>OY776111.1:400730659-401139984 GCA_963675035.1 Allygus modestus | reverse complement strand
GGTTCGAGAGATATTCACGTTTTTCTCGCGGATTTTCAAACGCCCGTATCTCGGTTATCGGTCGCACTGACCGATCGGCAAGTGCATTTTCCGACTCTCCGAGACCGTCTCTTCGTTTCGTCTAACCGCGTGTTTATCTCTAAGTCGCGCCGTTTACGAGTTATTGTCGAAAACAGTCAGGGGAAAAGCTGCTGCCGATTGGCGGGAAATGGACCCGTCCGACGGGCGAGAAGTCGGGTCACCGCCGCAGTGTGAGATCGGTCGCGGGTTGGGCTCCGACGAGGTAACTGCTGTAGAGTATTATAGTTGTGAGTTACAAACTGAACATGATGCAATACTTGCGTTACGGGTGGGTGTTTTAATGAGACATACGGTGAATTATTAAACGGGGAGATGAACGACTGACGAGTGATAAGAAACGTAATAACATTAGAATATAGTTACAGATTTATTTCTCCTAGTACAAACTGTAATGGTGAATATTGAATTTATTTTATGATAGAAATTCATTCGTATAACAAGAGTTAAAAGGCATGGTAGATAGGCTAATTGAGACTGCGACTAGCAAGAGACGATAACGATTGAGAGAAATGGTGGCCTTGAGAAAGGCCGTTTGTTGGGCGTGCCTCGCAGGGTGAGGCGAGGCGCGGGGCGCTGGCGCAGCCCGTCCGGCTTACTTGGAGCTGGTGTACTTGGTGACCGCCTTGGTCCCCTCACTGACGGCGTGTTTGGCCAACTCGCCGGGCAGAAGGAGTCGCACTGCAGTCTGGATCTCCCGGGAGGTGATGGTCGACCGCTTGTTGTAGTGCGCCAGCCTCGACGCCTCGGCGGCGATGCGCTCGAAGATATCGTTGACGAAGCTGTTCATGATGGACATGGCCTTGCTGGAAACGCCGGTGTCGGGGTGGACCTGCTTGAGCACTTTGTAGATGTAGATAGCGTAAGACTCCTTCCTCCTGCGCTTCTTCTTCTTGTCGCCCTTGGTGATGTTCTTCTGGGCCTTGCCGGCCTTCTTCACCGCTTTACCGCTGGCTTTGGGAGGCATCCTGGTGCTGTAGTCGACGAGGAAATATAAATTTTTTTCGTTCGTTCTACTGACTGTGGGGGGGGATGTGGGGCCCCCACTTCTTTATGGAGTTCCTGCCATTGTGTAGCTTTTACTCCTGGGAAATGTAGGGTCTAAGCCCTAGTAGCTAGAGCTACCTGTCTGATGTGTTGTGTTGTGGATTGTTTCGTTTACTCCGGCATGGGTGGGCGGAGTTGGGGGACCTCCTGGTCCCGTAGCAGGCGGATGTGGTGCCACGGCGAGGACTCCGCAGTCTCCTCGAGCTTCGCAGTCTGCCCGTCGACAAAGTCCCTGATGGTGGAGATGTCGGCCGCAGCTCTGATTACGGCGTTCCTGACAAACCAGGGCGATCCTGTAGCCCTCCGGAGACTCACGCTCTGGACTGCGAGCAGTTTCCTCCGGGCAGTCTTGCAGGTCAGATGGTACCAGGCTGGGACTGCGTATGTCATCACCGGCCGAATCAGAGCCGTATACAAGAGGATTTTAGTCTTGACTGGGAGTTTCGTCGAGCGAAGCAGGGGGCCGATGCTGCCAAGTCCCTTCTTGGCTAGGCTGCAGACTCTTTCCACGTGGGGCGAGAAGGTCAAGCGGTGGTCTAGAAGAACCCCCAGGTACTTCACCGTGGTCTTCCATGGGATGTCATCCCCGTTCAGCGTCAGGTGATGGCCGTCCGCTTGCCTCCGGGATCTGGTGAAGTAGATCGCCTCACATTTGTCCGCATTGACTTTGACCCTCCACTTGGTCAGCCACGGCTGCAGGAGGTCCAGTTGCCGTTGTACGTAGACCCGGGCCATTCTCAGGTTTGCGGAGGTGGCCGTGAACAGTGCGTCATCCGCGTACAGGGACAGCTGGACACTCGGGGCAACGGGGATGTCGTTGGTGTACCACAGGTAGAGGATTGGGCCTAGTACTGAACCCTGTGGAACACCGGATGAAACTGGGCGAGATGTCGAAGTGGACTGACCAACGGAGATGGAGAAGGTCCGGAGCTGGAGGTAGCTTCGGATGAGGGTAAACATCCTGCCGGGGAGTGGGGACTCGGCAAGCTTGTATAGCAGACCCTGGTGCCACACACGGTCGAAAGCCTTGCTGACGTCAATCAGGACTGACGTGGAGTGATGCCTCCTTTCCGCAGCTCCAGTGATGGTGTTGAGCACTCTGCGCAGCTGGAGGGTGGTCGAGTGTCCACTCCGGAAGCCGAACTGTTCAGTCCTGATTGAGGCGAAAAACTCCTCAGGGAACCTCGCCAGGATGATCCTCTCCAAAACCTTGGAGAGCACAGGCAGCAGGGAGATGGGTCTATGGTTCTCCGGGAAGAGGGGGTCCTTGCCGGGCTTAGGTATCATGATCACCTTGGCGTCCTTCCAGGTGGTCGGGAAGTGCGATAGACGCAGGCAGGAATTGAAGAGGCAGGTGATAAAGGTGACGACCCAGCTCGGCAGGTTTTTCAGTGCCGGTGTCCCCAGGGAGTCCGGCCCAGGGGCTTTCCTCGGGCGGAGGCGGTGAAGCTGATCCATGACTTCTTCTGAGGTCACGAGAGGCAAGTGGTCGTCATCGATTGGTTCGAAGTTCTCCAAGAAGTTGTCGACCATCTCACAGGTGTCGTCATCGTAGACGTCAGCATGCGGGGAAAACTGATCTTCCATGGTGTCAGCGAAGGCCTCTGCTTTGTCACCGGGGGAGTAGACAATGCCACGTTGGCCGTGGAGTGGCCGGGAGGACTTCTTTTCCCCACGGAGTGCCTTGGCAAGCCTCCAGACCCCGCCATCGCCATCAGCTTGGCGCTCCACAAAGTCATTCCACGCCGTAGCTCGGTGTTCTGCCAGCAGTCGTGAGCACCGTCTGGCCTGGCGGTTGAAGATGTACTTGGCGTGGGGGCAGCGCGTCAGCTGATATTCCCTTCGCAGTCTACGACGCAGACGTATCTCATCTCGCAGGTCTCCCGGTAATGGCGGAGAGAGATCCTTCCGTGCGAGAGGCGAGGAGGAGATCGAGACGGCTTCCTGGAGGATGTGAGTCAGCTCCTGGACTTGTAGATCGAGCTGGCCTGGGGTCTCAGCTGGAGGTGGTGAGGGCCGAGGGCTGTCAGCAAGGTAGTTGGCGTATCGGTGCCAGTTGACCTTTGAAGCACGGGCGGGGGGATATGCTGGCACTCCGTCGTCCGGTAGGTCAAAGATGACTGGCACGTGGTCTGAAGAGAGGTCCGATACAGCAAAGACCTCAACGAAACCTGGGAGAGAACCGGCCAGTCCGATGTCAAGGATATCGGGCTGGAAACGTCCGTTGTAGCTGTAATGGGTCGGCTCCTCCGGTGCTAGTACTTGGACGTGGTGGCGGGCGTCAATGTATCCCTTCAGGCTCCTTCCGGCAGCGGTGGTTGTCCTGCATCCCCAGTCGAGATGTTTGGAGTTTAGGTCCCCAGCAACTAGTGCAGGGGAGCCGGGCCGCAGTAGTTCGTCCAGGGATTGAGGTAGCAGTCGTCTCCCAGGTGGGTTATAGAGTGATGAGACCTCGAGCTCCTCTCCGTTGTACTGGACAGCGATCCGAGTGACCTCGATGTCATGAGCTGGGATAATGGGCAAAGGTCGGTGAGTCACTCGCCGGTGGACTAGGATTGCTGTACCACCACTGGCACGAAGAGGCTGCTGATGTCTGTCAGTCCGGTACACCTGGTAGTGAGGAACATTGAATTGGTCAGCCCGCCGGAAGTTTGTTTCTTGGAGCAAGGCGAGGTCCACATCCATGTCCTGAAGAAGTTGGGTAAACTCAAACTTCTTGTCTGCTAGCCCGTCGGCATTCCACGAGACTATGCGGAGCCTAACCATGGTAGGTGCTCAGCATGTCCACGAGCCGCGTCATCATTGACGTCATGGCTGACAGATGGGATAAAATCTCCCTAATCCCCAACGCCAGGTCTTCGGGCAGGTGGGCAGGTGGGGTGGTCTTCTCTAGCTCCGACTCAGTTCGTGTGAGCTGGGAGATGGGGTCCTCGGAGCGGAGTGGCATCGCAGGCACCTCAAGGCGGCGTCGTGGAGTACTCCTAGGTCTGGACCTGGGGACCGGAGCGTGCTGGTCTTTTGGTCCCTCAGGAGCCTGGGCGGTGGGGGGTTGACGGGGTGCAGATGGGGGAGGCTTAGTTGCTGAGGCCTGTTCAAGCTGCTCTGACGGGCGACGGTCCCGGTTTTCAGGGTTACGTGGAGCCCGTCGACGTCTACGTCCCACCTGCTGGAAGCCCTCCTCGTGGTCAGGAGTGGCAGAGCTGGAGTCCTCAGAGTCGTGGGGGGGACGGTTAGGGTCCTCTCCATCGTCGCCCGGTGCAGGGCGTTGGCGGGCCGGTGGTGGGTCCATCCGATGAGCTGGGGCGGGTCTTTGGGCAGTGGCCTTCGCTGCGGCGGCGTAAGAGAGTTTCCGCTCACTCTTGAAAGCAGCACAGCCTCTGTAGTTGGCTGTGTGAGCCTCTCCGCAGTTGCAGCAGCGGGCAGGGGCGGACGCTTCTTTTGTGCAAAGTCCAGCGGTGTGGGCCTCCCCACAGCGGACACAGCGGAATTCCCGGTGACAGTGGCTGGACCCATGGCCGTAGCCCTGGCAGCGGTGACATTGGATCGGCCCCCCTGGCCGAGTGTATTTTCGCACCTCAAGTTTGCAGTACAGCAGTCTCGTTAGGTCGTAGACATCCGAAGAGGGCCTCGTGCCGTCACTGTTCCGCAGAGTGACAAGCCAGAGACTGGTAGGCTGGCCCCGCCTGGTCTTCAGGAGCTTGGTCTCAATGACCCCGAAGCCGGAGTCTCGGAATGCAGTGGTGACCTCCGCGGGGGACAGGGTGGACGGAAGCCCCTTGACCACTACCTTTAGCAACCGCTCACTGGAGAGGGCGAACGTATGAAAACGGATGCCCTGTTCCTGCAAATACCGCTGGACAGCCCTGAAGTGAGTTACTGTGGTCGTTTTCAGCCTGAGTGTCCTCGACGTACAGGTAGCCTCCAGGTCACCGGCGACGAGTTGACAGAGGGCAGTGGCGTGGCCGGCCCATCCCTTGGGCAGGTCTAGGACGATCGGCGGGATCCTCGGTCCCTTATCCACTTCATCGTCGGTGGTCTTGCGGGTCTTCGAGGGCTGACTGGAGGGCGGTGAGGTCTGTCGCTTAGCTGGAGGTCGGACCGCAGACTGGCGTAGATTCCCCTGGCAACTGGTCCCCGCGGCGGCCTGTGAGTACGGGCCACCCCGAGTCTCCGGGGCCATGCCGGACTTCCCCCGAGCCCTAGACCCTGGCATGAACTCGCCCAAGTCGCCCTGGGTGAGTCCCGCCTCGTCTCGGGGGGATGGAGTTGCTGGGCTGGGCTGCGACATCTCGGAGTCAGGAGATGGCTCGAAGTCATCAGACGGCCGCTGAGGAGAGTTCTGGTCGTCCATGAGGCTGCTGGGCTCGATTTCCGCCGAGTCGAAACGGTGGCCTATAAAAAGGCCGTTTGAAGTCTGGCTTCCTTCCGAAGACAATTCCATCTTCTCGCTGAAAAAGCAGGGAGTAGCTGGCGAGTTCTCGAAGTTCTCTTGATAGTGCGAGCTGAATATTCCTGGTGCTGTAGTCGACGAGGATATATATATATATATAAATTTTTGCCATTCCGGTGCCCCTAAGGTAGATTTAGAGTGTACTGGAGCCGCGGCCAATCGGAGAACAGGACGCTTCTGATTGGCTGCGGCCCTGGCACACGCAGAATCCACCTTAGCACGCGGTTTTACGGCTAGGGTACGATCTTCTCTCCGAGAATCTACCCACAATCGATCAACAACATGTCCGGACGCGGTAAGGGAGGCAAAGTGAAGGGGAAGGCAAAGTCCAGGTCTTCGAGAGCGGGTCTCCAGTTCCCCGTCGGCCGTATTCACCGTCTGCTGCGCAAGGGCAACTACGCCGAGCGAGTGGGAGCCGGCGCTCCCGTCTACTTGGCCGCCGTCATGGAGTACCTCGCAGCCGAAGTGCTCGAGTTGGCCGGAAACGCAGCCCGTGACAACAAGAAGACCAGGATCATCCCGCGTCACCTCCAGCTGGCCATCCGTAACGACGAGGAGCTCAACAAGCTGCTCAGCGGAGTGACCATCGCCCAAGGTGGAGTCCTGCCGAACATCCAGGCCGTGCTTCTGCCCAAGAAGACCGAGAAGAAGGCTTAAACAGCCCGACCACCGAGTTCGAGCGCCCGACGCCGAGCACCACAAACGGCCTTTATCAAGGCCACCATTTTTCTCAATCGTTATACACCCTTCCTTTGCTTGCTGATCACTTTTTACCAACCGAATTAATGTTTTTATATTTCTTTACATGTTTGTTTACACTAATCCGTTGTTGTGTCAATTATTTATGGTCACATAACCTCCAGAGTTTTGGTTTAGAATTAAATCATTTTACTTATTTTTATCAATTACTGAATATTAGTCATTTCAACACGAGATTCCAATTCATATACGAAATATTATATCTTTAAGGTAAGACAATCATTCTCAGTTTTCCAGCTCGTCACTTGCTCATTTATATATAAACCCTGTGCCCTACGCCTTCTAATTGAGCGTGAGTTGGAGAAAAAAAAAAACTCGTCCACCATTCAAATATTGAGTTTTTTTTTTATTATTATTTTTAATCACGAATTGAAACTATTTATTGTTACGGCCGTGCTTGGTAATCTCCGACTGTATTTATAATCAGCTTCCCTTCATTTTACACAGGACGAAGCGAACATTTCCATTCTTTTTAGCAAAGCTCGGTCCCCTTTCGGAATTCCTTCGGTTTCCTATCGACGATATGGACCAATCGTGTTAAGTGCATCATTTTTCACGGCTCCACGAACCATTTCCATTCCTAAAGCCGAGCTCGGCCCCTTGAATTTTAACCGACATTCCCACAAGGTGGCAATACAAATTATCTCTGCAGGAAATCAAAAGTCTACGAAAAAAAAAATCTTCACTCACCAAGCAAAGGTCAGTTTTCACAGTGTAAATAGACCATTTATATATAGTTCGAACACCACTCACAATCACTCTACTCCTAAAATCCCGCTAAAAATAAAATACCTTCTTTCGGCATAGCTCGGTCCCTTTGTAAACCATTCAGTTAGCCGAAACCACACTTGGGTTTTATTTTCGATCGAGGCCTTTCATTTGGCTAAGCTCGACTCCCTTTTGTAAAATAGTTCGGCGTACTGCATTATAATCCCTTCATTTTACAAAGTGCGAAACCAACCTGGTACTTCGTATAGCAAAGCTCGGTCCCATTCGAAAATCCTTCGGTTTGCTGGCCGCCTCACAGGGAGGCAATTAAAATAATCTCAACAGCCAAATTAAAGAAAAATACAATGCCCAATGACTGGAATAGGGGGGAAAAAAAATCTGCAGATGTGCAATTAAGAAGACAATTTAAGTATTTTCAATATTTGTAAGAAAGGAAATGTAATGATCGCTCCATAACGAAGAATTGTTTATTATCAAGGAAAAATTCAAGGATAGGAATAAATTAATTAATAAACTTCCGTTAGCCAGTAGAATATAAGCTGTACGCCTTGTTACTACTGTAATTTTCTGTTTGGACCATCAGACTGTTTGACAAAATAAACACGGAAAAACACGAGTTTAACTTCATTGCCTCACTAGAGAGGATAACCTTCAGTCCACAACAGATGGGCAGGTTATTCGATTGAATGTCGACTAACGTATTTTAGACCACCGATTATCGCAGTCGACTACTCAACTAGTATCTAAAGGATCACAGCTTGTTAAATTGTAACTTTCCAGTAGTTCGACATGCCGTGGTGGACCAATGGAGACAGTACCGAACTCACGATCAGGCGGTCCCGGGTTCAAATCTTACTTTTGCTGATTACTTTTTAAGGTTTGCATTTTTTTATTTTACGTTATTTTGTTCCGGTTCAATACCTGTTACCCTCTAAGGTCCGGATTTTTTTTAAGTTTACTTTATATTATTTATATACAAATTTAGAACAAAGAGCTAGAATCGGTAGTCTATAATAGACCTACAATATTCGATATTTAATTAATCGAATGACCTACCCATCTGCCGTGAACTCAAGGATATTCCACTAGAGAACAGTAATGTTGACCGGGAAGGCTGGAATACAGATACACATGTTGGGGTGAAATCGAAAAGGCCACGAGAAGTTTCACCGGGACCGCGAGCGCGTTCCCCGGGGAGTATTTGGAAAATTCTCCGCCAAACAGTAGCCAGCGCGCCCGCTGGTCCCGTTTACCTGTGCTATTGGACAATTCCATCTACCAATCGGGTGACAGCAGTTGACCACGCCCACCTATATATACCGAGTGTACCGCACTCGAGCTATATATTACTATCTCGATCAAAGAACAGTGCCGACCGCCTTCTCCCGCCAAAACTAAAAAACCGAACTGTCGGCCGACCGTTCGCGATACGGAGGCCGGGGACCCCTCGTTTTACTCCTCCCGCCTCGTTCTACACTCTGGTATCGTCGGCGATCCGATATTCCTGACGGTTCGAGAGATATTCACGTTTTTCTCGCGGATTTTCAAACGCCCGTATCTCGGTTATCGGTCGCACTGACCGATCGGCAAGTGCATTTTCCGACTCTCCGAGACCGTCTCTTCGTTTCGTCTAACCGCGTGTTTATCTCTAAGTCGCGCCGTTTACGAGTTATTGTCGAAAACAGTCAGGGGAAAAGCTGCTGCCGATTGGCGGGAAATGGACCCGTCCGACGGGCGAGAAGTCGGGTCACCGCCGCAGTGTGAGATCGGTCGCGGGTTGGGCTCCGACGAGGTAACTGCTGTAGAGTATTATAGTTGTGAGTTACAAACTGAACATGATGCAATACTTGCGTTACGGGTGGGTGTTTTAATGAGACATACGGTGAATTATTAAACGGGGAGATGAACGACTGACGAGTGATAAGAAACGTAATAACATTAGAATATAGTTACAGATTTATTTCTCCTAGTACAAACTGTAATGGTGAATATTGAATTTATTTTATGATAGAAATTCATTCGTATAACAAGAGTTAAAAGGCATGGTAGATAGGCTAATTGAGACTGCGACTAGCAAGAGACGATAACGATTGAGAGAAATGGTGGCCTTGAGAAAGGCCGTTTGTTGGGCGTGCCTCGCAGGGTGAGGCGAGGCGCGGGGCGCTGGCGCAGCCCGTCCGGCTTACTTGGAGCTGGTGTACTTGGTGACCGCCTTGGTCCCCTCACTGACGGCGTGTTTGGCCAACTCGCCGGGCAGAAGGAGTCGCACTGCAGTCTGGATCTCCCGGGAGGTGATGGTCGACCGCTTGTTGTAGTGCGCCAGCCTCGACGCCTCGGCGGCGATGCGCTCGAAGATATCGTTGACGAAGCTGTTCATGATGGACATGGCCTTGCTGGAAACGCCGGTGTCGGGGTGGACCTGCTTGAGCACTTTGTAGATGTAGATAGCGTAAGACTCCTTCCTCCTGCGCTTCTTCTTCTTGTCGCCCTTGGTGATGTTCTTCTGGGCCTTGCCGGCCTTCTTCACCGCTTTACCGCTGGCTTTGGGAGGCATCCTGGTGCTGTAGTCGACGAGGAAATATAAATTTTTGCCATTCCGGTGCCCCTAAGGTAGATTTAGAGTGTACTGGAGCCGCGGCCAATCGGAGAACAGGACGCTTCTGATTGGCTGCGGCCCTGGCACACGCAGAATCCACCTTAGCACGCGGTTTTACGGCTAGGGTACGATCTTCTCTCCGAGAATCTACCCACAATCGATCAACAACATGTCCGGACGCGGTAAGGGAGGCAAAGTGAAGGGGAAGGCAAAGTCCAGGTCTTCGAGAGCGGGTCTCCAGTTCCCCGTCGGCCGTATTCACCGTCTGCTGCGCAAGGGCAACTACGCCGAGCGAGTGGGAGCCGGCGCTCCCGTCTACTTGGCCGCCGTCATGGAGTACCTCGCAGCCGAAGTGCTCGAGTTGGCCGGAAACGCAGCCCGTGACAACAAGAAGACCAGGATCATCCCGCGTCACCTCCAGCTGGCCATCCGTAACGACGAGGAGCTCAACAAGCTGCTCAGCGGAGTGACCATCGCCCAAGGTGGAGTCCTGCCGAACATCCAGGCCGTGCTTCTGCCCAAGAAGACCGAGAAGAAGGCTTAAACAGCCCGACCACCGAGTTCGAGCGCCCGACGCCGAGCACCACAAACGGCCTTTATCAAGGCCACCATTTTTCTCAATCGTTATACACCCTTCCTTTGCTTGCTGATCACTTTTTACCAACCGAATTAATGTTTTTATATTTCTTTACATGTTTGTTTACACTAATCCGTTGTTGTGTCAATTATTTATGGTCACATAACCTCCAGAGTTTTGGTTTAGAATTAAATCATTTTACTTATTTTTATCAATTACTGAATATTAGTCATTTCAACACGAGATTCCAATTCATATACGAAATATTATATCTTTAAGGTAAGACAATCATTCTCAGTTTTCCAGCTCGTCACTTGCTCATTTATATATAAACCCTGTGCCCTACGCCTTCTAATTGAGCGTGAGTTGGAGAAAAAAAAAAACTCGTCCACCATTCAAATATTGAGTTTTTTTTTTATTATTATTTTTAATCACGAATTGAAACTATTTATTGTTACGGCCGTGCTTGGTAATCTCCGACTGTATTTATAATCAGCTTCCCTTCATTTTACACAGGACGAAGCGAACATTTCCATTCTTTTTAGCAAAGCTCGGTCCCCTTTCGGAATTCCTTCGGTTTCCTATCGACGATATGGACCAATCGTGTTAAGTGCATCATTTTTCACGGCTCCACGAACCATTTCCATTCCTAAAGCCGAGCTCGGCCCCTTGAATTTTAACCGACATTCCCACAAGGTGGCAATACAAATTATCTCTGCAGGAAATCAAAAGTCTACGAAAAAAAAAATCTTCACTCACCAAGCAAAGGTCAGTTTTCACAGTGTAAATAGACCATTTATATATAGTTCGAACACCACTCACAATCACTCTACTCCTAAAATCCCGCTAAAAATAAAATACCTTCTTTCGGCATAGCTCGGTCCCTTTGTAAACCATTCAGTTAGCCGAAACCACACTTGGGTTTTATTTTCGATCGAGGCCTTTCATTTGGCTAAGCTCGACTCCCTTTTGTAAAATAGTTCGGCGTACTGCATTATAATCCCTTCATTTTACAAAGTGCGAAACCAACCTGGTACTTCGTATAGCAAAGCTCGGTCCCATTCGAAAATCCTTCGGTTTGCTGGCCGCCTCACAGGGAGGCAATTAAAATAATCTCAACAGCCAAATTAAAGAAAAATACAATGCCCAATGACTGGAATAGGGGGGAAAAAAAATCTGCAGATGTGCAATTAAGAAGACAATTTAAGTATTTTCAATATTTGTAAGAAAGGAAATGTAATGATCGCTCCATAACGAAGAATTGTTTATTATCAAGGAAAAATTCAAGGATAGGAATAAATTAATTAATAAACTTCCGTTAGCCAGTAGAATATAAGCTGTACGCCTTGTTACTACTGTAATTTTCTGTTTGGACCATCAGACTGTTTGACAAAATAAACACGGAAAAACACGAGTTTAACTTCATTGCCTCACTAGAGAGGATAACCTTCAGTCCACAACAGATGGGCAGGTTATTCGATTGAATGTCGACTAACGTATTTTAGACCACCGATTATCGCAGTCGACTACTCAACTAGTATCTAAAGGATCACAGCTTGTTAAATTGTAACTTTCCAGTAGTTCGACATGCCGTGGTGGACCAATGGAGACAGTACCGAACTCACGATCAGGCGGTCCCGGGTTCAAATCTTACTTTTGCTGATTACTTTTTAAGGTTTGCATTTTTTTATTTTACGTTATTTTGTTCCGGTTCAATACCTGTTACCCTCTAAGGTCCGGATTTTTTTTAAGTTTACTTTATATTATTTATATACAAATTTAGAACAAAGAGCTAGAATCGGTAGTCTATAATAGACCTACAATATTCGATATTTAATTAATCGAATGACCTACCCATCTGCCGTGAACTCAAGGATATTCCACTAGAGAACAGTAATGTTGACCGGGAAGGCTGGAATACAGATACACATGTTGGGGTGAAATCGAAAAGGCCACGAGAAGTTTCACCGGGACCGCGAGCGCGTTCCCCGGGGAGTATTTGGAAAATTCTCCGCCAAACAGTAGCCAGCGCGCCCGCTGGTCCCGTTTACCTGTGCTATTGGACAATTCCATCTACCAATCGGGTGACAGCAGTTGACCACGCCCACCTATATATACCGAGTGTACCGCACTCGAGCTATATATTACTATCTCGATCAAAGAACAGTGCCGACCGCCTTCTCCCGCCAAAACTAAAAAACCGAACTGTCGGCCGACCGTTCGCGATACGGAGGCCGGGGACCCCTCGTTTTACTCCTCCCGCCTCGTTCTACACTCTGGTATCGTCGGCGATCCGATATTCCTGACGGTTCGAGAGATATTCACGTTTTTCTCGCGGATTTTCAAACGCCCGTATCTCGGTTATCGGTCGCACTGACCGATCGGCAAGTGCATTTTCCGACTCTCCGAGACCGTCTCTTCGTTTCGTCTAACCGCGTGTTTATCTCTAAGTCGCGCCGTTTACGAGTTATTGTCGAAAACAGTCAGGGGAAAAGCTGCTGCCGATTGGCGGGAAATGGACCCGTCCGACGGGCGAGAAGTCGGGTCACCGCCGCAGTGTGAGATCGGTCGCGGGTTGGGCTCCGACGAGGTAACTGCTGTAGAGTATTATAGTTGTGAGTTACAAACTGAACATGATGCAATACTTGCGTTACGGGTGGGTGTTTTAATGAGACATACGGTGAATTATTAAACGGGGAGATGAACGACTGACGAGTGATAAGAAACGTAATAACATTAGAATATAGTTACAGATTTATTTCTCCTAGTACAAACTGTAATGGTGAATATTGAATTTATTTTATGATAGAAATTCATTCGTATAACAAGAGTTAAAAGGCATGGTAGATAGGCTAATTGAGACTGCGACTAGCAAGAGACGATAACGATTGAGAGAAATGGTGGCCTTGAGAAAGGCCGTTTGTTGGGCGTGCCTCGCAGGGTGAGGCGAGGCGCGGGGCGCTGGCGCAGCCCGTCCGGCTTACTTGGAGCTGGTGTACTTGGTGACCGCCTTGGTCCCCTCACTGACGGCGTGTTTGGCCAACTCGCCGGGCAGAAGGAGTCGCACTGCAGTCTGGATCTCCCGGGAGGTGATGGTCGACCGCTTGTTGTAGTGCGCCAGCCTCGACGCCTCGGCGGCGATGCGCTCGAAGATATCGTTGACGAAGCTGTTCATGATGGACATGGCCTTGCTGGAAACGCCGGTGTCGGGGTGGACCTGCTTGAGCACTTTGTAGATGTAGATAGCGTAAGACTCCTTCCTCCTGCGCTTCTTCTTCTTGTCGCCCTTGGTGATGTTCTTCTGGGCCTTGCCGGCCTTCTTCACCGCTTTACCGCTGGCTTTGGGAGGCATCCTGGTGCTGTAGTCGACGAGGAAATATAAATTTTTGCCATTCCGGTGCCCCTAAGGTAGATTTAGAGTGTACTGGAGCCGCGGCCAATCGGAGAACAGGACGCTTCTGATTGGCTGCGGCCCTGGCACACGCAGAATCCACCTTAGCACGCGGTTTTACGGCTAGGGTACGATCTTCTCTCCGAGAATCTACCCACAATCGATCAACAACATGTCCGGACGCGGTAAGGGAGGCAAAGTGAAGGGGAAGGCAAAGTCCAGGTCTTCGAGAGCGGGTCTCCAGTTCCCCGTCGGCCGTATTCACCGTCTGCTGCGCAAGGGCAACTACGCCGAGCGAGTGGGAGCCGGCGCTCCCGTCTACTTGGCCGCCGTCATGGAGTACCTCGCAGCCGAAGTGCTCGAGTTGGCCGGAAACGCAGCCCGTGACAACAAGAAGACCAGGATCATCCCGCGTCACCTCCAGCTGGCCATCCGTAACGACGAGGAGCTCAACAAGCTGCTCAGCGGAGTGACCATCGCCCAAGGTGGAGTCCTGCCGAACATCCAGGCCGTGCTTCTGCCCAAGAAGACCGAGAAGAAGGCTTAAACAGCCCGACCACCGAGTTCGAGCGCCCGACGCCGAGCACCACAAACGGCCTTTATCAAGGCCACCATTTTTCTCAATCGTTATACACCCTTCCTTTGCTTGCTGATCACTTTTTACCAACCGAATTAATGTTTTTATATTTCTTTACATGTTTGTTTACACTAATCCGTTGTTGTGTCAATTATTTATGGTCACATAACCTCCAGAGTTTTGGTTTAGAATTAAATCATTTTACTTATTTTTATCAATTACTGAATATTAGTCATTTCAACACGAGATTCCAATTCATATACGAAATATTATATCTTTAAGGTAAGACAATCATTCTCAGTTTTCCAGCTCGTCACTTGCTCATTTATATATAAACCCTGTGCCCTACGCCTTCTAATTGAGCGTGAGTTGGAGAAAAAAAAAAACTCGTCCACCATTCAAATATTGAGTTTTTTTTTTATTATTATTTTTAATCACGAATTGAAACTATTTATTGTTACGGCCGTGCTTGGTAATCTCCGACTGTATTTATAATCAGCTTCCCTTCATTTTACACAGGACGAAGCGAACATTTCCATTCTTTTTAGCAAAGCTCGGTCCCCTTTCGGAATTCCTTCGGTTTCCTATCGACGATATGGACCAATCGTGTTAAGTGCATCATTTTTCACGGCTCCACGAACCATTTCCATTCCTAAAGCCGAGCTCGGCCCCTTGAATTTTAACCGACATTCCCACAAGGTGGCAATACAAATTATCTCTGCAGGAAATCAAAAGTCTACGAAAAAAAAAATCTTCACTCACCAAGCAAAGGTCAGTTTTCACAGTGTAAATAGACCATTTATATATAGTTCGAACACCACTCACAATCACTCTACTCCTAAAATCCCGCTAAAAATAAAATACCTTCTTTCGGCATAGCTCGGTCCCTTTGTAAACCATTCAGTTAGCCGAAACCACACTTGGGTTTTATTTTCGATCGAGGCCTTTCATTTGGCTAAGCTCGACTCCCTTTTGTAAAATAGTTCGGCGTACTGCATTATAATCCCTTCATTTTACAAAGTGCGAAACCAACCTGGTACTTCGTATAGCAAAGCTCGGTCCCATTCGAAAATCCTTCGGTTTGCTGGCCGCCTCACAGGGAGGCAATTAAAATAATCTCAACAGCCAAATTAAAGAAAAATACAATGCCCAATGACTGGAATAGGGGGGAAAAAAAATCTGCAGATGTGCAATTAAGAAGACAATTTAAGTATTTTCAATATTTGTAAGAAAGGAAATGTAATGATCGCTCCATAACGAAGAATTGTTTATTATCAAGGAAAAATTCAAGGATAGGAATAAATTAATTAATAAACTTCCGTTAGCCAGTAGAATATAAGCTGTACGCCTTGTTACTACTGTAATTTTCTGTTTGGACCATCAGACTGTTTGACAAAATAAACACGGAAAAACACGAGTTTAACTTCATTGCCTCACTAGAGAGGATAACCTTCAGTCCACAACAGATGGGCAGGTTATTCGATTGAATGTCGACTAACGTATTTTAGACCACCGATTATCGCAGTCGACTACTCAACTAGTATCTAAAGGATCACAGCTTGTTAAATTGTAACTTTCCAGTAGTTCGACATGCCGTGGTGGACCAATGGAGACAGTACCGAACTCACGATCAGGCGGTCCCGGGTTCAAATCTTACTTTTGCTGATTACTTTTTAAGGTTTGCATTTTTTTATTTTACGTTATTTTGTTCCGGTTCAATACCTGTTACCCTCTAAGGTCCGGATTTTTTTTAAGTTTACTTTATATTATTTATATACAAATTTAGAACAAAGAGCTAGAATCGGTAGTCTATAATAGACCTACAATATTCGATATTTAATTAATCGAATGACCTACCCATCTGCCGTGAACTCAAGGATATTCCACTAGAGAACAGTAATGTTGACCGGGAAGGCTGGAATACAGATACACATGTTGGGGTGAAATCGAAAAGGCCACGAGAAGTTTCACCGGGACCGCGAGCGCGTTCCCCGGGGAGTATTTGGAAAATTCTCCGCCAAACAGTAGCCAGCGCGCCCGCTGGTCCCGTTTACCTGTGCTATTGGACAATTCCATCTACCAATCGGGTGACAGCAGTTGACCACGCCCACCTATATATACCGAGTGTACCGCACTCGAGCTATATATTACTATCTCGATCAAAGAACAGTGCCGACCGCCTTCTCCCGCCAAAACTAAAAAACCGAACTGTCGGCCGACCGTTCGCGATACGGAGGCCGGGGACCCCTCGTTTTACTCCTCCCGCCTCGTTCTACACTCTGGTATCGTCGGCGATCCGATATTCCTGACGGTTCGAGAGATATTCACGTTTTTCTCGCGGATTTTCAAACGCCCGTATCTCGGTTATCGGTCGCACTGACCGATCGGCAAGTGCATTTTCCGACTCTCCGAGACCGTCTCTTCGTTTCGTCTAACCGCGTGTTTATCTCTAAGTCGCGCCGTTTACGAGTTATTGTCGAAAACAGTCAGGGGAAAAGCTGCTGCCGATTGGCGGGAAATGGACCCGTCCGACGGGCGAGAAGTCGGGTCACCGCCGCAGTGTGAGATCGGTCGCGGGTTGGGCTCCGACGAGGTAACTGCTGTAGAGTATTATAGTTGTGAGTTACAAACTGAACATGATGCAATACTTGCGTTACGGGTGGGTGTTTTAATGAGACATACGGTGAATTATTAAACGGGGAGATGAACGACTGACGAGTGATAAGAAACGTAATAACATTAGAATATAGTTACAGATTTATTTCTCCTAGTACAAACTGTAATGGTGAATATTGAATTTATTTTATGATAGAAATTCATTCGTATAACAAGAGTTAAAAGGCATGGTAGATAGGCTAATTGAGACTGCGACTAGCAAGAGACGATAACGATTGAGAGAAATGGTGGCCTTGAGAAAGGCCGTTTGTTGGGCGTGCCTCGCAGGGTGAGGCGAGGCGCGGGGCGCTGGCGCAGCCCGTCCGGCTTACTTGGAGCTGGTGTACTTGGTGACCGCCTTGGTCCCCTCACTGACGGCGTGTTTGGCCAACTCGCCGGGCAGAAGGAGTCGCACTGCAGTCTGGATCTCCCGGGAGGTGATGGTCGACCGCTTGTTGTAGTGCGCCAGCCTCGACGCCTCGGCGGCGATGCGCTCGAAGATATCGTTGACGAAGCTGTTCATGATGGACATGGCCTTGCTGGAAACGCCGGTGTCGGGGTGGACCTGCTTGAGCACTTTGTAGATGTAGATAGCGTAAGACTCCTTCCTCCTGCGCTTCTTCTTCTTGTCGCCCTTGGTGATGTTCTTCTGGGCCTTGCCGGCCTTCTTCACCGCTTTACCGCTGGCTTTGGGAGGCATCCTGGTGCTGTAGTCGACGAGGAAATATAAATTTTTGCCATTCCGGTGCCCCTAAGGTAGATTTAGAGTGTACTGGAGCCGCGGCCAATCGGAGAACAGGACGCTTCTGATTGGCTGCGGCCCTGGCACACGCAGAATCCACCTTAGCACGCGGTTTTACGGCTAGGGTACGATCTTCTCTCCGAGAATCTACCCACAATCGATCAACAACATGTCCGGACGCGGTAAGGGAGGCAAAGTGAAGGGGAAGGCAAAGTCCAGGTCTTCGAGAGCGGGTCTCCAGTTCCCCGTCGGCCGTATTCACCGTCTGCTGCGCAAGGGCAACTACGCCGAGCGAGTGGGAGCCGGCGCTCCCGTCTACTTGGCCGCCGTCATGGAGTACCTCGCAGCCGAAGTGCTCGAGTTGGCCGGAAACGCAGCCCGTGACAACAAGAAGACCAGGATCATCCCGCGTCACCTCCAGCTGGCCATCCGTAACGACGAGGAGCTCAACAAGCTGCTCAGCGGAGTGACCATCGCCCAAGGTGGAGTCCTGCCGAACATCCAGGCCGTGCTTCTGCCCAAGAAGACCGAGAAGAAGGCTTAAACAGCCCGACCACCGAGTTCGAGCGCCCGACGCCGAGCACCACAAACGGCCTTTATCAAGGCCACCATTTTTCTCAATCGTTATACACCCTTCCTTTGCTTGCTGATCACTTTTTACCAACCGAATTAATGTTTTTATATTTCTTTACATGTTTGTTTACACTAATCCGTTGTTGTGTCAATTATTTATGGTCACATAACCTCCAGAGTTTTGGTTTAGAATTAAATCATTTTACTTATTTTTATCAATTACTGAATATTAGTCATTTCAACACGAGATTCCAATTCATATACGAAATATTATATCTTTAAGGTAAGACAATCATTCTCAGTTTTCCAGCTCGTCACTTGCTCATTTATATATAAACCCTGTGCCCTACGCCTTCTAATTGAGCGTGAGTTGGAGAAAAAAAAAAACTCGTCCACCATTCAAATATTGAGTTTTTTTTTTATTATTATTTTTAATCACGAATTGAAACTATTTATTGTTACGGCCGTGCTTGGTAATCTCCGACTGTATTTATAATCAGCTTCCCTTCATTTTACACAGGACGAAGCGAACATTTCCATTCTTTTTAGCAAAGCTCGGTCCCCTTTCGGAATTCCTTCGGTTTCCTATCGACGATATGGACCAATCGTGTTAAGTGCATCATTTTTCACGGCTCCACGAACCATTTCCATTCCTAAAGCCGAGCTCGGCCCCTTGAATTTTAACCGACATTCCCACAAGGTGGCAATACAAATTATCTCTGCAGGAAATCAAAAGTCTACGAAAAAAAAAATCTTCACTCACCAAGCAAAGGTCAGTTTTCACAGTGTAAATAGACCATTTATATATAGTTCGAACACCACTCACAATCACTCTACTCCTAAAATCCCGCTAAAAATAAAATACCTTCTTTCGGCATAGCTCGGTCCCTTTGTAAACCATTCAGTTAGCCGAAACCACACTTGGGTTTTATTTTCGATCGAGGCCTTTCATTTGGCTAAGCTCGACTCCCTTTTGTAAAATAGTTCGGCGTACTGCATTATAATCCCTTCATTTTACAAAGTGCGAAACCAACCTGGTACTTCGTATAGCAAAGCTCGGTCCCATTCGAAAATCCTTCGGTTTGCTGGCCGCCTCACAGGGAGGCAATTAAAATAATCTCAACAGCCAAATTAAAGAAAAATACAATGCCCAATGACTGGAATAGGGGGGAAAAAAAATCTGCAGATGTGCAATTAAGAAGACAATTTAAGTATTTTCAATATTTGTAAGAAAGGAAATGTAATGATCGCTCCATAACGAAGAATTGTTTATTATCAAGGAAAAATTCAAGGATAGGAATAAATTAATTAATAAACTTCCGTTAGCCAGTAGAATATAAGCTGTACGCCTTGTTACTACTGTAATTTTCTGTTTGGACCATCAGACTGTTTGACAAAATAAACACGGAAAAACACGAGTTTAACTTCATTGCCTCACTAGAGAGGATAACCTTCAGTCCACAACAGATGGGCAGGTTATTCGATTGAATGTCGACTAACGTATTTTAGACCACCGATTATCGCAGTCGACTACTCAACTAGTATCTAAAGGATCACAGCTTGTTAAATTGTAACTTTCCAGTAGTTCGACATGCCGTGGTGGACCAATGGAGACAGTACCGAACTCACGATCAGGCGGTCCCGGGTTCAAATCTTACTTTTGCTGATTACTTTTTAAGGTTTGCATTTTTTTATTTTACGTTATTTTGTTCCGGTTCAATACCTGTTACCCTCTAAGGTCCGGATTTTTTTTAAGTTTACTTTATATTATTTATATACAAATTTAGAACAAAGAGCTAGAATCGGTAGTCTATAATAGACCTACAATATTCGATATTTAATTAATCGAATGACCTACCCATCTGCCGTGAACTCAAGGATATTCCACTAGAGAACAGTAATGTTGACCGGGAAGGCTGGAATACAGATACACATGTTGGGGTGAAATCGAAAAGGCCACGAGAAGTTTCACCGGGACCGCGAGCGCGTTCCCCGGGGAGTATTTGGAAAATTCTCCGCCAAACAGTAGCCAGCGCGCCCGCTGGTCCCGTTTACCTGTGCTATTGGACAATTCCATCTACCAATCGGGTGACAGCAGTTGACCACGCCCACCTATATATACCGAGTGTACCGCACTCGAGCTATATATTACTATCTCGATCAAAGAACAGTGCCGACCGCCTTCTCCCGCCAAAACTAAAAAACCGAACTGTCGGCCGACCGTTCGCGATACGGAGGCCGGGGACCCCTCGTTTTACTCCTCCCGCCTCGTTCTACACTCTGGTATCGTCGGCGATCCGATATTCCTGACGGTTCGAGAGATATTCACGTTTTTCTCGCGGATTTTCAAACGCCCGTATCTCGGTTATCGGTCGCACTGACCGATCGGCAAGTGCATTTTCCGACTCTCCGAGACCGTCTCTTCGTTTCGTCTAACCGCGTGTTTATCTCTAAGTCGCGCCGTTTACGAGTTATTGTCGAAAACAGTCAGGGGAAAAGCTGCTGCCGATTGGCGGGAAATGGACCCGTCCGACGGGCGAGAAGTCGGGTCACCGCCGCAGTGTGAGATCGGTCGCGGGTTGGGCTCCGACGAGGTAACTGCTGTAGAGTATTATAGTTGTGAGTTACAAACTGAACATGATGCAATACTTGCGTTACGGGTGGGTGTTTTAATGAGACATACGGTGAATTATTAAACGGGGAGATGAACGACTGACGAGTGATAAGAAACGTAATAACATTAGAATATAGTTACAGATTTATTTCTCCTAGTACAAACTGTAATGGTGAATATTGAATTTATTTTATGATAGAAATTCATTCGTATAACAAGAGTTAAAAGGCATGGTAGATAGGCTAATTGAGACTGCGACTAGCAAGAGACGATAACGATTGAGAGAAATGGTGGCCTTGAGAAAGGCCGTTTGTTGGGCGTGCCTCGCAGGGTGAGGCGAGGCGCGGGGCGCTGGCGCAGCCCGTCCGGCTTACTTGGAGCTGGTGTACTTGGTGACCGCCTTGGTCCCCTCACTGACGGCGTGTTTGGCCAACTCGCCGGGCAGAAGGAGTCGCACTGCAGTCTGGATCTCCCGGGAGGTGATGGTCGACCGCTTGTTGTAGTGCGCCAGCCTCGACGCCTCGGCGGCGATGCGCTCGAAGATATCGTTGACGAAGCTGTTCATGATGGACATGGCCTTGCTGGAAACGCCGGTGTCGGGGTGGACCTGCTTGAGCACTTTGTAGATGTAGATAGCGTAAGACTCCTTCCTCCTGCGCTTCTTCTTCTTGTCGCCCTTGGTGATGTTCTTCTGGGCCTTGCCGGCCTTCTTCACCGCTTTACCGCTGGCTTTGGGAGGCATCCTGGTGCTGTAGTCGACGAGGAAATATAAATTTTTGCCATTCCGGTGCCCCTAAGGTAGATTTAGAGTGTACTGGAGCCGCGGCCAATCGGAGAACAGGACGCTTCTGATTGGCTGCGGCCCTGGCACACGCAGAATCCACCTTAGCACGCGGTTTTACGGCTAGGGTACGATCTTCTCTCCGAGAATCTACCCACAATCGATCAACAACATGTCCGGACGCGGTAAGGGAGGCAAAGTGAAGGGGAAGGCAAAGTCCAGGTCTTCGAGAGCGGGTCTCCAGTTCCCCGTCGGCCGTATTCACCGTCTGCTGCGCAAGGGCAACTACGCCGAGCGAGTGGGAGCCGGCGCTCCCGTCTACTTGGCCGCCGTCATGGAGTACCTCGCAGCCGAAGTGCTCGAGTTGGCCGGAAACGCAGCCCGTGACAACAAGAAGACCAGGATCATCCCGCGTCACCTCCAGCTGGCCATCCGTAACGACGAGGAGCTCAACAAGCTGCTCAGCGGAGTGACCATCGCCCAAGGTGGAGTCCTGCCGAACATCCAGGCCGTGCTTCTGCCCAAGAAGACCGAGAAGAAGGCTTAAACAGCCCGACCACCGAGTTCGAGCGCCCGACGCCGAGCACCACAAACGGCCTTTATCAAGGCCACCATTTTTCTCAATCGTTATACACCCTTCCTTTGCTTGCTGATCACTTTTTACCAACCGAATTAATGTTTTTATATTTCTTTACATGTTTGTTTACACTAATCCGTTGTTGTGTCAATTATTTATGGTCACATAACCTCCAGAGTTTTGGTTTAGAATTAAATCATTTTACTTATTTTTATCAATTACTGAATATTAGTCATTTCAACACGAGATTCCAATTCATATACGAAATATTATATCTTTAAGGTAAGACAATCATTCTCAGTTTTCCAGCTCGTCACTTGCTCATTTATATATAAACCCTGTGCCCTACGCCTTCTAATTGAGCGTGAGTTGGAGAAAAAAAAAAACTCGTCCACCATTCAAATATTGAGTTTTTTTTTTATTATTATTTTTAATCACGAATTGAAACTATTTATTGTTACGGCCGTGCTTGGTAATCTCCGACTGTATTTATAATCAGCTTCCCTTCATTTTACACAGGACGAAGCGAACATTTCCATTCTTTTTAGCAAAGCTCGGTCCCCTTTCG
Organism: Allygus modestus; assembly: GCA_963675035.1. NCBI lineage: Eukaryota > Metazoa > Arthropoda > Insecta > Hemiptera > Cicadellidae > Allygus > Allygus modestus. Next base: position 401,117,270 of record OY776111.1, on the reverse strand, counting down.
GAATTCCTTCGGTTTCCTATCGACGATATGGACCAATCGTGTTAAGTGCATCATTTTTCACGGCTCCACGAACCATTTCCATTCCTAAAGCCGAGCTCGGCCCCTTGAATTTTAACCGACATTCCCACAAGGTGGCAATACAAATTATCTCTGCAGGAAATCAAAAGTCTACGAAAAAAAAAATCTTCACTCACCAAGCAAAGGTCAGTTTTCACAGTGTAAATAGACCATTTATATATAGTTCGAACACCACTCACAATCACTCTACTCCTAAAATCCCGCTAAAAATAAAATACCTTCTTTCGGCATAGCTCGGTCCCTTTGTAAACCATTCAGTTAGCCGAAACCACACTTGGGTTTTATTTTCGATCGAGGCCTTTCATTTGGCTAAGCTCGACTCCCTTTTGTAAAATAGTTCGGCGTACTGCATTATAATCCCTTCATTTTACAAAGTGCGAAACCAACCTGGTACTTCGTATAGCAAAGCTCGGTCCCATTCGAAAATCCTTCGGTTTGCTGGCCGCCTCACAGGGAGGCAATTAAAATAATCTCAACAGCCAAATTAAAGAAAAATACAATGCCCAATGACTGGAATAGGGGGGAAAAAAAATCTGCAGATGTGCAATTAAGAAGACAATTTAAGTATTTTCAATATTTGTAAGAAAGGAAATGTAATGATCGCTCCATAACGAAGAATTGTTTATTATCAAGGAAAAATTCAAGGATAGGAATAAATTAATTAATAAACTTCCGTTAGCCAGTAGAATATAAGCTGTACGCCTTGTTACTACTGTAATTTTCTGTTTGGACCATCAGACTGTTTGACAAAATAAACACGGAAAAACACGAGTTTAACTTCATTGCCTCACTAGAGAGGATAACCTTCAGTCCACAACAGATGGGCAGGTTATTCGATTGAATGTCGACTAACGTATTTTAGACCACCGATTATCGCAGTCGACTACTCAACTAGTATCTAAAGGATCACAGCTTGTTAAATTGTAACTTTCCAGTAGTTCGACATGCCGTGGTGGACCAATGGAGACAGTACCGAACTCACGATCAGGCGGTCCCGGGTTCAAATCTTACTTTTGCTGATTACTTTTTAAGGTTTGCATTTTTTTATTTTACGTTATTTTGTTCCGGTTCAATACCTGTTACCCTCTAAGGTCCGGATTTTTTTTAAGTTTACTTTATATTATTTATATACAAATTTAGAACAAAGAGCTAGAATCGGTAGTCTATAATAGACCTACAATATTCGATATTTAATTAATCGAATGACCTACCCATCTGCCGTGAACTCAAGGATATTCCACTAGAGAACAGTAATGTTGACCGGGAAGGCTGGAATACAGATACACATGTTGGGGTGAAATCGAAAAGGCCACGAGAAGTTTCACCGGGACCGCGAGCGCGTTCCCCGGGGAGTATTTGGAAAATTCTCCGCCAAACAGTAGCCAGCGCGCCCGCTGGTCCCGTTTACCTGTGCTATTGGACAATTCCATCTACCAATCGGGTGACAGCAGTTGACCACGCCCACCTATATATACCGAGTGTACCGCACTCGAGCTATATATTACTATCTCGATCAAAGAACAGTGCCGACCGCCTTCTCCCGCCAAAACTAAAAAACCGAACTGTCGGCCGACCGTTCGCGATACGGAGGCCGGGGACCCCTCGTTTTACTCCTCCCGCCTCGTTCTACACTCTGGTATCGTCGGCGATCCGATATTCCTGACGGTTCGAGAGATATTCACGTTTTTCTCGCGGATTTTCAAACGCCCGTATCTCGGTTATCGGTCGCACTGACCGATCGGCAAGTGCATTTTCCGACTCTCCGAGACCGTCTCTTCGTTTCGTCTAACCGCGTGTTTATCTCTAAGTCGCGCCGTTTACGAGTTATTGTCGAAAACAGTCAGGGGAAAAGCTGCTGCCGATTGGCGGGAAATGGACCCGTCCGACGGGCGAGAAGTCGGGTCACCGCCGCAGTGTGAGATCGGTCGCGGGTTGGGCTCCGACGAGGTAACTGCTGTAGAGTATTATAGTTGTGAGTTACAAACTGAACATGATGCAATACTTGCGTTACGGGTGGGTGTTTTAATGAGACATACGGTGAATTATTAAACGGGGAGATGAACGACTGACGAGTGATAAGAAACGTAATAACATTAGAATATAGTTACAGATTTATTTCTCCTAGTACAAACTGTAATGGTGAATATTGAATTTATTTTATGATAGAAATTCATTCGTATAACAAGAGTTAAAAGGCATGGTAGATAGGCTAATTGAGACTGCGACTAGCAAGAGACGATAACGATTGAGAGAAATGGTGGCCTTGAGAAAGGCCGTTTGTTGGGCGTGCCTCGCAGGGTGAGGCGAGGCGCGGGGCGCTGGCGCAGCCCGTCCGGCTTACTTGGAGCTGGTGTACTTGGTGACCGCCTTGGTCCCCTCACTGACGGCGTGTTTGGCCAACTCGCCGGGCAGAAGGAGTCGCACTGCAGTCTGGATCTCCCGGGAGGTGATGGTCGACCGCTTGTTGTAGTGCGCCAGCCTCGACGCCTCGGCGGCGATGCGCTCGAAGATATCGTTGACGAAGCTGTTCATGATGGACATGGCCTTGCTGGAAACGCCGGTGTCGGGGTGGACCTGCTTGAGCACTTTGTAGATGTAGATAGCGTAAGACTCCTTCCTCCTGCGCTTCTTCTTCTTGTCGCCCTTGGTGATGTTCTTCTGGGCCTTGCCGGCCTTCTTCACCGCTTTACCGCTGGCTTTGGGAGGCATCCTGGTGCTGTAGTCGACGAGGAAATATAAATTTTTGCCATTCCGGTGCCCCTAAGGTAGATTTAGAGTGTACTGGAGCCGCGGCCAATCGGAGAACAGGACGCTTCTGATTGGCTGCGGCCCTGGCACACGCAGAATCCACCTTAGCACGCGGTTTTACGGCTAGGGTACGATCTTCTCTCCGAGAATCTACCCACAATCGATCAACAACATGTCCGGACGCGGTAAGGGAGGCAAAGTGAAGGGGAAGGCAAAGTCCAGGTCTTCGAGAGCGGGTCTCCAGTTCCCCGTCGGCCGTATTCACCGTCTGCTGCGCAAGGGCAACTACGCCGAGCGAGTGGGAGCCGGCGCTCCCGTCTACTTGGCCGCCGTCATGGAGTACCTCGCAGCCGAAGTGCTCGAGTTGGCCGGAAACGCAGCCCGTGACAACAAGAAGACCAGGATCATCCCGCGTCACCTCCAGCTGGCCATCCGTAACGACGAGGAGCTCAACAAGCTGCTCAGCGGAGTGACCATCGCCCAAGGTGGAGTCCTGCCGAACATCCAGGCCGTGCTTCTGCCCAAGAAGACCGAGAAGAAGGCTTAAACAGCCCGACCACCGAGTTCGAGCGCCCGACGCCGAGCACCACAAACGGCCTTTATCAAGGCCACCATTTTTCTCAATCGTTATACACCCTTCCTTTGCTTGCTGATCACTTTTTACCAACCGAATTAATGTTTTTATATTTCTTTACATGTTTGTTTACACTAATCCGTTGTTGTGTCAATTATTTATGGTCACATAACCTCCAGAGTTTTGGTTTAGAATTAAATCATTTTACTTATTTTTATCAATTACTGAATATTAGTCATTTCAACACGAGATTCCAATTCATATACGAAATATTATATCTTTAAGGTAAGACAATCATTCTCAGTTTTCCAGCTCGTCACTTGCTCATTTATATATAAACCCTGTGCCCTACGCCTTCTAATTGAGCGTGAGTTGGAGAAAAAAAAAAACTCGTCCACCATTCAAATATTGAGTTTTTTTTTTATTATTATTTTTAATCACGAATTGAAACTATTTATTGTTACGGCCGTGCTTGGTAATCTCCGACTGTATTTATAATCAGCTTCCCTTCATTTTACACAGGACGAAGCGAACATTTCCATTCTTTTTAGCAAAGCTCGGTCCCCTTTCGGAATTCCTTCGGTTTCCTATCGACGATATGGACCAATCGTGTTAAGTGCATCATTTTTCACGGCTCCACGAACCATTTCCATTCCTAAAGCCGAGCTCGGCCCCTTGAATTTTAACCGACATTCCCACAAGGTGGCAATACAAATTATCTCTGCAGGAAATCAAAAGTCTACGAAAAAAAAAATCTTCACTCACCAAGCAAAGGTCAGTTTTCACAGTGTAAATAGACCATTTATATATAGTTCGAACACCACTCACAATCACTCTACTCCTAAAATCCCGCTAAAAATAAAATACCTTCTTTCGGCATAGCTCGGTCCCTTTGTAAACCATTCAGTTAGCCGAAACCACACTTGGGTTTTATTTTCGATCGAGGCCTTTCATTTGGCTAAGCTCGACTCCCTTTTGTAAAATAGTTCGGCGTACTGCATTATAATCCCTTCATTTTACAAAGTGCGAAACCAACCTGGTACTTCGTATAGCAAAGCTCGGTCCCATTCGAAAATCCTTCGGTTTGCTGGCCGCCTCACAGGGAGGCAATTAAAATAATCTCAACAGCCAAATTAAAGAAAAATACAATGCCCAATGACTGGAATAGGGGGGAAAAAAAATCTGCAGATGTGCAATTAAGAAGACAATTTAAGTATTTTCAATATTTGTAAGAAAGGAAATGTAATGATCGCTCCATAACGAAGAATTGTTTATTATCAAGGAAAAATTCAAGGATAGGAATAAATTAATTAATAAACTTCCGTTAGCCAGTAGAATATAAGCTGTACGCCTTGTTACTACTGTAATTTTCTGTTTGGACCATCAGACTGTTTGACAAAATAAACACGGAAAAACACGAGTTTAACTTCATTGCCTCACTAGAGAGGATAACCTTCAGTCCACAACAGATGGGCAGGTTATTCGATTGAATGTCGACTAACGTATTTTAGACCACCGATTATCGCAGTCGACTACTCAACTAGTATCTAAAGGATCACAGCTTGTTAAATTGTAACTTTCCAGTAGTTCGACATGCCGTGGTGGACCAATGGAGACAGTACCGAACTCACGATCAGGCGGTCCCGGGTTCAAATCTTACTTTTGCTGATTACTTTTTAAGGTTTGCATTTTTTTATTTTACGTTATTTTGTTCCGGTTCAATACCTGTTACCCTCTAAGGTCCGGATTTTTTTTAAGTTTACTTTATATTATTTATATACAAATTTAGAACAAAGAGCTAGAATCGGTAGTCTATAATAGACCTACAATATTCGATATTTAATTAATCGAATGACCTACCCATCTGCCGTGAACTCAAGGATATTCCACTAGAGAACAGTAATGTTGACCGGGAAGGCTGGAATACAGATACACATGTTGGGGTGAAATCGAAAAGGCCACGAGAAGTTTCACCGGGACCGCGAGCGCGTTCCCCGGGGAGTATTTGGAAAATTCTCCGCCAAACAGTAGCCAGCGCGCCCGCTGGTCCCGTTTACCTGTGCTATTGGACAATTCCATCTACCAATCGGGTGACAGCAGTTGACCACGCCCACCTATATATACCGAGTGTACCGCACTCGAGCTATATATTACTATCTCGATCAAAGAACAGTGCCGACCGCCTTCTCCCGCCAAAACTAAAAAACCGAACTGTCGGCCGACCGTTCGCGATACGGAGGCCGGGGACCCCTCGTTTTACTCCTCCCGCCTCGTTCTACACTCTGGTATCGTCGGCGATCCGATATTCCTGACGGTTCGAGAGATATTCACGTTTTTCTCGCGGATTTTCAAACGCCCGTATCTCGGTTATCGGTCGCACTGACCGATCGGCAAGTGCATTTTCCGACTCTCCGAGACCGTCTCTTCGTTTCGTCTAACCGCGTGTTTATCTCTAAGTCGCGCCGTTTACGAGTTATTGTCGAAAACAGTCAGGGGAAAAGCTGCTGCCGATTGGCGGGAAATGGACCCGTCCGACGGGCGAGAAGTCGGGTCACCGCCGCAGTGTGAGATCGGTCGCGGGTTGGGCTCCGACGAGGTAACTGCTGTAGAGTATTATAGTTGTGAGTTACAAACTGAACATGATGCAATACTTGCGTTAGGGTGGGTGTTTTAATGAGACATACGGTGAATTATTAAACGGGGAGATGAACGACTGACGAGTGATAAGAAACGTAATAACATTAGAATATAGTTACAGATTTATTTCTCCTAGTACAAACTGTAATGGTGAATATTGAATTTATTTTATGATAGAAATTCATTCGTATAACAAGAGTTAAAAGGCATGGTAGATAGGCTAATTGAGACTGCGACTAGCAAGAGACGATAACGATTGAGAGAAATGGTGGCCTTGAGAAAGGCCGTTTGTTGGGCGTGCCTCGCAGGGTGAGGCGAGGCGCGGGGCGCTGGCGCAGCCCGTCCGGCTTACTTGGAGCTGGTGTACTTGGTGACCGCCTTGGTCCCCTCACTGACGGCGTGTTTGGCCAACTCGCCGGGCAGAAGGAGTCGCACTGCAGTCTGGATCTCCCGGGAGGTGATGGTCGACCGCTTGTTGTAGTGCGCCAGCCTCGACGCCTCGGCGGCGATGCGCTCGAAGATATCGTTGACGAAGCTGTTCATGATGGACATGGCCTTGCTGGAAACGCCGGTGTCGGGGTGGACCTGCTTGAGCACTTTGTAGATGTAGATAGCGTAAGACTCCTTCCTCCTGCGCTTCTTCTTCTTGTCGCCCTTGGTGATGTTCTTCTGGGCCTTGCCGGCCTTCTTCACCGCTTTACCGCTGGCTTTGGGAGGCATCCTGGTGCTGTAGTCGACGAGGAAATATAAATTTTTGCCATTCCGGTGCCCCTAAGGTAGATTTAGAGTGTACTGGAGCCGCGGCCAATCGGAGAACAGGACGCTTCTGATTGGCTGCGGCCCTGGCACACGCAGAATCCACCTTAGCACGCGGTTTTACGGCTAGGGTACGATCTTCTCTCCGAGAATCTACCCACAATCGATCAACAACATGTCCGGACGCGGTAAGGGAGGCAAAGTGAAGGGGAAGGCAAAGTCCAGGTCTTCGAGAGCGGGTCTCCAGTTCCCCGTCGGCCGTATTCACCGTCTGCTGCGCAAGGGCAACTACGCCGAGCGAGTGGGAGCCGGCGCTCCCGTCTACTTGGCCGCCGTCATGGAGTACCTCGCAGCCGAAGTGCTCGAGTTGGCCGGAAACGCAGCCCGTGACAACAAGAAGACCAGGATCATCCCGCGTCACCTCCAGCTGGCCATCCGTAACGACGAGGAGCTCAACAAGCTGCTCAGCGGAGTGACCATCGCCCAAGGTGGAGTCCTGCCGAACATCCAGGCCGTGCTTCTGCCCAAGAAGACCGAGAAGAAGGCTTAAACAGCCCGACCACCGAGTTCGAGCGCCCGACGCCGAGCACCACAAACGGCCTTTATCAAGGCCACCATTTTTCTCAATCGTTATACACCCTTCCTTTGCTTGCTGATCACTTTTTACCAACCGAATTAATGTTTTTATATTTCTTTACATGTTTGTTTACACTAATCCGTTGTTGTGTCAATTATTTATGGTCACATAACCTCCAGAGTTTTGGTTTAGAATTAAATCATTTTACTTATTTTTATCAATTACTGAATATTAGTCATTTCAACACGAGATTCCAATTCATATACGAAATATTATATCTTTAAGGTAAGACAATCATTCTCAGTTTTCCAGCTCGTCACTTGCTCATTTATATATAAACCCTGTGCCCTACGCCTTCTAATTGAGCGTGAGTTGGAGAAAAAAAAAAACTCGTCCACCATTCAAATATTGAGTTTTTTTTTTATTATTATTTTTAATCACGAATTGAAACTATTTATTGTTACGGCCGTGCTTGGTAATCTCCGACTGTATTTATAATCAGCTTCCCTTCATTTTACACAGGACGAAGCGAACATTTCCATTCTTTTTAGCAAAGCTCGGTCCCCTTTCGGAATTCCTTCGGTTTCCTATCGACGATATGGACCAATCGTGTTAAGTGCATCATTTTTCACGGCTCCACGAACCATTTCCATTCCTAAAGCCGAGCTCGGCCCCTTGAATTTTAACCGACATTCCCACAAGGTGGCAATACAAATTATCTCTGCAGGAAATCAAAAGTCTACGAAAAAAAAAATCTTCACTCACCAAGCAAAGGTCAGTTTTCACAGTGTAAATAGACCATTTATATATAGTTCGAACACCACTCACAATCACTCTACTCCTAAAATCCCGCTAAAAATAAAATACCTTCTTTCGGCATAGCTCGGTCCCTTTGTAAACCATTCAGTTAGCCGAAACCACACTTGGGTTTTATTTTCGATCGAGGCCTTTCATTTGGCTAAGCTCGACTCCCTTTTGTAAAATAGTTCGGCGTACTGCATTATAATCCCTTCATTTTACAAAGTGCGAAACCAACCTGGTACTTCGTATAGCAAAGCTCGGTCCCATTCGAAAATCCTTCGGTTTGCTGGCCGCCTCACAGGGAGGCAATTAAAATAATCTCAACAGCCAAATTAAAGAAAAATACAATGCCCAATGACTGGAATAGGGGGGAAAAAAAATCTGCAGATGTGCAATTAAGAAGACAATTTAAGTATTTTCAATATTTGTAAGAAAGGAAATGTAATGATCGCTCCATAACGAAGAATTGTTTATTATCAAGGAAAAATTCAAGGATAGGAATAAATTAATTAATAAACTTCCGTTAGCCAGTAGAATATAAGCTGTACGCCTTGTTACTACTGTAATTTTCTGTTTGGACCATCAGACTGTTTGACAAAATAAACACGGAAAAACACGAGTTTAACTTCATTGCCTCACTAGAGAGGATAACCTTCAGTCCACAACAGATGGGCAGGTTATTCGATTGAATGTCGACTAACGTATTTTAGACCACCGATTATCGCAGTCGACTACTCAACTAGTATCTAAAGGATCACAGCTTGTTAAATTGTAACTTTCCAGTAGTTCGACATGCCGTGGTGGACCAATGGAGACAGTACCGAACTCACGATCAGGCGGTCCCGGGTTCAAATCTTACTTTTGCTGATTACTTTTTAAGGTTTGCATTTTTTTATTTTACGTTATTTTGTTCCGGTTCAATACCTGTTACCCTCTAAGGTCCGGATTTTTTTTAAGTTTACTTTATATTATTTATATACAAATTTAGAACAAAGAGCTAGAATCGGTAGTCTATAATAGACCTACAATATTCGATATTTAATTAATCGAATGACCTACCCATCTGCCGTGAACTCAAGGATATTCCACTAGAGAACAGTAATGTTGACCGGGAAGGCTGGAATACAGATACACATGTTGGGGTGAAATCGAAAAGGCCACGAGAAGTTTCACCGGGACCGCGAGCGCGTTCCCCGGGAGTATTTGGAAAATTCTCCGCCAAACAGTAGCCAGCGCGCCCGCTGGTCCCGTTTACCTGTGCTATTGGACAATTCCATCTACCAATCGGGTGACAGCAGTTGACCACGCCCACCTATATATACCGAGTGTACCGCACTCGAGCTATATATTACTATCTCGATCAAAGAACAGTGCCGACCGCCTTCTCCCGCCAAAACTAAAAAACCGAACTGTCGGCCGACCGTTCGCGATACGGAGGCCGGGGACCCCTCGTTTTACTCCTCCCGCCTCGTTCTACACTCTGGTATCGTCGGCGATCCGATATTCCTGACGGTTCGAGAGATATTCACGTTTTTCTCGCGGATTTTCAAAACGCCCGTATCTCGGTTATCGGTCGCACTGACCGATCGGCAAGTGCATTTTCCGACTCTCCGAGACCGTCTCTTCGTTTCGTCTAACCGCGTGTTTATCTCTAAGTCGCGCCGTTTACGAGTTATTGTCGAAAACAGTCAGGGGAAAAGCTGCTGCCGATTGGCGGGAAATGGACCCGTCCGACGGGCGAGAAGTCGGGTCACCGCCGCAGTGTGAGATCGGTCGCGGGTTGGGCTCCGACGAGGTAACTGCTGTAGAGTATTATAGTTGTGAGTTACAAACTGAACATGATGCAATACTTGCGTTACGGGTGGGTGTTTTAATGAGACATACGGTGAATTATTAAACGGGGAGATGAACGACTGACGAGTGATAAGAAACGTAATAACATTAGAATATAGTTACAGATTTATTTCTCCTAGTACAAACTGTAATGGTGAATATTGAATTTATTTTATGATAGAAATTCATTCGTATAACAAGAGTTAAAAGGCATGGTAGATAGGCTAATTGAGACTGCGACTAGCAAGAGACGATAACGATTGAGAGAAATGGTGGCCTTGAGAAAGGCCGTTTGTTGGGCGTGCCTCGCAGGGTGAGGCGAGGCGCGGGGCGCTGGCGCAGCCCGTCCGGCTTACTTGGAGCTGGTGTACTTGGTGACCGCCTTGGTCCCCTCACTGACGGCGTGTTTGGCCAACTCGCCGGGCAGAAGGAGTCGCACTGCAGTCTGGATCTCCCGGGAGGTGATGGTCGACCGCTTGTTGTAGTGCGCCAGCCTCGACGCCTCGGCGGCGATGCGCTCGAAGATATCGTTGACGAAGCTGTTCATGATGGACATGGCCTTGCTGGAACGCCGGTGTCGGGGTGGACCTGCTTGAGCACTTTGTAGATGTAGATAGCGTAAGACTCCTTCCTCCTGCGCTTCTTCTTCTTGTCGCCCTTGGTGATGTTCTTCTGGGCCTTGCCGGCCTTCTTCACCGCTTTACCGCTGGCTTTGGGAGGCATCCTGGTGCTGTAGTCGACGAGGAAATATAAATTTTTGCCATTCCGGTGCCCCTAAGGTAGATTTAGAGTGTACTGGAGCCGCGGCCAATCGGAGAACAGGACGCTTCTGATTGGCTGCGGCCCTGGCACACGCAGAATCCACCTTAGCACGCGGTTTTACGGCTAGGGTACGATCTTCTCTCCGAGAATCTACCCACAATCGATCAACAACATGTCCGGACGCGGTAAGGGAGGCAAAGTGAAGGGGAAGGCAAAGTCCAGGTCTTCGAGAGCGGGTCTCCAGTTCCCCGTCGGCCGTATTCACCGTCTGCTGCGCAAGGGCAACTACGCCGAGCGAGTGGGAGCCGGCGCTCCCGTCTACTTGGCCGCCGTCATGGAGTACCTCGCAGCCGAAGTGCTCGAGTTGGCCGGAAACGCAGCCCGTGACAACAAGAAGACCAGGATCATCCCGCGTCACCTCCAGCTGGCCATCCGTAACGACGAGGAGCTCAACAAGCTGCTCAGCGGAGTGACCATCGCCCAAGGTGGAGTCCTGCCGAACATCCAGGCCGTGCTTCTGCCCAAGAAGACCGAGAAGAAGGCTTAAACAGCCCGACCACCGAGTTCGAGCGCCCGACGCCGAGCACCACAAACGGCCTTTATCAAGGCCACCATTTTTCTCAATCGTTATACACCCTTCCTTTGCTTGCTGATCACTTTTTACCAACCGAATTAATGTTTTTATATTTCTTTACATGTTTGTTTACACTAATCCGTTGTTGTGTCAATTATTTATGGTCACATAACCTCCAGAGTTTTGGTTTAGAATTAAATCATTTTACTTATTTTTATCAATTACTGAATATTAGTCATTTCAACACGAGATTCCAATTCATATACGAAATATTATATCTTTAAGGTAAGACAATCATTCTCAGTTTTCCAGCTCGTCACTTGCTCATTTATATATAAACCCTGTGCCCTACGCCTTCTAATTGAGCGTGAGTTGGAGAAAAAAAAAAACTCGTCCACCATTCAAATATTGAGTTTTTTTTTTATTATTATTTTTAATCACGAATTGAAACTATTTATTGTTACGGCCGTGCTTGGTAATCTCCGACTGTATTTATAATCAGCTTCCCTTCATTTTACACAGGACGAAGCGAACATTTCCATTCTTTTTAGCAAAGCTCGGTCCCCTTTCGGAATTCCTTCGGTTTCCTATCGACGATATGGACCAATCGTGTTAAGTGCATCATTTTTCACGGCTCCACGAACCATTTCCATTCCTAAAGCCGAGCTCGGCCCCTTGAATTTTTAACCGACATTCCCACAAGGTGGCAATACAAATTATCTCTGCAGGAAATCAAAAGTCTACGAAAAAAAAAATCTTCACTCACCAAGCAAAGGGTCAGTTTTCACAGTGTAAATAGACCATTTATATATAGTTCGAAACACCACTCACAATCACTCTACTCCTAAAATCCCGCTAAAAATAAAATACCTTCTTTCGGCATAGCTCGGTCCCTTTGTAAACCATTCAGTTAGCCGAAACCACACTTGGGTTTTATTTTCGATCGAGGCCTTTCATTTGGCTAAGCTCGACTCCTTTTGTAAAATAGTTCGGCGTACTGCATTATAATCCCTTCATTTTACAAAGTGCGAAACCAACCTGGTACTTCGTATAGCAAAGCTCGGTCCCATTCGAAAATCCTTCGGTTTGCTGGCCGCCTCACAGGGAGGCAATTAAAATAATCTCAACAGCCAAATTAAAGAAAAATACAATGCCCAATGACTGGAATAGGGGGGAAAAAAATCTGCAGATGTGCAATTAAGAAGACAATTTAAGTATTTTCAATATTTGTAAGAAAGGAAATGTAATGATCGCTCCATAACGAAGAATTGTTTATTATCAAGGAAAATTCAAGGATAGGAATAAATTAATTAATAAACTTCCGTTAGCCAGTAGAATATAAGCTGTACGCCTTGTTACTACTGTAATTTTCTGTTTGGACCATCAGACTGTTTGACAAAATAAACACGGAAAAACACGAGTTTAACTTCATTGCCTCACTAGAGAGGATAACCTTCAGTCCACAACAGATGGGCAGGTTATTCGATTGAATGTCGACTAACGTATTTTAGACCACCGATTATCGCAGTCGACTACTCAACTAGTATCTAAAGGATCACAGCTTGTTAAATTGTAACTTTCCAGTAGTTCGACATGCCGTGGTGACCAATGGAGACAGTACCGAACTCACGATCAGGCGGTCCCGGGTTCAAATCTTACTTTTGCTGATTACTTTTTAAGGTTTGCATTTTTTTTATTTTACGTTATTTTGTTCCGGTTCAATACCTGTTACCCTCTAAGGTCCGGATTTTTTTTAAGTTTACTTTATATTATTTATATACAAATTTAGAACAAAGAGCTAGAATCGGTAGTCTATAATAGACCTACAATATTCGATATTTAATTAATCGAATGACCTACCCATCTGCCGTGAACTCAAGGATATTCCACTAGAGAACAGTAATGTTGACCGGGAAGGCTGGAATACAGATACACATGTTGGGGTGAAATCGAAAAGGCCACGAGAAGTTTCACCGGGACCGCGAGCGCGTTCCCCGGGGAGTATTTGGAAAATTCTCCGCCAAACAGTAGCCAGCGCGCCCGCTGGTCCCGTTTACCTGTGCTATTGGACAATTCCATCTACCAATCGGGTGACAGCAGTTGACCACGCCCACCTATATATACCGAGTGTACCGCACTCGAGCTATATATTACTATCTCGATCAAAGAACAGTGCCGACCGCCTTCTCCCCGCCAAAACTAAAAAACCGAACTGTCGGCCGACCGTTCGCGATACGGAGGCCGGGACCCCTCGTTTTACTCCTCCCGCCTCGTTCTACACTCTGGTATCGTCGGCGATCCGATATTCCTGACGGTTCGAGAGATATTCACGTTTTTCTCGGCGGATTTTCAAACGCCCGTATCTCGGTTATCGGTCGCACTGACCGATCGGCAAGTGCATTTTCCGACTCTCCGAGACCGTCTCTTCGTTTCGTCTAACCGCGTGTTTATCTCTAAGTCGCGCCGTTTACGAGTTATTGTCGAAAACAGTCAGGGGAAAAGCTGCTGCCGATTGGCGGGAAATGGACCCGTCCGACGGGCGAGAAGTCGGGTCACCGCCGCAGTGTGAGATCGGTCGCGGGTTGGGCTCCGACGAGGTAACTGCTGTAGAGTATTATAGTTGTGAGTTACAAACTGAACATGATGCAATACTTGCGTTACGGGTGGGTGTTTTAATGAGACATACGGTGAATTATTAAACGGGGAGATGAACGACTGACGAGTGATAAGAAACGTAATAACATTAGAATATAGTTACAGATTTATTTCTCCTAGTACAAACTGTAATGGTGAATATTGAATTTATTTTATGATAGAAATTCATTCGTATAACAAGAGTTAAAAGGCATGGTAGATAGGCTAATTGAGACTGCGACTAGCAAGAGACGATAACGATTGAGAGAAATGGTGGCCTTGAGAAAGGCCGTTTGTTGGGCGTGCCTCGCAGGGTGAGGCGAGGCGCGGGGCGCTGGCGCAGCCCGTCCGGCTTACTTGGAGCTGGTGTACTTGGTGACCGCCTTGGTCCCCTCACTGACGGCGTGTTTGGCCAACTCGCCGGGCAGAAGGAGTCGCACTGCAGTCTGGATCTCCCGGGAGGTGATGGTCGACCGCTTGTTGTAGTGCGCCAGCCTCGACGCCTCGGCGGCGATGCGCTCGAAGATATCGTTGACGAAGCTGTTCATGATGGACATGGCCTTGCTGGAAACGCCGGTGTCGGGGTGGACCTGCTTGAGCACTTTGTAGATGTAGATAGCGTAAGACTCCTTCCTCCTGCGCTTCTTCTTCTTGTCGCCCTTGGTGATGTTCTTCTGGGCCTTGCCGGCCTTCTTCACCGCTTTACCGCTGGCTTTGGGAGGCATCCTGGTGCTGTAGTCGACGAGGAAATATAAATTTTTGCCATTCCGGTGCCCCTAAGGTAGATTTAGAGTGTACTGGAGCCGCGGCCAATCGGAGAACAGGACGCTTCTGATTGGCTGCGGCCCTGGCACACGCAGAATCCACCTTAGCACGCGGTTTTACGGCTAGGGTACGATCTTCTCTCCGAGAATCTACCCACAATCGATCAACAACATGTCCGGACGCGGTAAGGGAGGCAAAGTGAAGGGGAAGGCAAAGTCCAGGTCTTCGAGAGCGGGTCTCCAGTTCCCCGTCGGCCGTATTCACCGTCTGCTGCGCAAGGGCAACTACGCCGAGCGAGTGGGAGCCGGCGCTCCCGTCTACTTGGCCGCCGTCATGGAGTACCTCGCAGCCGAAGTGCTCGAGTTGGCCGGAAACGCAGCCCGTGACAACAAGAAGACCAGGATCATCCCGCGTCACCTCCAGCTGGCCATCCGTAACGACGAGGAGCTCAACAAGCTGCTCAGCGGAGTGACCATCGCCCAAGGTGGAGTCCTGCCGAACATCCAGGCCGTGCTTCTGCCCAAGAAGACCGAGAAGAAGGCTTAAACAGCCCGACCACCGAGTTCGAGCGCCCGACGCCGAGCACCACAAACGGCCTTTATCAAGGCCACCATTTTTCTCAATCGTTATACACCCTTCCTTTGCTTGCTGATCACTTTTTACCAACCGAATTAATGTTTTTATATTTCTTTACATGTTTGTTTACACTAATCCGTTGTTGTGTCAATTATTTATGGTCACATAACCTCCAGAGTTTTGGTTTAGAATTAAATCATTTTACTTATTTTTATCAATTACTGAATATTAGTCATTTCAACACGAGATTCCAATTCATATACGAAATATTATATCTTTAAGGTAAGACAATCATTCTCAGTTTTCCAGCTCGTCACTTGCTCATTTATATATAAACCCTGTGCCCTACGCCTTCTAATTGAGCGTGAGTTGGAGAAAAAAAAAAACTCGTCCACCATTCAAATATTGAGTTTTTTTTTTATTATTATTTTTAATCACGAATTGAAACTATTTATTGTTACGGCCGTGCTTGGTAATCTCCGACTGTATTTATAATCAGCTTCCCTTCATTTTACACAGGACGAAGCGAACATTTCCATTCTTTTTAGCAAAGCTCGGTCCCCTTTCGGAATTCCTTCGGTTTCCTATCGACGATATGGACCAATCGTGTTAAGTGCATCATTTTTCACGGCTCCACGAACCATTTCCATTCCTAAAGCCGAGCTCGGCCCCTTGAATTTTAACCGACATTCCCACAAGGTGGCAATACAAATTATCTCTGCAGGAAATCAAAAGTCTACGAAAAAAAAAATCTTCACTCACCAAGCAAAGGTCAGTTTTCACAGTGTAAATAGACCATTTATATATAGTTCGAACACCACTCACAATCACTCTACTCCTAAAATCCCGCTAAAAATAAAATACCTTCTTTCGGCATAGCTCGGTCCCTTTGTAAACCATTCAGTTAGCCGAAACCACACTTGGGTTTTATTTTCGATCGAGGCCTTTCATTTGGCTAAGCTCGACTCCCTTTTGTAAAATAGTTCGGCGTACTGCATTATAATCCCTTCATTTTACAAAGTGCGAAACCAACCTGGTACTTCGTATAGCAAAGCTCGGTCCCATTCGAAAATCCTTCGGTTTGCTGGCCGCCTCACAGGGAGGCAATTAAAATAATCTCAACAGCCAAATTAAAGAAAAATACAATGCCCAATGACTGGAATAGGGGGGAAAAAAAATCTGCAGATGTGCAATTAAGAAGACAATTTAAGTATTTTCAATATTTGTAAGAAAGGAAATGTAATGATCGCTCCATAACGAAGAATTGTTTATTATCAAGGAAAAATTCAAGGATAGGAATAAATTAATTAATAAACTTCCGTTAGCCAGTAGAATATAAGCTGTACGCCTTGTTACTACTGTAATTTTCTGTTTGGACCATCAGACTGTTTGACAAAATAAACACGGAAAAACACGAGTTTAACTTCATTGCCTCACTAGAGAGGATAACCTTCAGTCCACAACAGATGGGCAGGTTATTCGATTGAATGTCGACTAACGTATTTTAGACCACCGATTATCGCAGTCGACTACTCAACTAGTATCTAAAGGATCACAGCTTGTTAAATTGTAACTTTCCAGTAGTTCGACATGCCGTGGTGGACCAATGGAGACAGTACCGAACTCACGATCAGGCGGTCCCGGGTTCAAATCTTACTTTTGCTGATTACTTTTTAAGGTTTGCATTTTTTTATTTTACGTTATTTTGTTCCGGTTCAATACCTGTTACCCTCTAAGGTCCGGATTTTTTTTAAGTTTACTTTATATTATTTATATACAAATTTAGAACAAAGAGCTAGAATCGGTAGTCTATAATAGACCTACAATATTCGATATTTAATTAATCGAATGACCTACCCATCTGCCGTGAACTCAAGGATATTCCACTAGAGAACAGTAATGTTGACCGGGAAGGCTGGAATACAGATACACATGTTGGGGTGAAATCGAAAAGGCCACGAGAAGTTTCACCGGGACCGCGAGCGCGTTCCCCGGGGAGTATTTGGAAAATTCTCCGCCAAACAGTAGCCAGCGCGCCCGCTGGTCCCGTTTACCTGTGCTATTGGACAATTCCATCTACCAATCGGGTGACAGCAGTTGACCACGCCCACCTATATATACCGAGTGTACCGCACTCGAGCTATATATTACTATCTCGATCAAAGAACAGTGCCGACCGCCTTCTCCCGCCAAAACTAAAAAACCGAACTGTCGGCCGACCGTTCGCGATACGGAGGCCGGGGACCCCTCGTTTTACTCCTCCCGCCTCGTTCTACACTCTGGTATCGTCGGCGATCCGATATTCCTGACGGTTCGAGAGATATTCACGTTTTTCTCGCGGATTTTCAAACGCCCGTATCTCGGTTATCGGTCGCACTGACCGATCGGCAAGTGCATTTTCCGACTCTCCGAGACCGTCTCTTCGTTTCGTCTAACCGCGTGTTTATCTCTAAGTCGCGCCGTTTACGAGTTATTGTCGAAAACAGTCAGGGGAAAAGCTGCTGCCGATTGGCGGGAAATGGACCCGTCCGACGGGCGAGAAGTCGGGTCACCGCCGCAGTGTGAGATCGGTCGCGGGTTGGGCTCCGACGAGGTAACTGCTGTAGAGTATTATAGTTGTGAGTTACAAACTGAACATGATGCAATACTTGCGTTACGGGTGGGTGTTTTAATGAGACATACGGTGAATTATTAAACGGGGAGATGAACGACTGACGAGTGATAAGAAACGTAATAACATTAGAATATAGTTACAGATTTATTTCTCCTAGTACAAACTGTAATGGTGAATATTGAATTTATTTTATGATAGAAATTCATTCGTATAACAAGAGTTAAAAGGCATGGTAGATAGGCTAATTGAGACTGCGACTAGCAAGAGACGATAACGATTGAGAGAAATGGTGGCCTTGAGAAAGGCCGTTTGTTGGGCGTGCCTCGCAGGGTGAGGCGAGGCGCGGGGCGCTGGCGCAGCCCGTCCGGCTTACTTGGAGCTGGTGTACTTGGTGACCGCCTTGGTCCCCTCACTGACGGCGTGTTTGGCCAACTCGCCGGGCAGAAGGAGTCGCACTGCAGTCTGGATCTCCCGGGAGGTGATGGTCGACCGCTTGTTGTAGTGCGCCAGCCTCGACGCCTCGGCGGCGATGCGCTCGAAGATATCGTTGACGAAGCTGTTCATGATGGACATGGCCTTGCTGGAAACGCCGGTGTCGGGGTGGACCTGCTTGAGCACTTTGTAGATGTAGATAGCGTAAGACTCCTTCCTCCTGCGCTTCTTCT
This sequence comes from Allygus modestus, assembly GCA_963675035.1. Lineage (NCBI taxonomy): Eukaryota > Metazoa > Arthropoda > Insecta > Hemiptera > Cicadellidae > Allygus > Allygus modestus. The sequence goes on along the minus strand of OY776111.1, from coordinate 401,098,676 downwards.
TCTTGTCGCCCTTGGTGATGTTCTTCTGGGCCTTGCCGGCCTTCTTCACCGCTTTACCGCTGGCTTTGGGAGGCATCCTGGTGCTGTAGTCGACGAGGAAATATAAATTTTTGCCATTCCGGTGCCCCTAAGGTAGATTTAGAGTGTACTGGAGCCGCGGCCAATCGGAGAACAGGACGCTTCTGATTGGCTGCGGCCCTGGCACACGCAGAATCCACCTTAGCACGCGGTTTTACGGCTAGGGTACGATCTTCTCTCCGAGAATCTACCCACAATCGATCAACAACATGTCCGGACGCGGTAAGGGAGGCAAAGTGAAGGGGAAGGCAAAGTCCAGGTCTTCGAGAGCGGGTCTCCAGTTCCCCGTCGGCCGTATTCACCGTCTGCTGCGCAAGGGCAACTACGCCGAGCGAGTGGGAGCCGGCGCTCCCGTCTACTTGGCCGCCGTCATGGAGTACCTCGCAGCCGAAGTGCTCGAGTTGGCCGGAAACGCAGCCCGTGACAACAAGAAGACCAGGATCATCCCGCGTCACCTCCAGCTGGCCATCCGTAACGACGAGGAGCTCAACAAGCTGCTCAGCGGAGTGACCATCGCCCAAGGTGGAGTCCTGCCGAACATCCAGGCCGTGCTTCTGCCCAAGAAGACCGAGAAGAAGGCTTAAACAGCCCGACCACCGAGTTCGAGCGCCCGACGCCGAGCACCACAAACGGCCTTTATCAAGGCCACCATTTTTCTCAATCGTTATACACCCTTCCTTTGCTTGCTGATCACTTTTTACCAACCGAATTAATGTTTTTATATTTCTTTACATGTTTGTTTACACTAATCCGTTGTTGTGTCAATTATTTATGGTCACATAACCTCCAGAGTTTTGGTTTAGAATTAAATCATTTTACTTATTTTTATCAATTACTGAATATTAGTCATTTCAACACGAGATTCCAATTCATATACGAAATATTATATCTTTAAGGTAAGACAATCATTCTCAGTTTTCCAGCTCGTCACTTGCTCATTTATATATAAACCCTGTGCCCTACGCCTTCTAATTGAGCGTGAGTTGGAGAAAAAAAAAAACTCGTCCACCATTCAAATATTGAGTTTTTTTTTTATTATTATTTTTAATCACGAATTGAAACTATTTATTGTTACGGCCGTGCTTGGTAATCTCCGACTGTATTTATAATCAGCTTCCCTTCATTTTACACAGGACGAAGCGAACATTTCCATTCTTTTTAGCAAAGCTCGGTCCCCTTTCGGAATTCCTTCGGTTTCCTATCGACGATATGGACCAATCGTGTTAAGTGCATCATTTTTCACGGCTCCACGAACCATTTCCATTCCTAAAGCCGAGCTCGGCCCCTTGAATTTTAACCGACATTCCCACAAGGTGGCAATACAAATTATCTCTGCAGGAAATCAAAAGTCTACGAAAAAAAAAATCTTCACTCACCAAGCAAAGGTCAGTTTTCACAGTGTAAATAGACCATTTATATATAGTTCGAACACCACTCACAATCACTCTACTCCTAAAATCCCGCTAAAAATAAAATACCTTCTTTCGGCATAGCTCGGTCCCTTTGTAAACCATTCAGTTAGCCGAAACCACACTTGGGTTTTATTTTCGATCGAGGCCTTTCATTTGGCTAAGCTCGACTCCCTTTTGTAAAATAGTTCGGCGTACTGCATTATAATCCCTTCATTTTACAAAGTGCGAAACCAACCTGGTACTTCGTATAGCAAAGCTCGGTCCCATTCGAAAATCCTTCGGTTTGCTGGCCGCCTCACAGGGAGGCAATTAAAATAATCTCAACAGCCAAATTAAAGAAAAATACAATGCCCAATGACTGGAATAGGGGGGAAAAAAAATCTGCAGATGTGCAATTAAGAAGACAATTTAAGTATTTTCAATATTTGTAAGAAAGGAAATGTAATGATCGCTCCATAACGAAGAATTGTTTATTATCAAGGAAAAATTCAAGGATAGGAATAAATTAATTAATAAACTTCCGTTAGCCAGTAGAATATAAGCTGTACGCCTTGTTACTACTGTAATTTTCTGTTTGGACCATCAGACTGTTTGACAAAATAAACACGGAAAAACACGAGTTTAACTTCATTGCCTCACTAGAGAGGATAACCTTCAGTCCACAACAGATGGGCAGGTTATTCGATTGAATGTCGACTAACGTATTTTAGACCACCGATTATCGCAGTCGACTACTCAACTAGTATCTAAAGGATCACAGCTTGTTAAATTGTAACTTTCCAGTAGTTCGACATGCCGTGGTGGACCAATGGAGACAGTACCGAACTCACGATCAGGCGGTCCCGGGTTCAAATCTTACTTTTGCTGATTACTTTTTAAGGTTTGCATTTTTTTATTTTACGTTATTTTGTTCCGGTTCAATACCTGTTACCCTCTAAGGTCCGGATTTTTTTTAAGTTTACTTTATATTATTTATATACAAATTTAGAACAAAGAGCTAGAATCGGTAGTCTATAATAGACCTACAATATTCGATATTTAATTAATCGAATGACCTACCCATCTGCCGTGAACTCAAGGATATTCCACTAGAGAACAGTAATGTTGACCGGGAAGGCTGGAATACAGATACACATGTTGGGGTGAAATCGAAAAGGCCACGAGAAGTTTCACCGGGACCGCGAGCGCGTTCCCCGGGGAGTATTTGGAAAATTCTCCGCCAAACAGTAGCCAGCGCGCCCGCTGGTCCCGTTTACCTGTGCTATTGGACAATTCCATCTACCAATCGGGTGACAGCAGTTGACCACGCCCACCTATATATACCGAGTGTACCGCACTCGAGCTATATATTACTATCTCGATCAAAGAACAGTGCCGACCGCCTTCTCCCGCCAAAACTAAAAAACCGAACTGTCGGCCGACCGTTCGCGATACGGAGGCCGGGGACCCCTCGTTTTACTCCTCCCGCCTCGTTCTACACTCTGGTATCGTCGGCGATCCGATATTCCTGACGGTTCGAGAGATATTCACGTTTTTCTCGCGGATTTTCAAACGCCCGTATCTCGGTTATCGGTCGCACTGACCGATCGGCAAGTGCATTTTCCGACTCTCCGAGACCGTCTCTTCGTTTCGTCTAACCGCGTGTTTATCTCTAAGTCGCGCCGTTTACGAGTTATTGTCGAAAACAGTCAGGGGAAAAGCTGCTGCCGATTGGCGGGAAATGGACCCGTCCGACGGGCGAGAAGTCGGGTCACCGCCGCAGTGTGAGATCGGTCGCGGGTTGGGCTCCGACGAGGTAACTGCTGTAGAGTATTATAGTTGTGAGTTACAAACTGAACATGATGCAATACTTGCGTTACGGGTGGGTGTTTTAATGAGACATACGGTGAATTATTAAACGGGGAGATGAACGACTGACGAGTGATAAGAAACGTAATAACATTAGAATATAGTTACAGATTTATTTCTCCTAGTACAAACTGTAATGGTGAATATTGAATTTATTTTATGATAGAAATTCATTCGTATAACAAGAGTTAAAAGGCATGGTAGATAGGCTAATTGAGACTGCGACTAGCAAGAGACGATAACGATTGAGAGAAATGGTGGCCTTGAGAAAGGCCGTTTGTTGGGCGTGCCTCGCAGGGTGAGGCGAGGCGCGGGGCGCTGGCGCAGCCCGTCCGGCTTACTTGGAGCTGGTGTACTTGGTGACCGCCTTGGTCCCCTCACTGACGGCGTGTTTGGCCAACTCGCCGGGCAGAAGGAGTCGCACTGCAGTCTGGATCTCCCGGGAGGTGATGGTCGACCGCTTGTTGTAGTGCGCCAGCCTCGACGCCTCGGCGGCGATGCGCTCGAAGATATCGTTGACGAAGCTGTTCATGATGGACATGGCCTTGCTGGAAACGCCGGTGTCGGGGTGGACCTGCTTGAGCACTTTGTAGATGTAGATAGCGTAAGACTCCTTCCTCCTGCGCTTCTTCTTCTTGTCGCCCTTGGTGATGTTCTTCTGGGCCTTGCCGGCCTTCTTCACCGCTTTACCGCTGGCTTTGGGAGGCATCCTGGTGCTGTAGTCGACGAGGAAATATAAATTTTTGCCATTCCGGTGCCCCTAAGGTAGATTTAGAGTGTACTGGAGCCGCGGCCAATCGGAGAACAGGACGCTTCTGATTGGCTGCGGCCCTGGCACACGCAGAATCCACCTTAGCACGCGGTTTTACGGCTAGGGTACGATCTTCTCTCCGAGAATCTACCCACAATCGATCAACAACATGTCCGGACGCGGTAAGGGAGGCAAAGTGAAGGGGAAGGCAAAGTCCAGGTCTTCGAGAGCGGGTCTCCAGTTCCCCGTCGGCCGTATTCACCGTCTGCTGCGCAAGGGCAACTACGCCGAGCGAGTGGGAGCCGGCGCTCCCGTCTACTTGGCCGCCGTCATGGAGTACCTCGCAGCCGAAGTGCTCGAGTTGGCCGGAAACGCAGCCCGTGACAACAAGAAGACCAGGATCATCCCGCGTCACCTCCAGCTGGCCATCCGTAACGACGAGGAGCTCAACAAGCTGCTCAGCGGAGTGACCATCGCCCAAGGTGGAGTCCTGCCGAACATCCAGGCCGTGCTTCTGCCCAAGAAGACCGAGAAGAAGGCTTAAACAGCCCGACCACCGAGTTCGAGCGCCCGACGCCGAGCACCACAAACTAGAGATGTGCCAAGCAGTTACATGAGCGAAACAGCTGCAGCTAGTTCCTTAGCGGCCGCGGAACTTGTTCCAAAAGTAGTTCCAGCTGCAGCTAGTTTGGCCCCCGTTACTAGAGTCTCAAAACAGTCAGACGCTGCAGCTGTTTTCGGAACTAAACGCTGCAGCCTTAACTTACTTTCAATTGCTTTAATATATTGTTTGTAGAGAAAACTGATTCTTGAAATTAATAACTTTGCTAAAGAGCTGTTTTAATCTTTATAGATAACAATGGCCTCTTGCTTGTAATGTAAAATTATTTTTAGAGTTAAACACTAAAAAACACAAAACTTATATGAACAAGTTTGAATAGCTTAGTATTTAAATTAATTGACAAAATAAAAATAGAATTTAGTAAGATATTTAACACACGATTGTGGTTACTGTTTAAGAAAACATTTTCAAATCGTTGTAATGTACACTAGAAATACGCAATAATATTACAATATGGTTGCATTAAACTATGTACAAGAGGTGGAATGCAGCAGGGAAACAAAACCAATATTTCAAAACACATTAGCGATGTCTTTGCGATCAGTATCCTATTGAGACTGGACAGGAGGGATGTGCAGAAAGAAATCAGATAAATAATTTCCTGTCTCGTCTCAACATGAAAGAGTAGGCCCAGGCCTGGGGTTACGCTGCAGCTGTTTTGGTTTCTCGGTAACTCCCAGTTTCAGTTACAGAAGACGAGCTGCAGCTAACATCCAGTTTCAGTTACAGAAAATGGGCTGCAGCCATGGCTGCAGCTGGTTTGAAAAGTAGTTCCGATCGGAACCGAATTGCTGGTCAGGTTGGAACGGTTGGAACTCCTTTAATTCTCGGAACGTTGAAACAAAGCAGTTCCAGCTGCAGCGACACATCTCTACCACAAACGGCCTTTATCAAGGCCACCATTTTTCTCAATCGTTATACACCCTTCCTTTGCTTGCTGATCACTTTTTACCAACCGAATTAATGTTTTTATATTTCTTTACATGTTTGTTTACACTAATCCGTTGTTGTGTCAATTATTTATGGTCACATAACCTCCAGAGTTTTGGTTTAGAATTAAATCATTTTACTTATTTTTATCAATTACTGAATATTAGTCATTTCAACACGAGATTCCAATTCATATACGAAATATTATATCTTTAAGGTAAGACAATCATTCTCAGTTTTCCAGCTCGTCACTTGCTCATTTATATATAAACCCTGTGCCCTACGCCTTCTAATTGAGCGTGAGTTGGAGAAAAAAAAAAACTCGTCCACCATTCAAATATTGAGTTTTTTTTTTATTATTATTTTTAATCACGAATTGAAACTATTTATTGTTACGGCCGTGCTTGGTAATCTCCGACTGTATTTATAATCAGCTTCCCTTCATTTTACACAGGACGAAGCGAACATTTCCATTCTTTTTAGCAAAGCTCGGTCCCCTTTCGGAATTCCTTCGGTTTCCTATCGACGATATGGACCAATCGTGTTAAGTGCATCATTTTTCACGGCTCCACGAACCATTTCCATTCCTAAAGCCGAGCTCGGCCCCTTGAATTTTAACCGACATTCCCACAAGGTGGCAATACAAATTATCTCTGCAGGAAATCAAAAGTCTACGAAAAAAAAAATCTTCACTCACCAAGCAAAGGTCAGTTTTCACAGTGTAAATAGACCATTTATATATAGTTCGAACACCACTCACAATCACTCTACTCCTAAAATCCCGCTAAAAATAAAATACCTTCTTTCGGCATAGCTCGGTCCCTTTGTAAACCATTCAGTTAGCCGAAACCACACTTGGGTTTTATTTTCGATCGAGGCCTTTCATTTGGCTAAGCTCGACTCCCTTTTGTAAAATAGTTCGGCGTACTGCATTATAATCCCTTCATTTTACAAAGTGCGAAACCAACCTGGTACTTCGTATAGCAAAGCTCGGTCCCATTCGAAAATCCTTCGGTTTGCTGGCCGCCTCACAGGGAGGCAATTAAAATAATCTCAACAGCCAAATTAAAGAAAAATACAATGCCCAATGACTGGAATAGGGGGGAAAAAAAATCTGCAGATGTGCAATTAAGAAGACAATTTAAGTATTTTCAATATTTGTAAGAAAGGAAATGTAATGATCGCTCCATAACGAAGAATTGTTTATTATCAAGGAAAAATTCAAGGATAGGAATAAATTAATTAATAAACTTCCGTTAGCCAGTAGAATATAAGCTGTACGCCTTGTTACTACTGTAATTTTCTGTTTGGACCATCAGACTGTTTGACAAAATAAACACGGAAAAACACGAGTTTAACTTCATTGCCTCACTAGAGAGGATAACCTTCAGTCCACAACAGATGGGCAGGTTATTCGATTGAATGTCGACTAACGTATTTTAGACCACCGATTATCGCAGTCGACTACTCAACTAGTATCTAAAGGATCACAGCTTGTTAAATTGTAACTTTCCAGTAGTTCGACATGCCGTGGTGGACCAATGGAGACAGTACCGAACTCACGATCAGGCGGTCCCGGGTTCAAATCTTACTTTTGCTGATTACTTTTTAAGGTTTGCATTTTTTTATTTTACGTTATTTTGTTCCGGTTCAATACCTGTTACCCTCTAAGGTCCGGATTTTTTTTAAGTTTACTTTATATTATTTATATACAAATTTAGAACAAAGAGCTAGAATCGGTAGTCTATAATAGACCTACAATATTCGATATTTAATTAATCGAATGACCTACCCATCTGCCGTGAACTCAAGGATATTCCACTAGAGAACAGTAATGTTGACCGGGAAGGCTGGAATACAGATACACATGTTGGGGTGAAATCGAAAAGGCCACGAGAAGTTTCACCGGGACCGCGAGCGCGTTCCCCGGGGAGTATTTGGAAAATTCTCCGCCAAACAGTAGCCAGCGCGCCCGCTGGTCCCGTTTACCTGTGCTATTGGACAATTCCATCTACCAATCGGGTGACAGCAGTTGACCACGCCCACCTATATATACCGAGTGTACCGCACTCGAGCTATATATTACTATCTCGATCAAAGAACAGTGCCGACCGCCTTCTCCCGCCAAAACTAAAAAACCGAACTGTCGGCCGACCGTTCGCGATACGGAGGCCGGGGACCCCTCGTTTTACTCCTCCCGCCTCGTTCTACACTCTGGTATCGTCGGCGATCCGATATTCCTGACGGTTCGAGAGATATTCACGTTTTTCTCGCGGATTTTCAAACGCCCGTATCTCGGTTATCGGTCGCACTGACCGATCGGCAAGTGCATTTTCCGACTCTCCGAGACCGTCTCTTCGTTTCGTCTAACCGCGTGTTTATCTCTAAGTCGCGCCGTTTACGAGTTATTGTCGAAAACAGTCAGGGGAAAAGCTGCTGCCGATTGGCGGGAAATGGACCCGTCCGACGGGCGAGAAGTCGGGTCACCGCCGCAGTGTGAGATCGGTCGCGGGTTGGGCTCCGACGAGGTAACTGCTGTAGAGTATTATAGTTGTGAGTTACAAACTGAACATGATGCAATACTTGCGTTACGGGTGGGTGTTTTAATGAGACATACGGTGAATTATTAAACGGGGAGATGAACGACTGACGAGTGATAAGAAACGTAATAACATTAGAATATAGTTACAGATTTATTTCTCCTAGTACAAACTGTAATGGTGAATATTGAATTTATTTTATGATAGAAATTCATTCGTATAACAAGAGTTAAAAGGCATGGTAGATAGGCTAATTGAGACTGCGACTAGCAAGAGACGATAACGATTGAGAGAAATGGTGGCCTTGAGAAAGGCCGTTTGTTGGGCGTGCCTCGCAGGGTGAGGCGAGGCGCGGGGCGCTGGCGCAGCCCGTCCGGCTTACTTGGAGCTGGTGTACTTGGTGACCGCCTTGGTCCCCTCACTGACGGCGTGTTTGGCCAACTCGCCGGGCAGAAGGAGTCGCACTGCAGTCTGGATCTCCCGGGAGGTGATGGTCGACCGCTTGTTGTAGTGCGCCAGCCTCGACGCCTCGGCGGCGATGCGCTCGAAGATATCGTTGACGAAGCTGTTCATGATGGACATGGCCTTGCTGGAAACGCCGGTGTCGGGGTGGACCTGCTTGAGCACTTTGTAGATGTAGATAGCGTAAGACTCCTTCCTCCTGCGCTTCTTCTTCTTGTCGCCCTTGGTGATGTTCTTCTGGGCCTTGCCGGCCTTCTTCACCGCTTTACCGCTGGCTTTGGGAGGCATCCTGGTGCTGTAGTCGACGAGGAAATATAAATTTTTGCCATTCCGGTGCCCCTAAGGTAGATTTAGAGTGTACTGGAGCCGCGGCCAATCGGAGAACAGGACGCTTCTGATTGGCTGCGGCCCTGGCACACGCAGAATCCACCTTAGCACGCGGTTTTACGGCTAGGGTACGATCTTCTCTCCGAGAATCTACCCACAATCGATCAACAACATGTCCGGACGCGGTAAGGGAGGCAAAGTGAAGGGGAAGGCAAAGTCCAGGTCTTCGAGAGCGGGTCTCCAGTTCCCCGTCGGCCGTATTCACCGTCTGCTGCGCAAGGGCAACTACGCCGAGCGAGTGGGAGCCGGCGCTCCCGTCTACTTGGCCGCCGTCATGGAGTACCTCGCAGCCGAAGTGCTCGAGTTGGCCGGAAACGCAGCCCGTGACAACAAGAAGACCAGGATCATCCCGCGTCACCTCCAGCTGGCCATCCGTAACGACGAGGAGCTCAACAAGCTGCTCAGCGGAGTGACCATCGCCCAAGGTGGAGTCCTGCCGAACATCCAGGCCGTGCTTCTGCCCAAGAAGACCGAGAAGAAGGCTTAAACAGCCCGACCACCGAGTTCGAGCGCCCGACGCCGAGCACCACAAACGGCCTTTATCAAGGCCACCATTTTTCTCAATCGTTATACACCCTTCCTTTGCTTGCTGATCACTTTTTACCAACCGAATTAATGTTTTTATATTTCTTTACATGTTTGTTTACACTAATCCGTTGTTGTGTCAATTATTTATGGTCACATAACCTCCAGAGTTTTGGTTTAGAATTAAATCATTTTACTTATTTTTATCAATTACTGAATATTAGTCATTTCAACACGAGATTCCAATTCATATACGAAATATTATATCTTTAAGGTAAGACAATCATTCTCAGTTTTCCAGCTCGTCACTTGCTCATTTATATATAAACCCTGTGCCCTACGCCTTCTAATTGAGCGTGAGTTGGAGAAAAAAAAAAACTCGTCCACCATTCAAATATTGAGTTTTTTTTTTATTATTATTTTTAATCACGAATTGAAACTATTTATTGTTACGGCCGTGCTTGGTAATCTCCGACTGTATTTATAATCAGCTTCCCTTCATTTTACACAGGACGAAGCGAACATTTCCATTCTTTTTAGCAAAGCTCGGTCCCCTTTCGGAATTCCTTCGGTTTCCTATCGACGATATGGACCAATCGTGTTAAGTGCATCATTTTTCACGGCTCCACGAACCATTTCCATTCCTAAAGCCGAGCTCGGCCCCTTGAATTTTAACCGACATTCCCACAAGGTGGCAATACAAATTATCTCTGCAGGAAATCAAAAGTCTACGAAAAAAAAAATCTTCACTCACCAAGCAAAGGTCAGTTTTCACAGTGTAAATAGACCATTTATATATAGTTCGAACACCACTCACAATCACTCTACTCCTAAAATCCCGCTAAAAATAAAATACCTTCTTTCGGCATAGCTCGGTCCCTTTGTAAACCATTCAGTTAGCCGAAACCACACTTGGGTTTTATTTTCGATCGAGGCCTTTCATTTGGCTAAGCTCGACTCCCTTTTGTAAAATAGTTCGGCGTACTGCATTATAATCCCTTCATTTTACAAAGTGCGAAACCAACCTGGTACTTCGTATAGCAAAGCTCGGTCCCATTCGAAAATCCTTCGGTTTGCTGGCCGCCTCACAGGGAGGCAATTAAAATAATCTCAACAGCCAAATTAAAGAAAAATACAATGCCCAATGACTGGAATAGGGGGGAAAAAAAATCTGCAGATGTGCAATTAAGAAGACAATTTAAGTATTTTCAATATTTGTAAGAAAGGAAATGTAATGATCGCTCCATAACGAAGAATTGTTTATTATCAAGGAAAAATTCAAGGATAGGAATAAATTAATTAATAAACTTCCGTTAGCCAGTAGAATATAAGCTGTACGCCTTGTTACTACTGTAATTTTCTGTTTGGACCATCAGACTGTTTGACAAAATAAACACGGAAAAACACGAGTTTAACTTCATTGCCTCACTAGAGAGGATAACCTTCAGTCCACAACAGATGGGCAGGTTATTCGATTGAATGTCGACTAACGTATTTTAGACCACCGATTATCGCAGTCGACTACTCAACTAGTATCTAAAGGATCACAGCTTGTTAAATTGTAACTTTCCAGTAGTTCGACATGCCGTGGTGGACCAATGGAGACAGTACCGAACTCACGATCAGGCGGTCCCGGGTTCAAATCTTACTTTTGCTGATTACTTTTTAAGGTTTGCATTTTTTTATTTTACGTTATTTTGTTCCGGTTCAATACCTGTTACCCTCTAAGGTCCGGATTTTTTTTAAGTTTACTTTATATTATTTATATACAAATTTAGAACAAAGAGCTAGAATCGGTAGTCTATAATAGACCTACAATATTCGATATTTAATTAATCGAATGACCTACCCATCTGCCGTGAACTCAAGGATATTCCACTAGAGAACAGTAATGTTGACCGGGAAGGCTGGAATACAGATACACATGTTGGGGTGAAATCGAAAAGGCCACGAGAAGTTTCACCGGGACCGCGAGCGCGTTCCCCGGGGAGTATTTGGAAAATTCTCCGCCAAACAGTAGCCAGCGCGCCCGCTGGTCCCGTTTACCTGTGCTATTGGACAATTCCATCTACCAATCGGGTGACAGCAGTTGACCACGCCCACCTATATATACCGAGTGTACCGCACTCGAGCTATATATTACTATCTCGATCAAAGAACAGTGCCGACCGCCTTCTCCCGCCAAAACTAAAAAACCGAACTGTCGGCCGACCGTTCGCGATACGGAGGCCGGGGACCCCTCGTTTTACTCCTCCCGCCTCGTTCTACACTCTGGTATCGTCGGCGATCCGATATTCCTGACGGTTCGAGAGATATTCACGTTTTTCTCGCGGATTTTCAAACGCCCGTATCTCGGTTATCGGTCGCACTGACCGATCGGCAAGTGCATTTTCCGACTCTCCGAGACCGTCTCTTCGTTTCGTCTAACCGCGTGTTTATCTCTAAGTCGCGCCGTTTACGAGTTATTGTCGAAAACAGTCAGGGGAAAAGCTGCTGCCGATTGGCGGGAAATGGACCCGTCCGACGGGCGAGAAGTCGGGTCACCGCCGCAGTGTGAGATCGGTCGCGGGTTGGGCTCCGACGAGGTAACTGCTGTAGAGTATTATAGTTGTGAGTTACAAACTGAACATGATGCAATACTTGCGTTACGGGTGGGTGTTTTAATGAGACATACGGTGAATTATTAAACGGGGAGATGAACGACTGACGAGTGATAAGAAACGTAATAACATTAGAATATAGTTACAGATTTATTTCTCCTAGTACAAACTGTAATGGTGAATATTGAATTTATTTTATGATAGAAATTCATTCGTATAACAAGAGTTAAAAGGCATGGTAGATAGGCTAATTGAGACTGCGACTAGCAAGAGACGATAACGATTGAGAGAAATGGTGGCCTTGAGAAAGGCCGTTTGTTGGGCGTGCCTCGCAGGGTGAGGCGAGGCGCGGGGCGCTGGCGCAGCCCGTCCGGCTTACTTGGAGCTGGTGTACTTGGTGACCGCCTTGGTCCCCTCACTGACGGCGTGTTTGGCCAACTCGCCGGGCAGAAGGAGTCGCACTGCAGTCTGGATCTCCCGGGAGGTGATGGTCGACCGCTTGTTGTAGTGCGCCAGCCTCGACGCCTCGGCGGCGATGCGCTCGAAGATATCGTTGACGAAGCTGTTCATGATGGACATGGCCTTGCTGGAAACGCCGGTGTCGGGGTGGACCTGCTTGAGCACTTTGTAGATGTAGATAGCGTAAGACTCCTTCCTCCTGCGCTTCTTCTTCTTGTCGCCCTTGGTGATGTTCTTCTGGGCCTTGCCGGCCTTCTTCACCGCTTTACCGCTGGCTTTGGGAGGCATCCTGGTGCTGTAGTCGACGAGGAAATATAAATTTTTTTTCGTTCGTTCGTTCTACTGACTGTGGGGGGGGATGTGGGGCCCCCACTTCTTTATGGAGTTCCTGCCATTGTGTAGCTTTTACTCCTGGGAAATGTAGGGTCTAAGCCCTAGTAGCTAGAGCTACCTGTCTGATGTGTTGTGTTGTGGATTGTTTCGTTTACTCCGGCATGGGTGGGCGGAGTTGGGGGACCTCCTGGTCCCGTAGCAGGCGGATGTGGTGCCACGGCGAGGACTCCGCAGTCTCCTCGAGCTTCGCAGTCTGCCCGTCGACAAAGTCCCTGATGGTGGAGATGTCGGCCGCAGCTCTGATTACGGCGTTCCTGACAAACCAGGGCGATCCTGTAGCCCTCCGGAGACTCACGCTCTGGACTGCGAGCAGTTTCCTCCGGGCAGTCTTGCAGGTCAGATGGTACCAGGCTGGGACTGCGTATGTCATCACCGGCCGAATCAGAGCCGTATACAAGAGGATTTTAGTCTTGACTGGGAGTTTCGTCGAGCGAAGCAGGGGGCCGATGCTGCCAAGTCCCTTCTTGGCTAGGCTGCAGACTCTTTCCACGTGGGGCGAGAAGGTCAAGCGGTGGTCTAGAAGAACCCCCAGGTACTTCACCGTGGTCTTCCATGGGATGTCATCCCCGTTCAGCGTCAGGTGATGGCCGTCCGCTTGCCTCCGGGATCTGGTGAAGTATAAATTTTTGCCATTCCGGTGCCCCTAAGGTAGATTTAGAGTGTACTGGAGCCGCGGCCAATCGGAGAACAGGACGCTTCTGATTGGCTGCGGCCCTGGCACACGCAGAATCCACCTTAGCACGCGGTTTTACGGCTAGGGTACGATCTTCTCTCCGAGAATCTACCCACAATCGATCAACAACATGTCCGGACGCGGTAAGGGAGGCAAAGTGAAGGGGAAGGCAAAGTCCAGGTCTTCGAGAGCGGGTCTCCAGTTCCCCGTCGGCCGTATTCACCGTCTGCTGCGCAAGGGCAACTACGCCGAGCGAGTGGGAGCCGGCGCTCCCGTCTACTTGGCCGCCGTCATGGAGTACCTCGCAGCCGAAGTGCTCGAGTTGGCCGGAAACGCAGCCCGTGACAACAAGAAGACCAGGATCATCCCGCGTCACCTCCAGCTGGCCATCCGTAACGACGAGGAGCTCAACAAGCTGCTCAGCGGAGTGACCATCGCCCAAGGTGGAGTCCTGCCGAACATCCAGGCCGTGCTTCTGCCCAAGAAGACCGAGAAGAAGGCTTAAACAGCCCGACCACCGAGTTCGAGCGCCCGACGCCGAGCACCACAAACGGCCTTTATCAAGGCCACCATTTTTCTCAATCGTTATACACCCTTCCTTTGCTTGCTGATCACTTTTTACCAACCGAATTAATGTTTTTATATTTCTTTACATGTTTGTTTACACTAATCCGTTGTTGTGTCAATTATTTATGGTCACATAACCTCCAGAGTTTTGGTTTAGAATTAAATCATTTTACTTATTTTTATCAATTACTGAATATTAGTCATTTCAACACGAGATTCCAATTCATATACGAAATATTATATCTTTAAGGTAAGACAATCATTCTCAGTTTTCCAGCTCGTCACTTGCTCATTTATATATAAACCCTGTGCCCTACGCCTTCTAATTGAGCGTGAGTTGGAGAAAAAAAAAAAAAAAAAAAAAAAAAAAAAAAAAAAAAAAAAAAAAACTCGTCCACCATTCAAATATTGAGTTTTTTTTTTTTATTATTATTTTTAATCACGAATTGAAACTATTTATTGTTACGGCCGTGCTTGGTAATCTCCGACTGTATTTATAATCAGCTTCCCTTCATTTTACACAGGACGAAGCGAACATTTCCATTCTTTTTAGCAAAGCTCGGTCCCCTTTCGGAATTCCTTCGGTTTCCTATCGACGATATGGACCAATCGTGTTAAGTGCATCATTTTTCACGGCTCCACGAACCATTTCCATTCCTAAAGCCGAGCTCGGCCCCTTGAATTTTAACCGACATTCCCACAAGGTGGCAATACAAATTATCTCTGCAGGAAATCAAAAGTCTACGAAAAAAAAAAAAAAAAAAAAAAAAAAAAAAAAAAAAAAAAAAAAAATCTTCACTCACCAAGCAAAGGTCAGTTTTCACAGTGTAAATAGACCATTTATATATAGTTCGAACACCACTCACAATCACTCTACTCCTAAAATCCCGCTAAAAATAAAATACCTTCTTTCGGCATAGCTCGGTCCCTTTGTAAACCATTCAGTTAGCCGAAACCACACTTGGGTTTTATTTTCGATCGAGGCCTTTCATTTGGCTAAGCTCGACTCCCTTTTGTAAAATAGTTCGGCGTACTGCATTATAATCCCTTCATTTTACAAAGTGCGAAACCAACCTGGTACTTCGTATAGCAAAGCTCGGTCCCATTCGAAAATCCTTCGGTTTGCTGGCCGCCTCACAGGGAGGCAATTAAAATAATCTCAACAGCCAAATTAAAGAAAAATACAATGCCCAATGACTGGAATAGGGGGGAAAAAAAATCTGCAGATGTGCAATTAAGAAGACAATTTAAGTATTTTCAATATTTGTAAGAAAGGAAATGTAATGATCGCTCCATAACGAAGAATTGTTTATTATCAAGGAAAAATTCAAGGATAGGAATAAATTAATTAATAAACTTCCGTTAGCCAGTAGAATATAAGCTGTACGCCTTGTTACTACTGTAATTTTCTGTTTGGACCATCAGACTGTTTGACAAAATAAACACGGAAAAACACGAGTTTAACTTCATTGCCTCACTAGAGAGGATAACCTTCAGTCCACAACAGATGGGCAGGTTATTCGATTGAATGTCGACTAACGTATTTTAGACCACCGATTATCGCAGTCGACTACTCAACTAGTATCTAAAGGATCACAGCTTGTTAAATTGTAACTTTCCAGTAGTTCGACATGCCGTGGTGGACCAATGGAGACAGTACCGAACTCACGATCAGGCGGTCCCGGGTTCAAATCTTACTTTTGCTGATTACTTTTTAAGGTTTGCATTTTTTTATTTTACGTTATTTTGTTCCGGTTCAATACCTGTTACCCTCTAAGGTCCGGATTTTTTTTAAGTTTACTTTATATTATTTATATACAAATTTAGAACAAAGAGCTAGAATCGGTAGTCTATAATAGACCTACAATATTCGATATTTAATTAATCGAATGACCTACCCATCTGCCGTGAACTCAAGGATATTCCACTAGAGAACAGTAATGTTGACCGGGAAGGCTGGAATACAGATACACATGTTGGGGTGAAATCGAAAAGGCCACGAGAAGTTTCACCGGGACCGCGAGCGCGTTCCCCGGGGAGTATTTGGAAAATTCTCCGCCAAACAGTAGCCAGCGCGCCCGCTGGTCCCGTTTACCTGTGCTATTGGACAATTCCATCTACCAATCGGGTGACAGCAGTTGACCACGCCCACCTATATATACCGAGTGTACCGCACTCGAGCTATATATTACTATCTCGATCAAAGAACAGTGCCGACCGCCTTCTCCCGCCAAAACTAAAAAACCGAACTGTCGGCCGACCGTTCGCGATACGGAGGCTGGGGACCCCTCGTTTTACTCCTCCCGCCTCGTTCTACACTCTGGTATCGTCGGCGATCCGATATTCCTGACGGTTCGAGAGATATTCACGTTTTTCTCGCGGATTTTCAAACGCCCGTATCTCGGTTATCGGTCGCACTGACCGATCGGCAAGTGCATTTTCCGACTCTCCGAGACCGTCTCTTCGTTTCGTCTAACCGCGTGTTTATCTCTAAGTCGCGCCGTTTACGAGTTATTGTCGAAAACAGTCAGGGGAAAAGCTGCTGCCGATTGGCGGGAAATGGACCCGTCCGACGGGCGAGAAGTCGGGTCACCGCCGCAGTGTGAGATCGGTCGCGGGTTGGGCTCCGACGAGGTAACTGCTGTAGAGTATTATAGTTGTGAGTTACAAACTGAACATGATGCAATACTTGCGTTACGGGTGGGTGTTTTAATGAGACATACGGTGAATTATTAAACGGGGAGATGAACGACTGACGAGTGATAAGAAACGTAATAACATTAGAATATAGTTACAGATTTATTTCTCCTAGTACAAACTGTAATGGTGAATATTGAATTTATTTTATGATAGAAATTCATTCGTATAACAAGAGTTAAAAGGCATGGTAGATAGGCTAATTGAGACTGCGACTAGCAAGAGACGATAACGATTGAGAGAAATGGTGGCCTTGAGAAAGGCCGTTTGTTGGGCGTGCCTCGCAGGGTGAGGCGAGGCGCGGGGCGCTGGCGCAGCCCGTCCGGCTTACTTGGAGCTGGTGTACTTGGTGACCGCCTTGGTCCCCTCACTGACGGCGTGTTTGGCCAACTCGCCGGGCAGAAGGAGTCGCACTGCAGTCTGGATCTCCCGGGAGGTGATGGTCGACCGCTTGTTGTAGTGCGCCAGCCTCGACGCCTCGGCGGCGATGCGCTCGAAGATATCGTTGACGAAGCTGTTCATGATGGACATGGCCTTGCTGGAAACGCCGGTGTCGGGGTGGACCTGCTTGAGCACTTTGTAGATGTAGATAGCGTAAGACTCCTTCCTCCTGCGCTTCTTCTTCTTGTCGCCCTTGGTGATGTTCTTCTGGGCCTTGCCGGCCTTCTTCACCGCTTTACCGCTGGCTTTGGGAGGCATCCTGGTGCTGTAGTCGACGAGGAAATATAAATTTTTGCCATTCCGGTGCCCCTAAGGTAGATTTAGAGTGTACTGGAGCCGCGGCCAATCGGAGAACAGGACGCTTCTGATTGGCTGCGGCCCTGGCACACGCAGAATCCACCTTAGCACGCGGTTTTACGGCTAGGGTACGATCTTCTCTCCGAGAATCTACCCACAATCGATCAACAACATGTCCGGACGCGGTAAGGGAGGCAAAGTGAAGGGGAAGGCAAAGTCCAGGTCTTCGAGAGCGGGTCTCCAGTTCCCCGTCGGCCGTATTCACCGTCTGCTGCGCAAGGGCAACTACGCCGAGCGAGTGGGAGCCGGCGCTCCCGTCTACTTGGCCGCCGTCATGGAGTACCTCGCAGCCGAAGTGCTCGAGTTGGCCGGAAACGCAGCCCGTGACAACAAGAAGACCAGGATCATCCCGCGTCACCTCCAGCTGGCCATCCGTAACGACGAGGAGCTCAACAAGCTGCTCAGCGGAGTGACCATCGCCCAAGGTGGAGTCCTGCCGAACATCCAGGCCGTGCTTCTGCCCAAGAAGACCGAGAAGAAGGCTTAAACAGCCCGACCACCGAGTTCGAGCGCCCGACGCCGAGCACCACAAACGGCCTTTATCAAGGCCACCATTTTTCTCAATCGTTATACACCCTTCCTTTGCTTGCTGATCACTTTTTACCAACCGAATTAATGTTTTTATATTTCTTTACATGTTTGTTTACACTAATCCGTTGTTGTGTCAATTATTTATGGTCACATAACCTCCAGAGTTTTGGTTTAGAATTAAATCATTTTACTTATTTTTATCAATTACTGAATATTAGTCATTTCAACACGAGATTCCAATTCATATACGAAATATTATATCTTTAAGGTAAGACAATCATTCTCAGTTTTCCAGCTCGTCACTTGCTCATTTATATATAAACCCTGTGCCCTACGCCTTCTAATTGAGCGTGAGTTGGAGAAAAAAAAAAACTCGTCCACCATTCAAATATTGAGTTTTTTTTTTATTATTATTTTTAATCACGAATTGAAACTATTTATTGTTACGGCCGTGCTTGGTAATCTCCGACTGTATTTATAATCAGCTTCCCTTCATTTTACACAGGACGAAGCGAACATTTCCATTCTTTTTAGCAAAGCTCGGTCCCCTTTCGGAATTCCTTCGGTTTCCTATCGACGATATGGACCAATCGTGTTAAGTGCATCATTTTTCACGGCTCCACGAACCATTTCCATTCCTAAAGCCGAGCTCGGCCCCTTGAATTTTAACCGACATTCCCACAAGGTGGCAATACAAATTATCTCTGCAGGAAATCAAAAGTCTACGAAAAAAAAAATCTTCACTCACCAAGCAAAGGTCAGTTTTCACAGTGTAAATAGACCATTTATATATAGTTCGAACACCACTCACAATCACTCTACTCCTAAAATCCCGCTAAAAATAAAATACCTTCTTTCGGCATAGCTCGGTCCCTTTGTAAACCATTCAGTTAGCCGAAACCACACTTGGGTTTTATTTTCGATCGAGGCCTTTCATTTGGCTAAGCTCGACTCCCTTTTGTAAAATAGTTCGGCGTACTGCATTATAATCCCTTCATTTTACAAAGTGCGAAACCAACCTGGTACTTCGTATAGCAAAGCTCGGTCCCATTCGAAAATCCTTCGGTTTGCTGGCCGCCTCACAGGGAGGCAATTAAAATAATCTCAACAGCCAAATTAAAGAAAAATACAATGCCCAATGACTGGAATAGGGGGGAAAAAAAATCTGCAGATGTGCAATTAAGAAGACAATTTAAGTATTTTCAATATTTGTAAGAAAGGAAATGTAATGATCGCTCCATAACGAAGAATTGTTTATTATCAAGGAAAAATTCAAGGATAGGAATAAATTAATTAATAAACTTCCGTTAGCCAGTAGAATATAAGCTGTACGCCTTGTTACTACTGTAATTTTCTGTTTGGACCATCAGACTGTTTGACAAAATAAACACGGAAAAACACGAGTTTAACTTCATTGCCTCACTAGAGAGGATAACCTTCAGTCCACAACAGATGGGCAGGTTATTCGATTGAATGTCGACTAACGTATTTTAGACCACCGATTATCGCAGTCGACTACTCAACTAGTATCTAAAGGATCACAGCTTGTTAAATTGTAACTTTCCAGTAGTTCGACATGCCGTGGTGGACCAATGGAGACAGTACCGAACTCACGATCAGGCGGTCCCGGGTTCAAATCTTACTTTTGCTGATTACTTTTTAAGGTTTGCATTTTTTTATTTTACGTTATTTTGTTCCGGTTCAATACCTGTTACCCTCTAAGGTCCGGATTTTTTTTAAGTTTACTTTATATTATTTATATACAAATTTAGAACAAAGAGCTAGAATCGGTAGTCTATAATAGACCTACAATATTCGATATTTAATTAATCGAATGACCTACCCATCTGCCGTGAACTCAAGGATATTCCACTAGAGAACAGTAATGTTGACCGGGAAGGCTGGAATACAGATACACATGTTGGGGTGAAATCGAAAAGGCCACGAGAAGTTTCACCGGGACCGCGAGCGCGTTCCCCGGGGAGTATTTGGAAAATTCTCCGCCAAACAGTAGCCAGCGCGCCCGCTGGTCCCGTTTACCTGTGCTATTGGACAATTCCATCTACCAATCGGGTGACAGCAGTTGACCACGCCCACCTATATATACCGAGTGTACCGCACTCGAGCTATATATTACTATCTCGATCAAAGAACAGTGCCGACCGCCTTCTCCCGCCAAAACTAAAAAACCGAACTGTCGGCCGACCGTTCGCGATACGGAGGCCGGGGACCCCTCGTTTTACTCCTCCCGCCTCGTTCTACACTCTGGTATCGTCGGCGATCCGATATTCCTGACGGTTCGAGAGATATTCACGTTTTTCTCGCGGATTTTCAAACGCCCGTATCTCGGTTATCGGTCGCACTGACCGATCGGCAAGTGCATTTTCCGACTCTCCGAGACCGTCTCTTCGTTTCGTCTAACCGCGTGTTTATCTCTAAGTCGCGCCGTTTACGAGTTATTGTCGAAAACAGTCAGGGGAAAAGCTGCTGCCGATTGGCGGGAAATGGACCCGTCCGACGGGCGAGAAGTCGGGTCACCGCCGCAGTGTGAGATCGGTCGCGGGTTGGGCTCCGACGAGGTAACTGCTGTAGAGTATTATAGTTGTGAGTTACAAACTGAACATGATGCAATACTTGCGTTACGGGTGGGTGTTTTAATGAGACATACGGTGAATTATTAAACGGGGAGATGAACGACTGACGAGTGATAAGAAACGTAATAACATTAGAATATAGTTACAGATTTATTTCTCCTAGTACAAACTGTAATGGTGAATATTGAATTTATTTTATGATAGAAATTCATTCGTATAACAAGAGTTAAAAGGCATGGTAGATAGGCTAATTGAGACTGCGACTAGCAAGAGACGATAACGATTGAGAGAAATGGTGGCCTTGAGAAAGGCCGTTTGTTGGGCGTGCCTCGCAGGGTGAGGCGAGGCGCGGGGCGCTGGCGCAGCCCGTCCGGCTTACTTGGAGCTGGTGTACTTGGTGACCGCCTTGGTCCCCTCACTGACGGCGTGTTTGGCCAACTCGCCGGGCAGAAGGAGTCGCACTGCAGTCTGGATCTCCCGGGAGGTGATGGTCGACCGCTTGTTGTAGTGCGCCAGCCTCGACGCCTCGGCGGCGATGCGCTCGAAGATATCGTTGACGAAGCTGTTCATGATGGACATGGCCTTGCTGGAAACGCCGGTGTCGGGGTGGACCTGCTTGAGCACTTTGTAGATGTAGATAGCGTAAGACTCCTTCCTCCTGCGCTTCTTCTTCTTGTCGCCCTTGGTGATGTTCTTCTGGGCCTTGCCGGCCTTCTTCACCGCTTTACCGCTGGCTTTGGGAGGCATCCTGGTGCTGTAGTCGACGAGGAAATATAAATTTTTGTTCGTTCGTTCGTTCTACTGACTGTGGGGGGGGATGTGGGGCCCCCACTTCTTTATGGAGTTCCTGCCATTGTGTAGCTTTTACTCCTGGGAAATGTAGGGTCTAAGCCCTAGTAGCTAGAGCTACCTGTCTGATGTGTTGTGTTGTGGATTGTTTCGTTTACTCCGGCATGGGTGGGCGGAGTTGGGGGACCTCCTGGTCCCGTAGCAGGCGGATGTGGTGCCACGGCGAGGACTCCGCAGTCTCCTCGAGCTTCGCAGTCTGCCCGTCGACAAAGTCCCTGATGGTGGAGATGTCGGCCGCAGCTCTGATTACGGCGTTCCTGACAAACCAGGGCGATCCTGTAGCCCTCCGGAGACTCACGCTCTGGACTGCGAGCAGTTTCCTCCGGGCAGTCTTGCAGGTCAGATGGTACCAGGCTGGGACTGCGTATGTCATCACCGGCCGAATCAGAGCCGTATACAAGAGGATTTTAGTCTTGACTGGGAGTTTCGTCGAGCGAAGCAGGGGGCCGATGCTGCCAAGTCCCTTCTTGGCTAGGCTGCAGACTCTTTCCACGTGGGGCGAGAAGGTCAAGCGGTGGTCTAGAAGAACCCCCAGGTACTTCACCGTGGTCTTCCATGGGATGTCATCCCCGTTCAGCGTCAGGTGATGGCCGTCCGCTTGCCTCCGGGATCTGGTGAAGTAGATCGCCTCACATTTGTCCGCATTGACTTTGACCCTCCACTTGGTCAGCCACGGCTGCAGGAGGTCCAGTTGCCGTTGTACGTAGACCCGGGCCATTCTCAGGTTTGCGGAGGTGGCCGTGAACAGTGCGTCATCCGCGTACAGGGACAG
The DNA here is from genome assembly GCA_963675035.1 of Allygus modestus. Lineage (NCBI taxonomy): Eukaryota > Metazoa > Arthropoda > Insecta > Hemiptera > Cicadellidae > Allygus > Allygus modestus. The sequence continues at coordinate 401,076,188 of OY776111.1, read as the reverse complement.
CTGGACACTCGGGGCAACGGGGATGTCGTTGGTGTACCACAGGTAGAGGATTGGGCCTAGTACTGAACCCTGTGGAACACCGGATGAAACTGGGCGAGATGTCGAAGTGGACTGACCAACGGAGATGGAGAAGGTCCGGAGCTGGAGGTAGCTTCGGATGAGGGTAAACATCCTGCCGGGGAGTGGGGACTCGGCAAGCTTGTATAGCAGACCCTGGTGCCACACACGGTCGAAAGCCTTGCTGACGTCAATCAGGACTGACGTGGAGTGATGCCTCCTTTCCGCAGCTCCAGTGATGGTGTTGAGCACTCTGCGCAGCTGGAGGGTGGTCGAGTGTCCACTCCGGAAGCCGAACTGTTCAGTCCTGATTGAGGCGAAAAACTCCTCAGGGAACCTCGCCAGGATGATCCTCTCCAAAACCTTGGAGAGCACAGGCAGCAGGGAGATGGGTCTATGGTTCTCCGGGAAGAGGGGGTCCTTGCCGGGCTTAGGTATCATGATCACCTTGGCGTCCTTCCAGGTGGTCGGGAAGTGCGATAGACGCAGGCAGGAATTGAAGAGGCAGGTGATAAAGGTGACGACCCAGCTCGGCAGGTTTTTCAGTGCCGGTGTCCCCAGGGAGTCCGGCCCAGGGGCTTTCCTCGGGCGGAGGCGGTGAAGCTGATCCATGACTTCTTCTGAGGTCACGAGAGGCAAGTGGTCGTCATCGATTGGTTCGAAGTTCTCCAAGAAGTTGTCGACCATCTCACAGGTGTCGTCATCGTAGACGTCAGCATGCGGGGAAAACTGATCTTCCATGGTGTCAGCGAAGGCCTCTGCTTTGTCACCGGGGGAGTAGACAATGCCACGTTGGCCGTGGAGTGGCCGGGAGGACTTCTTTTCCCCACGGAGTGCCTTGGCAAGCCTCCAGACCCCGCCATCGCCATCAGCTTGGCGCTCCACAAAGTCATTCCACGCCGTAGCTCGGTGTTCTGCCAGCAGTCGTGAGCACCGTCTGGCCTGGCGGTTGAAGATGTACTTGGCGTGGGGGCAGCGCGTCAGCTGATATTCCCTTCGCAGTCTACGACGCAGACGTATCTCATCTCGCAGGTCTCCCGGTAATGGCGGAGAGAGATCCTTCCGTGCGAGAGGCGAGGAGGAGATCGAGACGGCTTCCTGGAGGATGTGAGTCAGCTCCTGGACTTGTAGATCGAGCTGGCCTGGGGTCTCAGCTGGAGGTGGTGAGGGCCGAGGGCTGTCAGCAAGGTAGTTGGCGTATCGGTGCCAGTTGACCTTTGAAGCACGGGCGGGGGGATATGCTGGCACTCCGTCGTCCGGTAGGTCAAAGATGACTGGCACGTGGTCTGAAGAGAGGTCCGATACAGCAAAGACCTCAACGAAACCTGGGAGAGAACCGGCCAGTCCGATGTCAAGGATATCGGGCTGGAAACGTCCGTTGTAGCTGTAATGGGTCGGCTCCTCCGGTGCTAGTACTTGGACGTGGTGGCGGGCGTCAATGTATCCCTTCAGGCTCCTTCCGGCAGCGGTGGTTGTCCTGCATCCCCAGTCGAGATGTTTGGAGTTTAGGTCCCCAGCAACTAGTGCAGGGGAGCCGGGCCGCAGTAGTTCGTCCAGGGATTGAGGTAGCAGTCGTCTCCCAGGTGGGTTATAGAGTGATGAGACCTCGAGCTCCTCTCCGTTGTACTGGACAGCGATCCGAGTGACCTCGATGTCATGAGCTGGGATAATGGGCAAAGGTCGGTGAGTCACTCGCCGGTGGACTAGGATTGCTGTACCACCACTGGCACGAAGAGGCTGCTGATGTCTGTCAGTCCGGTACACCTGGTAGTGAGGAACATTGAATTGGTCAGCCCGCCGGAAGTTTGTTTCTTGGAGCAAGGCGAGGTCCACATCCATGTCCTGAAGAAGTTGGGTAAACTCAAACTTCTTGTCTGCTAGCCCGTCGGCATTCCACGAGACTATGCGGAGCCTAACCATGGTAGGTGCTCAGCATGTCCACGAGCCGCGTCATCATTGACGTCATGGCTGACAGATGGGATAAAATCTCCCTAATCCCCAACGCCAGGTCTTCGGGCAGGTGGGCAGGTGGGGTGGTCTTCTCTAGCTCCGACTCAGTTCGTGTGAGCTGGGAGATGGGGTCCTCGGAGCGGAGTGGCATCGCAGGCACCTCAAGGCGGCGTCGTGGAGTACTCCTAGGTCTGGACCTGGGGACCGGAGCGTGCTGGTCTTTTGGTCCCTCAGGAGCCTGGGCGGTGGGGGGTTGACGGGGTGCAGATGGGGGAGGCTTAGTTGCTGAGGCCTGTTCAAGCTGCTCTGACGGGCGACGGTCCCGGTTTTCAGGGTTACGTGGAGCCCGTCGACGTCTACGTCCCACCTGCTGGAAGCCCTCCTCGTGGTCAGGAGTGGCAGAGCTGGAGTCCTCAGAGTCGTGGGGGGGACGGTTAGGGTCCTCTCCATCGTCGCCCGGTGCAGGGCGTTGGCGGGCCGGTGGTGGGTCCATCCGATGAGCTGGGGCGGGTCTTTGGGCAGTGGCCTTCGCTGCGGCGGCGTAAGAGAGTTTCCGCTCACTCTTGAAAGCAGCACAGCCTCTGTAGTTGGCTGTGTGAGCCTCTCCGCAGTTGCAGCAGCGGGCAGGGGCGGACGCTTCTTTTGTGCAAAGTCCAGCGGTGTGGGCCTCCCCACAGCGGACACAGCGGAATTCCCGGTGACAGTGGCTGGACCCATGGCCGTAGCCCTGGCAGCGGTGACATTGGATCGGCCCCCCTGGCCGAGTGTATTTTCGCACCTCAAGTTTGCAGTACAGCAGTCTCGTTAGGTCGTAGACATCCGAAGAGGGCCTCGTGCCGTCACTGTTCCGCAGAGTGACAAGCCAGAGACTGGTAGGCTGGCCCCGCCTGGTCTTCAGGAGCTTGGTCTCAATGACCCCGAAGCCGGAGTCTCGGAATGCAGTGGTGACCTCCGCGGGGGACAGGGTGGACGGAAGCCCCTTGACCACTACCTTTAGCAACCGCTCACTGGAGAGGGCGAACGTATGAAAACGGATGCCCTGTTCCTGCAAATACCGCTGGACAGCCCTGAAGTGAGTTACTGTGGTCGTTTTCAGCCTGAGTGTCCTCGACGTACAGGTAGCCTCCAGGTCACCGGCGACGAGTTGACAGAGGGCAGTGGCGTGGCCGGCCCATCCCTTGGGCAGGTCTAGGACGATCGGCGGGATCCTCGGTCCCTTATCCACTTCATCGTCGGTGGTCTTGCGGGTCTTCGAGGGCTGACTGGAGGGCGGTGAGGTCTGTCGCTTAGCTGGAGGTCGGACCGCAGACTGGCGTAGATTCCCCTGGCAACTGGTCCCCGCGGCGGCCTGTGAGTACGGGCCACCCCGAGTCTCCGGGGCCATGCCGGACTTCCCCCGAGCCCTAGACCCTGGCATGAACTCGCCCAAGTCGCCCTGGGTGAGTCCCGCCTCGTCTCGGGGGGATGGAGTTGCTGGGCTGGGCTGCGACATCTCGGAGTCAGGAGATGGCTCGAAGTCATCAGACGGCCGCTGAGGAGAGTTCTGGTCGTCCATGAGGCTGCTGGGCTCGATTTCCGCCGAGTCGAAACGGTGGCCTATAAAAAGACCGTTTGAAGTCTGGCTTCCTTCCGAAGACAATTATTAGTCATTTCAACACGAGATTCCAATTCATATACGAAATATTATATCTTTAAGGTAAGACAATCATTCTCAGTTTTCCAGCTCGTCACTTGCTCATTTATATATAAACCCTGTGCCCTACGCCTTCTAATTGAGCGTGAGTTGGAGAAAAAAAAAAACTCGTCCACCATTCAAATATTGAGTTTTTTTTTTATTATTATTTTTAATCACGAATTGAAACTATTTATTGTTACGGCCGTGCTTGGTAATCTCCGACTGTATTTATAATCAGCTTCCCTTCATTTTACACAGGACGAAGCGAACATTTCCATTCTTTTTAGCAAAGCTCGGTCCCCTTTCGGAATTCCTTCGGTTTCCTATCGACGATATGGACCAATCGTGTTAAGTGCATCATTTTTCACGGCTCCACGAACCATTTCCATTCCTAAAGCCGAGCTCGGCCCCTTGAATTTTAACCGACATTCCCACAAGGTGGCAATACAAATTATCTCTGCAGGAAATCAAAAGTCTACGAAAAAAAAAATCTTCACTCACCAAGCAAAGGTCAGTTTTCACAGTGTAAATAGACCATTTATATATAGTTCGAACACCACTCACAATCACTCTACTCCTAAAATCCCGCTAAAAATAAAATACCTTCTTTCGGCATAGCTCGGTCCCTTTGTAAACCATTCAGTTAGCCGAAACCACACTTGGGTTTTATTTTCGATCGAGGCCTTTCATTTGGCTAAGCTCGACTCCCTTTTGTAAAATAGTTCGGCGTACTGCATTATAATCCCTTCATTTTACAAAGTGCGAAACCAACCTGGTACTTCGTATAGCAAAGCTCGGTCCCATTCGAAAATCCTTCGGTTTGCTGGCCGCCTCACAGGGAGGCAATTAAAATAATCTCAACAGCCAAATTAAAGAAAAATACAATGCCCAATGACTGGAATAGGGGGGAAAAAAAATCTGCAGATGTGCAATTAAGAAGACAATTTAAGTATTTTCAATATTTGTAAGAAAGGAAATGTAATGATCGCTCCATAACGAAGAATTGTTTATTATCAAGGAAAAATTCAAGGATAGGAATAAATTAATTAATAAACTTCCGTTAGCCAGTAGAATATAAGCTGTACGCCTTGTTACTACTGTAATTTTCTGTTTGGACCATCAGACTGTTTGACAAAATAAACACGGAAAAACACGAGTTTAACTTCATTGCCTCACTAGAGAGGATAACCTTCAGTCCACAACAGATGGGCAGGTTATTCGATTGAATGTCGACTAACGTATTTTAGACCACCGATTATCGCAGTCGACTACTCAACTAGTATCTAAAGGATCACAGCTTGTTAAATTGTAACTTTCCAGTAGTTCGACATGCCGTGGTGGACCAATGGAGACAGTACCGAACTCACGATCAGGCGGTCCCGGGTTCAAATCTTACTTTTGCTGATTACTTTTTAAGGTTTGCATTTTTTTATTTTACGTTATTTTGTTCCGGTTCAATACCTGTTACCCTCTAAGGTCCGGATTTTTTTTAAGTTTACTTTATATTATTTATATACAAATTTAGAACAAAGAGCTAGAATCGGTAGTCTATAATAGACCTACAATATTCGATATTTAATTAATCGAATGACCTACCCATCTGCCGTGAACTCAAGGATATTCCACTAGAGAACAGTAATGTTGACCGGGAAGGCTGGAATACAGATACACATGTTGGGGTGAAATCGAAAAGGCCACGAGAAGTTTCACCGGGACCGCGAGCGCGTTCCCCGGGGAGTATTTGGAAAATTCTCCGCCAAACAGTAGCCAGCGCGCCCGCTGGTCCCGTTTACCTGTGCTATTGGACAATTCCATCTACCAATCGGGTGACAGCAGTTGACCACGCCCACCTATATATACCGAGTGTACCGCACTCGAGCTATATATTACTATCTCGATCAAAGAACAGTGCCGACCGCCTTCTCCCGCCAAAACTAAAAAACCGAACTGTCGGCCGACCGTTCGCGATACGGAGGCCGGGGACCCCTCGTTTTACTCCTCCCGCCTCGTTCTACACTCTGGTATCGTCGGCGATCCGATATTCCTGACGGTTCGAGAGATATTCACGTTTTTCTCGCGGATTTTCAAACGCCCGTATCTCGGTTATCGGTCGCACTGACCGATCGGCAAGTGCATTTTCCGACTCTCCGAGACCGTCTCTTCGTTTCGTCTAACCGCGTGTTTATCTCTAAGTCGCGCCGTTTACGAGTTATTGTCGAAAACAGTCAGGGGAAAAGCTGCTGCCGATTGGCGGGAAATGGACCCGTCCGACGGGCGAGAAGTCGGGTCACCGCCGCAGTGTGAGATCGGTCGCGGGTTGGGCTCCGACGAGGTAACTGCTGTAGAGTATTATAGTTGTGAGTTACAAACTGAACATGATGCAATACTTGCGTTACGGGTGGGTGTTTTAATGAGACATACGGTGAATTATTAAACGGGGAGATGAACGACTGACGAGTGATAAGAAACGTAATAACATTAGAATATAGTTACAGATTTATTTCTCCTAGTACAAACTGTAATGGTGAATATTGAATTTATTTTATGATAGAAATTCATTCGTATAACAAGAGTTAAAAGGCATGGTAGATAGGCTAATTGAGACTGCGACTAGCAAGAGACGATAACGATTGAGAGAAATGGTGGCCTTGAGAAAGGCCGTTTGTTGGGCGTGCCTCGCAGGGTGAGGCGAGGCGCGGGGCGCTGGCGCAGCCCGTCCGGCTTACTTGGAGCTGGTGTACTTGGTGACCGCCTTGGTCCCCTCACTGACGGCGTGTTTGGCCAACTCGCCGGGCAGAAGGAGTCGCACTGCAGTCTGGATCTCCCGGGAGGTGATGGTCGACCGCTTGTTGTAGTGCGCCAGCCTCGACGCCTCGGCGGCGATGCGCTCGAAGATATCGTTGACGAAGCTGTTCATGATGGACATGGCCTTGCTGGAAACGCCGGTGTCGGGGTGGACCTGCTTGAGCACTTTGTAGATGTAGATAGCGTAAGACTCCTTCCTCCTGCGCTTCTTCTTCTTGTCGCCCTTGGTGATGTTCTTCTGGGCCTTGCCGGCCTTCTTCACCGCTTTACCGCTGGCTTTGGGAGGCATCCTGGTGCTGTAGTCGACGAGGAAATATAAATTTTTGTTCGTTCGTTCGTTCTACTGACTGTGGGGGGGGATGTGGGGCCCCCACTTCTTTATGGAGTTCCTGCCATTGTGTAGCTTTTACTCCTGGGAAATGTAGGGTCTAAGCCCTAGTAGCTAGAGCTACCTGTCTGATGTGTTGTGTTGTGGATTGTTTCGTTTACTCCGGCATGGGTGGGCGGAGTTGGGGGACCTCCTGGTCCCGTAGCAGGCGGATGTGGTGCCACGGCGAGGACTCCGCAGTCTCCTCGAGCTTCGCAGTCTGCCCGTCGACAAAGTCCCTGATGGTGGAGATGTCGGCCGCAGCTCTGATTACGGCGTTCCTGACAAACCAGGGCGATCCTGTAGCCCTCCGGAGACTCACGCTCTGGACTGCGAGCAGTTTCCTCCGGGCAGTCTTGCAGGTCAGATGGTACCAGGCTGGGACTGCGTATGTCATCACCGGCCGAATCAGAGCCGTATACAAGAGGATTTTAGTCTTGACTGGGAGTTTCGTCGAGCGAAGCAGGGGGCCGATGCTGCCAAGTCCCTTCTTGGCTAGGCTGCAGACTCTTTCCACGTGGGGCGAGAAGGTCAAGCGGTGGTCTAGAAGAACCCCCAGGTACTTCACCGTGGTCTTCCATGGGATGTCATCCCCGTTCAGCGTCAGGTGATGGCCGTCCGCTTGCCTCCGGGATCTGGTGAAGTAGATCGCCTCACATTTGTCCGCATTGACTTTGACCCTCCACTTGGTCAGCCACGGCTGCAGGAGGTCCAGTTGCCGTTGTACGTAGACCCGGGCCATTCTCAGGTTTGCGGAGGTGGCCGTGAACAGTGCGTCATCCGCGTACAGGGACAGCTGGACACTCGGGGCAACGGGGATGTCGTTGGTGTACCACAGGTAGAGGATTGGGCCTAGTACTGAACCCTGTGGAACACCGGATGAAACTGGGCGAGATGTCGAAGTGGACTGACCAACGGAGATGGAGAAGGTCCGGAGCTGGAGGTAGCTTCGGATGAGGGTAAACATCCTGCCGGGGAGTGGGGACTCGGCAAGCTTGTATAGCAGACCCTGGTGCCACACACGGTCGAAAGCCTTGCTGACGTCAATCAGGACTGACGTGGAGTGATGCCTCCTTTCCGCAGCTCCAGTGATGGTGTTGAGCACTCTGCGCAGCTGGAGGGTGGTCGAGTGTCCACTCCGGAAGCCGAACTGTTCAGTCCTGATTGAGGCGAAAAACTCCTCAGGGAACCTCGCCAGGATGATCCTCTCCAAAACCTTGGAGAGCACAGGCAGCAGGGAGATGGGTCTATGGTTCTCCGGGAAGAGGGGGTCCTTGCCGGGCTTAGGTATCATGATCACCTTGGCGTCCTTCCAGGTGGTCGGGAAGTGCGATAGACGCAGGCAGGAATTGAAGAGGCAGGTGATAAAGGTGACGACCCAGCTCGGCAGGTTTTTCAGTGCCGGTGTCCCCAGGGAGTCCGGCCCAGGGGCTTTCCTCGGGCGGAGGCGGTGAAGCTGATCCATGACTTCTTCTGAGGTCACGAGAGGCAAGTGGTCGTCATCGATTGGTTCGAAGTTCTCCAAGAAGTTGTCGACCATCTCACAGGTGTCGTCATCGTAGACGTCAGCATGCGGGGAAAACTGATCTTCCATGGTGTCAGCGAAGGCCTCTGCTTTGTCACCGGGGGAGTAGACAATGCCACGTTGGCCGTGGAGTGGCCGGGAGGACTTCTTTTCCCCACGGAGTGCCTTGGCAAGCCTCCAGACCCCGCCATCGCCATCAGCTTGGCGCTCCACAAAGTCATTCCACGCCGTAGCTCGGTGTTCTGCCAGCAGTCGTGAGCACCGTCTGGCCTGGCGGTTGAAGATGTACTTGGCGTGGGGGCAGCGCGTCAGCTGATATTCCCTTCGCAGTCTACGACGCAGACGTATCTCATCTCGCAGGTCTCCCGGTAATGGCGGAGAGAGATCCTTCCGTGCGAGAGGCGAGGAGGAGATCGAGACGGCTTCCTGGAGGATGTGAGTCAGCTCCTGGACTTGTAGATCGAGCTGGCCTGGGGTCTCAGCTGGAGGTGGTGAGGGCCGAGGGCTGTCAGCAAGGTAGTTGGCGTATCGGTGCCAGTTGACCTTTGAAGCACGGGCGGGGGGATATGCTGGCACTCCGTCGTCCGGTAGGTCAAAGATGACTGGCACGTGGTCTGAAGAGAGGTCCGATACAGCAAAGACCTCAACGAAACCTGGGAGAGAACCGGCCAGTCCGATGTCAAGGATATCGGGCTGGAAACGTCCGTTGTAGCTGTAATGGGTCGGCTCCTCCGGTGCTAGTACTTGGACGTGGTGGCGGGCGTCAATGTATCCCTTCAGGCTCCTTCCGGCAGCGGTGGTTGTCCTGCATCCCCAGTCGAGATGTTTGGAGTTTAGGTCCCCAGCAACTAGTGCAGGGGAGCCGGGCCGCAGTAGTTCGTCCAGGGATTGAGGTAGCAGTCGTCTCCCAGGTGGGTTATAGAGTGATGAGACCTCGAGCTCCTCTCCGTTGTACTGGACAGCGATCCGAGTGACCTCGATGTCATGAGCTGGGATAATGGGCAAAGGTCGGTGAGTCACTCGCCGGTGGACTAGGATTGCTGTACCACCACTGGCACGAAGAGGCTGCTGATGTCTGTCAGTCCGGTACACCTGGTAGTGAGGAACATTGAATTGGTCAGCCCGCCGGAAGTTTGTTTCTTGGAGCAAGGCGAGGTCCACATCCATGTCCTGAAGAAGTTGGGTAAACTCAAACTTCTTGTCTGCTAGCCCGTCGGCATTCCACGAGACTATGCGGAGCCTAACCATGGTAGGTGCTCAGCATGTCCACGAGCCGCGTCATCATTGACGTCATGGCTGACAGATGGGATAAAATCTCCCTAATCCCCAACGCCAGGTCTTCGGGCAGGTGGGCAGGTGGGGTGGTCTTCTCTAGCTCCGACTCAGTTCGTGTGAGCTGGGAGATGGGGTCCTCGGAGCGGAGTGGCATCGCAGGCACCTCAAGGCGGCGTCGTGGAGTACTCCTAGGTCTGGACCTGGGGACCGGAGCGTGCTGGTCTTTTGGTCCCTCAGGAGCCTGGGCGGTGGGGGGTTGACGGGGTGCAGATGGGGGAGGCTTAGTTGCTGAGGCCTGTTCAAGCTGCTCTGACGGGCGACGGTCCCGGTTTTCAGGGTTACGTGGAGCCCGTCGACGTCTACGTCCCACCTGCTGGAAGCCCTCCTCGTGGTCAGGAGTGGCAGAGCTGGAGTCCTCAGAGTCGTGGGGGGGACGGTTAGGGTCCTCTCCATCGTCGCCCGGTGCAGGGCGTTGGCGGGCCGGTGGTGGGTCCATCCGATGAGCTGGGGCGGGTCTTTGGGCAGTGGCCTTCGCTGCGGCGGCGTAAGAGAGTTTCCGCTCACTCTTGAAAGCAGCACAGCCTCTGTAGTTGGCTGTGTGAGCCTCTCCGCAGTTGCAGCAGCGGGCAGGGGCGGACGCTTCTTTTGTGCAAAGTCCAGCGGTGTGGGCCTCCCCACAGCGGACACAGCGGAATTCCCGGTGACAGTGGCTGGACCCATGGCCGTAGCCCTGGCAGCGGTGACATTGGATCGGCCCCCCTGGCCGAGTGTATTTTCGCACCTCAAGTTTGCAGTACAGCAGTCTCGTTAGGTCGTAGACATCCGAAGAGGGCCTCGTGCCGTCACTGTTCCGCAGAGTGACAAGCCAGAGACTGGTAGGCTGGCCCCGCCTGGTCTTCAGGAGCTTGGTCTCAATGACCCCGAAGCCGGAGTCTCGGAATGCAGTGGTGACCTCCGCGGGGGACAGGGTGGACGGAAGCCCCTTGACCACTACCTTTAGCAACCGCTCACTGGAGAGGGCGAACGTATGAAAACGGATGCCCTGTTCCTGCAAATACCGCTGGACAGCCCTGAAGTGAGTTACTGTGGTCGTTTTCAGCCTGAGTGTCCTCGACGTACAGGTAGCCTCCAGGTCACCGGCGACGAGTTGACAGAGGGCAGTGGCGTGGCCGGCCCATCCCTTGGGCAGGTCTAGGACGATCGGCGGGATCCTCGGTCCCTTATCCACTTCATCGTCGGTGGTCTTGCGGGTCTTCGAGGGCTGACTGGAGGGCGGTGAGGTCTGTCGCTTAGCTGGAGGTCGGACCGCAGACTGGCGTAGATTCCCCTGGCAACTGGTCCCCGCGGCGGCCTGTGAGTACGGGCCACCCCGAGTCTCCGGGGCCATGCCGGACTTCCCCCGAGCCCTAGACCCTGGCATGAACTCGCCCAAGTCGCCCTGGGTGAGTCCCGCCTCGTCTCGGGGGGATGGAGTTGCTGGGCTGGGCTGCGACATCTCGGAGTCAGGAGATGGCTCGAAGTCATCAGACGGCCGCTGAGGAGAGTTCTGGTCGTCCATGAGGCTGCTGGGCTCGATTTCCGCCGAGTCGAAACGGTGGCCTATAAAAAGGCCGTTTGAAGTCTGGCTTCCTTCCGAAGACAATTATTAGTCATTTCAACACGAGATTCCAATTCATATACGAAATATTATATCTTTAAGGTAAGACAATCATTCTCAGTTTTCCAGCTCGTCACTTGCTCATTTATATATAAACCCTGTGCCCTACGCCTTCTAATTGAGCGTGAGTTGGAGAAAAAAAAAAACTCGTCCACCATTCAAATATTGAGTTTTTTTTTTATTATTATTTTTAATCACGAATTGAAACTATTTATTGTTACGGCCGTGCTTGGTAATCTCCGACTGTATTTATAATCAGCTTCCCTTCATTTTACACAGGACGAAGCGAACATTTCCATTCTTTTTAGCAAAGCTCGGTCCCCTTTCGGAATTCCTTCGGTTTCCTATCGACGATATGGACCAATCGTGTTAAGTGCATCATTTTTCACGGCTCCACGAACCATTTCCATTCCTAAAGCCGAGCTCGGCCCCTTGAATTTTAACCGACATTCCCACAAGGTGGCAATACAAATTATCTCTGCAGGAAATCAAAAGTCTACGAAAAAAAAAATCTTCACTCACCAAGCAAAGGTCAGTTTTCACAGTGTAAATAGACCATTTATATATAGTTCGAACACCACTCACAATCACTCTACTCCTAAAATCCCGCTAAAAATAAAATACCTTCTTTCGGCATAGCTCGGTCCCTTTGTAAACCATTCAGTTAGCCGAAACCACACTTGGGTTTTATTTTCGATCGAGGCCTTTCATTTGGCTAAGCTCGACTCCCTTTTGTAAAATAGTTCGGCGTACTGCATTATAATCCCTTCATTTTACAAAGTGCGAAACCAACCTGGTACTTCGTATAGCAAAGCTCGGTCCCATTCGAAAATCCTTCGGTTTGCTGGCCGCCTCACAGGGAGGCAATTAAAATAATCTCAACAGCCAAATTAAAGAAAAATACAATGCCCAATGACTGGAATAGGGGGGAAAAAAAATCTGCAGATGTGCAATTAAGAAGACAATTTAAGTATTTTCAATATTTGTAAGAAAGGAAATGTAATGATCGCTCCATAACGAAGAATTGTTTATTATCAAGGAAAAATTCAAGGATAGGAATAAATTAATTAATAAACTTCCGTTAGCCAGTAGAATATAAGCTGTACGCCTTGTTACTACTGTAATTTTCTGTTTGGACCATCAGACTGTTTGACAAAATAAACACGGAAAAACACGAGTTTAACTTCATTGCCTCACTAGAGAGGATAACCTTCAGTCCACAACAGATGGGCAGGTTATTCGATTGAATGTCGACTAACGTATTTTAGACCACCGATTATCGCAGTCGACTACTCAACTAGTATCTAAAGGATCACAGCTTGTTAAATTGTAACTTTCCAGTAGTTCGACATGCCGTGGTGGACCAATGGAGACAGTACCGAACTCACGATCAGGCGGTCCCGGGTTCAAATCTTACTTTTGCTGATTACTTTTTAAGGTTTGCATTTTTTTATTTTACGTTATTTTGTTCCGGTTCAATACCTGTTACCCTCTAAGGTCCGGATTTTTTTTAAGTTTACTTTATATTATTTATATACAAATTTAGAACAAAGAGCTAGAATCGGTAGTCTATAATAGACCTACAATATTCGATATTTAATTAATCGAATGACCTACCCATCTGCCGTGAACTCAAGGATATTCCACTAGAGAACAGTAATGTTGACCGGGAAGGCTGGAATACAGATACACATGTTGGGGTGAAATCGAAAAGGCCACGAGAAGTTTCACCGGGACCGCGAGCGCGTTCCCCGGGGAGTATTTGGAAAATTCTCCGCCAAACAGTAGCCAGCGCGCCCGCTGGTCCCGTTTACCTGTGCTATTGGACAATTCCATCTACCAATCGGGTGACAGCAGTTGACCACGCCCACCTATATATACCGAGTGTACCGCACTCGAGCTATATATTACTATCTCGATCAAAGAACAGTGCCGACCGCCTTCTCCCGCCAAAACTAAAAAACCGAACTGTCGGCCGACCGTTCGCGATACGGAGGCCGGGGACCCCTCGTTTTACTCCTCCCGCCTCGTTCTACACTCTGGTATCGTCGGCGATCCGATATTCCTGACGGTTCGAGAGATATTCACGTTTTTCTCGCGGATTTTCAAACGCCCGTATCTCGGTTATCGGTCGCACTGACCGATCGGCAAGTGCATTTTCCGACTCTCCGAGACCGTCTCTTCGTTTCGTCTAACCGCGTGTTTATCTCTAAGTCGCGCCGTTTACGAGTTATTGTCGAAAACAGTCAGGGGAAAAGCTGCTGCCGATTGGCGGGAAATGGACCCGTCCGACGGGCGAGAAGTCGGGTCACCGCCGCAGTGTGAGATCGGTCGCGGGTTGGGCTCCGACGAGGTAACTGCTGTAGAGTATTATAGTTGTGAGTTACAAACTGAACATGATGCAATACTTGCGTTACGGGTGGGTGTTTTAATGAGACATACGGTGAATTATTAAACGGGGAGATGAACGACTGACGAGTGATAAGAAACGTAATAACATTAGAATATAGTTACAGATTTATTTCTCCTAGTACAAACTGTAATGGTGAATATTGAATTTATTTTATGATAGAAATTCATTCGTATAACAAGAGTTAAAAGGCATGGTAGATAGGCTAATTGAGACTGCGACTAGCAAGAGACGATAACGATTGAGAGAAATGGTGGCCTTGAGAAAGGCCGTTTGTTGGGCGTGCCTCGCAGGGTGAGGCGAGGCGCGGGGCGCTGGCGCAGCCCGTCCGGCTTACTTGGAGCTGGTGTACTTGGTGACCGCCTTGGTCCCCTCACTGACGGCGTGTTTGGCCAACTCGCCGGGCAGAAGGAGTCGCACTGCAGTCTGGATCTCCCGGGAGGTGATGGTCGACCGCTTGTTGTAGTGCGCCAGCCTCGACGCCTCGGCGGCGATGCGCTCGAAGATATCGTTGACGAAGCTGTTCATGATGGACATGGCCTTGCTGGAAACGCCGGTGTCGGGGTGGACCTGCTTGAGCACTTTGTAGATGTAGATAGCGTAAGACTCCTTCCTCCTGCGCTTCTTCTTCTTGTCGCCCTTGGTGATGTTCTTCTGGGCCTTGCCGGCCTTCTTCACCGCTTTACCGCTGGCTTTGGGAGGCATCCTGGTGCTGTAGTCGACGAGGAAATATAAATTTTTGTTCGTTCGTTCGTTCTACTGACTGTGGGGGGGGATGTGGGGCCCCCACTTCTTTATGGAGTTCCTGCCATTGTGTAGCTTTTACTCCTGGGAAATGTAGGGTCTAAGCCCTAGTAGCTAGAGCTACCTGTCTGATGTGTTGTGTTGTGGATTGTTTCGTTTACTCCGGCATGGGTGGGCGGAGTTGGGGGACCTCCTGGTCCCGTAGCAGGCGGATGTGGTGCCACGGCGAGGACTCCGCAGTCTCCTCGAGCTTCGCAGTCTGCCCGTCGACAAAGTCCCTGATGGTGGAGATGTCGGCCGCAGCTCTGATTACGGCGTTCCTGACAAACCAGGGCGATCCTGTAGCCCTCCGGAGACTCACGCTCTGGACTGCGAGCAGTTTCCTCCGGGCAGTCTTGCAGGTCAGATGGTACCAGGCTGGGACTGCGTATGTCATCACCGGCCGAATCAGAGCCGTATACAAGAGGATTTTAGTCTTGACTGGGAGTTTCGTCGAGCGAAGCAGGGGGCCGATGCTGCCAAGTCCCTTCTTGGCTAGGCTGCAGACTCTTTCCACGTGGGGCGAGAAGGTCAAGCGGTGGTCTAGAAGAACCCCCAGGTACTTCACCGTGGTCTTCCATGGGATGTCATCCCCGTTCAGCGTCAGGTGATGGCCGTCCGCTTGCCTCCGGGATCTGGTGAAGTAGATCGCCTCACATTTGTCCGCATTGACTTTGACCCTCCACTTGGTCAGCCACGGCTGCAGGAGGTCCAGTTGCCGTTGTACGTAGACCCGGGCCATTCTCAGGTTTGCGGAGGTGGCCGTGAACAGTGCGTCATCCGCGTACAGGGACAGCTGGACACTCGGGGCAACGGGGATGTCGTTGGTGTACCACAGGTAGAGGATTGGGCCTAGTACTGAACCCTGTGGAACACCGGATGAAACTGGGCGAGATGTCGAAGTGGACTGACCAACGGAGATGGAGAAGGTCCGGAGCTGGAGGTAGCTTCGGATGAGGGTAAACATCCTGCCGGGGAGTGGGGACTCGGCAAGCTTGTATAGCAGACCCTGGTGCCACACACGGTCGAAAGCCTTGCTGACGTCAATCAGGACTGACGTGGAGTGATGCCTCCTTTCCGCAGCTCCAGTGATGGTGTTGAGCACTCTGCGCAGCTGGAGGGTGGTCGAGTGTCCACTCCGGAAGCCGAACTGTTCAGTCCTGATTGAGGCGAAAAACTCCTCAGGGAACCTCGCCAGGATGATCCTCTCCAAAACCTTGGAGAGCACAGGCAGCAGGGAGATGGGTCTATGGTTCTCCGGGAAGAGGGGGTCCTTGCCGGGCTTAGGTATCATGATCACCTTGGCGTCCTTCCAGGTGGTCGGGAAGTGCGATAGACGCAGGCAGGAATTGAAGAGGCAGGTGATAAAGGTGACGACCCAGCTCGGCAGGTTTTTCAGTGCCGGTGTCCCCAGGGAGTCCGGCCCAGGGGCTTTCCTCGGGCGGAGGCGGTGAAGCTGATCCATGACTTCTTCTGAGGTCACGAGAGGCAAGTGGTCGTCATCGATTGGTTCGAAGTTCTCCAAGAAGTTGTCGACCATCTCACAGGTGTCGTCATCGTAGACGTCAGCATGCGGGGAAAACTGATCTTCCATGGTGTCAGCGAAGGCCTCTGCTTTGTCACCGGGGGAGTAGACAATGCCACGTTGGCCGTGGAGTGGCCGGGAGGACTTCTTTTCCCCACGGAGTGCCTTGGCAAGCCTCCAGACCCCGCCATCGCCATCAGCTTGGCGCTCCACAAAGTCATTCCACGCCGTAGCTCGGTGTTCTGCCAGCAGTCGTGAGCACCGTCTGGCCTGGCGGTTGAAGATGTACTTGGCGTGGGGGCAGCGCGTCAGCTGATATTCCCTTCGCAGTCTACGACGCAGACGTATCTCATCTCGCAGGTCTCCCGGTAATGGCGGAGAGAGATCCTTCCGTGCGAGAGGCGAGGAGGAGATCGAGACGGCTTCCTGGAGGATGTGAGTCAGCTCCTGGACTTGTAGATCGAGCTGGCCTGGGGTCTCAGCTGGAGGTGGTGAGGGCCGAGGGCTGTCAGCAAGGTAGTTGGCGTATCGGTGCCAGTTGACCTTTGAAGCACGGGCGGGGGGATATGCTGGCACTCCGTCGTCCGGTAGGTCAAAGATGACTGGCACGTGGTCTGAAGAGAGGTCCGATACAGCAAAGACCTCAACGAAACCTGGGAGAGAACCGGCCAGTCCGATGTCAAGGATATCGGGCTGGAAACGTCCGTTGTAGCTGTAATGGGTCGGCTCCTCCGGTGCTAGTACTTGGACGTGGTGGCGGGCGTCAATGTATCCCTTCAGGCTCCTTCCGGCAGCGGTGGTTGTCCTGCATCCCCAGTCGAGATGTTTGGAGTTTAGGTCCCCAGCAACTAGTGCAGGGGAGCCGGGCCGCAGTAGTTCGTCCAGGGATTGAGGTAGCAGTCGTCTCCCAGGTGGGTTATAGAGTGATGAGACCTCGAGCTCCTCTCCGTTGTACTGGACAGCGATCCGAGTGACCTCGATGTCATGAGCTGGGATAATGGGCAAAGGTCGGTGAGTCACTCGCCGGTGGACTAGGATTGCTGTACCACCACTGGCACGAAGAGGCTGCTGATGTCTGTCAGTCCGGTACACCTGGTAGTGAGGAACATTGAATTGGTCAGCCCGCCGGAAGTTTGTTTCTTGGAGCAAGGCGAGGTCCACATCCATGTCCTGAAGAAGTTGGGTAAACTCAAACTTCTTGTCTGCTAGCCCGTCGGCATTCCACGAGACTATGCGGAGCCTAACCATGGTAGGTGCTCAGCATGTCCACGAGCCGCGTCATCATTGACGTCATGGCTGACAGATGGGATAAAATCTCCCTAATCCCCAACGCCAGGTCTTCGGGCAGGTGGGCAGGTGGGGTGGTCTTCTCTAGCTCCGACTCAGTTCGTGTGAGCTGGGAGATGGGGTCCTCGGAGCGGAGTGGCATCGCAGGCACCTCAAGGCGGCGTCGTGGAGTACTCCTAGGTCTGGACCTGGGGACCGGAGCGTGCTGGTCTTTTGGTCCCTCAGGAGCCTGGGCGGTGGGGGGTTGACGGGGTGCAGATGGGGGAGGCTTAGTTGCTGAGGCCTGTTCAAGCTGCTCTGACGGGCGACGGTCCCGGTTTTCAGGGTTACGTGGAGCCCGTCGACGTCTACGTCCCACCTGCTGGAAGCCCTCCTCGTGGTCAGGAGTGGCAGAGCTGGAGTCCTCAGAGTCGTGGGGGGGACGGTTAGGGTCCTCTCCATCGTCGCCCGGTGCAGGGCGTTGGCGGGCCGGTGGTGGGTCCATCCGATGAGCTGGGGCGGGTCTTTGGGCAGTGGCCTTCGCTGCGGCGGCGTAAGAGAGTTTCCGCTCACTCTTGAAAGCAGCACAGCCTCTGTAGTTGGCTGTGTGAGCCTCTCCGCAGTTGCAGCAGCGGGCAGGGGCGGACGCTTCTTTTGTGCAAAGTCCAGCGGTGTGGGCCTCCCCACAGCGGACACAGCGGAATTCCCGGTGACAGTGGCTGGACCCATGGCCGTAGCCCTGGCAGCGGTGACATTGGATCGGCCCCCCTGGCCGAGTGTATTTTCGCACCTCAAGTTTGCAGTACAGCAGTCTCGTTAGGTCGTAGACATCCGAAGAGGGCCTCGTGCCGTCACTGTTCCGCAGAGTGACAAGCCAGAGACTGGTAGGCTGGCCCCGCCTGGTCTTCAGGAGCTTGGTCTCAATGACCCCGAAGCCGGAGTCTCGGAATGCAGTGGTGACCTCCGCGGGGGACAGGGTGGACGGAAGCCCCTTGACCACTACCTTTAGCAACCGCTCACTGGAGAGGGCGAACGTATGAAAACGGATGCCCTGTTCCTGCAAATACCGCTGGACAGCCCTGAAGTGAGTTACTGTGGTCGTTTTCAGCCTGAGTGTCCTCGACGTACAGGTAGCCTCCAGGTCACCGGCGACGAGTTGACAGAGGGCAGTGGCGTGGCCGGCCCATCCCTTGGGCAGGTCTAGGACGATCGGCGGGATCCTCGGTCCCTTATCCACTTCATCGTCGGTGGTCTTGCGGGTCTTCGAGGGCTGACTGGAGGGCGGTGAGGTCTGTCGCTTAGCTGGAGGTCGGACCGCAGACTGGCGTAGATTCCCCTGGCAACTGGTCCCCGCGGCGGCCTGTGAGTACGGGCCACCCCGAGTCTCCGGGGCCATGCCGGACTTCCCCCGAGCCCTAGACCCTGGCATGAACTCGCCCAAGTCGCCCTGGGTGAGTCCCGCCTCGTCTCGGGGGGATGGAGTTGCTGGGCTGGGCTGCGACATCTCGGAGTCAGGAGATGGCTCGAAGTCATCAGACGGCCGCTGAGGAGAGTTCTGGTCGTCCATGAGGCTGCTGGGCTCGATTTCCGCCGAGTCGAAACGGTGGCCTATAAAAAGGCCGTTTGAAGTCTGGCTTCCTTCCGAAGACAATTCCATCTTCTCGCTGAAAAAGCAGGGAGTAGCTGGCGAGTTCTCGAAGTTCTCTTGATAGTGCGAGCTGAATATTCCTGGTGCTGTAGTCGACGAGGATATATATATATAAATTTTTGCCATTCCGGTGCCCCTAAGGTAGATTTAGAGTGTACTGGAGCCGCGGCCAATCGGAGAACAGGACGCTTCTGATTGGCTGCGGCCCTGGCACACGCAGAATCCACCTTAGCACGCGGTTTTACGGCTAGGGTACGATCTTCTCTCCGAGAATCTACCCACAATCGATCAACAACAAGTCCGGACGCGGTAAGGGAGGCAAAGTGAAGGGGAAGGCAAAGTCCAGGTCTTCGAGAGCGGGTCTCCAGTTCCCCGTCGGCCGTATTCACCGTCTGCTGCGCAAGGGCAACTACGCCGAGCGAGTGGGAGCCGGCGCTCCCGTCTACTTGGCCGCCGTCATGGAGTACCTCGCAGCCGAAGTGCTCGAGTTGGCCGGAAACGCAGCCCGTGACAACAAGAAGACCAGGATCATCCCGCGTCACCTCCAGCTGGCCATCCGTAACGACGAGGAGCTCAACAAGCTGCTCAGCGGAGTGACCATCGCCCAAGGTGGAGTCCTGCCGAACATCCAGGCCGTGCTTCTGCCCAAGAAGACCGAGAAGAAGGCTTAAACAGCCCAACCACCGAGTTCGAGCGCCCGACGCCGAGCACCACAAACGGCCTTTATCAAGGCCACCATTTTTCTCAATCGTTATACACCCTTCCTTTGCTTGCTGATCACTTTTTACCAACCGAATTAATGTTTTTATATTTCTTTACATGTTTGTTTACACTAATCCGTTGTTGTGTCAATTATTTATGGTCACATAACCTCCAGAGTTTTGGTTTAGAATTAAATCATTTTACTTATTTTTATCAATTACTGAATATTAGTCATTTCAACACGAGATTCCAATTCATATACGAAATATTATATCTTTAAGGTAAGACAATCATTCTCAGTTTTCCAGCTCGTCACTTGCTCATTTATATATAAACCCTGTGCCCTACGCCTTCTAATTGAGCGTGAGTTGGAGAAAAAAAAAAACTCGTCCACCATTCAAATATTGAGTTTTTTTTTTATTATTATTTTTAATCACGAATTGAAACTATTTATTGTTACGGCCGTGCTTGGTAATCTCCGACTGTATTTATAATCAGCTTCCCTTCATTTTACACAGGACGAAGCGAACATTTCCATTCTTTTTAGCAAAGCTCGGTCCCCTTTCGGAATTCCTTCGGTTTCCTATCGACGATATGGACCAATCGTGTTAAGTGCATCATTTTTCACGGCTCCACGAACCATTTCCATTCCTAAAGCCGAGCTCGGCCCCTTGAATTTTAACCGACATTCCCACAAGGTGGCAATACAAATTATCTCTGCAGGAAATCAAAAGTCTACGAAAAAAAAAATCTTCACTCACCAAGCAAAGGTCAGTTTTCACAGTGTAAATAGACCATTTATATATAGTTCGAACACCACTCACAATCACTCTACTCCTAAAATCCCGCTAAAAATAAAATACCTTCTTTCGGCATAGCTCGGTCCCTTTGTAAACCATTCAGTTAGCCGAAACCACACTTGGGTTTTATTTTCGATCGAGGCCTTTCATTTGGCTAAGCTCGACTCCCTTTTGTAAAATAGTTCGGCGTACTGCATTATAATCCCTTCATTTTACAAAGTGCGAAACCAACCTGGTACTTCGTATAGCAAAGCTCGGTCCCATTCGAAAATCCTTCGGTTTGCTGGCCGCCTCACAGGGAGGCAATTAAAATAATCTCAACAGCCAAATTAAAGAAAAATACAATGCCCAATGACTGGAATAGGGGGGAAAAAAAATCTGCAGATGTGCAATTAAGAAGACAATTTAAGTATTTTCAATATTTGTAAGAAAGGAAATGTAATGATCGCTCCATAACGAAGAATTGTTTATTATCAAGGAAAAATTCAAGGATAGGAATAAATTAATTAATAAACTTCCGTTAGCCAGTAGAATATAAGCTGTACGCCTTGTTACTACTGTAATTTTCTGTTTGGACCATCAGACTGTTTGACAAAATAAACACGGAAAAACACGAGTTTAACTTCATTGCCTCACTAGAGAGGATAACCTTCAGTCCACAACAGATGGGCAGGTTATTCGATTGAATGTCGACTAACGTATTTTAGACCACCGATTATCGCAGTCGACTACTCAACTAGTATCTAAAGGATCACAGCTTGTTAAATTGTAACTTTCCAGTAGTTCGACATGCCGTGGTGGACCAATGGAGACAGTACCGAACTCACGATCAGGCGGTCCCGGGTTCAAATCTTACTTTTGCTGATTACTTTTTAAGGTTTGCATTTTTTTATTTTACGTTATTTTGTTCCGGTTCAATACCTGTTACCCTCTAAGGTCCGGATTTTTTTTAAGTTTACTTTATATTATTTATATACAAATTTAGAACAAAGAGCTAGAATCGGTAGTCTATAATAGACCTACAATATTCGATATTTAATTAATCGAATGACCTACCCATCTGCCGTGAACTCAAGGATATTCCACTAGAGAACAGTAATGTTGACCGGGAAGGCTGGAATACAGATACACATGTTGGGGTGAAATCGAAAAGGCCACGAGAAGTTTCACCGGGACCGCGAGCGCGTTCCCCGGGGAGTATTTGGAAAATTCTCCGCCAAACAGTAGCCAGCGCGCCCGCTGGTCCCGTTTACCTGTGCTATTGGACAATTCCATCTACCAATCGGGTGACAGCAGTTGACCACGCCCACCTATATATACCGAGTGTACCGCACTCGAGCTATATATTACTATCTCGATCAAAGAACAGTGCCGACCGCCTTCTCCCGCCAAAACTAAAAAACCGAACTGTCGGCCGACCGTTCGCGATACGGAGGCCGGGGACCCCTCGTTTTACTCCTCCCGCCTCGTTCTACACTCTGGTATCGTCGGCGATCCGATATTCCTGACGGTTCGAGAGATATTCACGTTTTTCTCGCGGATTTTCAAACGCCCGTATCTCGGTTATCGGTCGCACTGACCGATCGGCAAGTGCATTTTCCGACTCTCCGAGACCGTCTCTTCGTTTCGTCTAACCGCGTGTTTATCTCTAAGTCGCGCCGTTTACGAGTTATTGTCGAAAACAGTCAGGGGAAAAGCTGCTGCCGATTGGCGGGAAATGGACCCGTCCGACGGGCGAGAAGTCGGGTCACCGCCGCAGTGTGAGATCGGTCGCGGGTTGGGCTCCGACGAGGTAACTGCTGTAGAGTATTATAGTTGTGAGTTACAAACTGAACATGATGCAATACTTGCGTTACGGGTGGGTGTTTTAATGAGACATACGGTGAATTATTAAACGGGGAGATGAACGACTGACGAGTGATAAGAAACGTAATAACATTAGAATATAGTTACAGATTTATTTCTCCTAGTACAAACTGTAATGGTGAATATTGAATTTATTTTATGATAGAAATTCATTCGTATAACAAGAGTTAAAAGGCATGGTAGATAGGCTAATTGAGACTGCGACTAGCAAGAGACGATAACGATTGAGAGAAATGGTGGCCTTGAGAAAGGCCGTTTGTTGGGCGTGCCTCGCAGGGTGAGGCGAGGCGCGGGGCGCTGGCGCAGCCCGTCCGGCTTACTTGGAGCTGGTGTACTTGGTGACCGCCTTGGTCCCCTCACTGACGGCGTGTTTGGCCAACTCGCCGGGCAGAAGGAGTCGCACTGCAGTCTGGATCTCCCGGGAGGTGATGGTCGACCGCTTGTTGTAGTGCGCCAGCCTCGACGCCTCGGCGGCGATGCGCTCGAAGATATCGTTGACGAAGCTGTTCATGATGGACATGGCCTTGCTGGAAACGCCGGTGTCGGGGTGGACCTGCTTGAGCACTTTGTAGATGTAGATAGCGTAAGACTCCTTCCTCCTGCGCTTCTTCTTCTTGTCGCCCTTGGTGATGTTCTTCTGGGCCTTGCCGGCCTTCTTCACCGCTTTACCGCTGGCTTTGGGAGGCATCCTGGTGCTGTAGTCGACGAGGAAATATAAATTTTTGCCATTCCGGTGCCCCTAAGGTAGATTTAGAGTGTACTGGAGCCGCGGCCAATCGGAGAACAGGACGCTTCTGATTGGCTGCGGCCCTGGCACACGCAGAATCCACCTTAGCACGCGGTTTTACGGCTAGGGTACGATCTTCTCTCCGAGAATCTACCCACAATCGATCAACAACATGTCCGGACGCGGTAAGGGAGGCAAAGTGAAGGGGAAGGCAAAGTCCAGGTCTTCGAGAGCGGGTCTCCAGTTCCCCGTCGGCCGTATTCACCGTCTGCTGCGCAAGGGCAACTACGCCGAGCGAGTGGGAGCCGGCGCTCCCGTCTACTTGGCCGCCGTCATGGAGTACCTCGCAGCCGAAGTGCTCGAGTTGGCCGGAAACGCAGCCCGTGACAACAAGAAGACCAGGATCATCCCGCGTCACCTCCAGCTGGCCATCCGTAACGACGAGGAGCTCAACAAGCTGCTCAGCGGAGTGACCATCGCCCAAGGTGGAGTCCTGCCGAACATCCAGGCCGTGCTTCTGCCCAAGAAGACCGAGAAGAAGGCTTAAACAGCCCGACCACCGAGTTCGAGCGCCCGACGCCGAGCACCACAAACGGCCTTTATCAAGGCCACCATTTTTCTCAATCGTTATACACCCTTCCTTTGCTTGCTGATCACTTTTTACCAACCGAATTAATGTTTTTATATTTCTTTACATGTTTGTTTACACTAATCCGTTGTTGTGTCAATTATTTATGGTCACATAACCTCCAGAGTTTTGGTTTAGAATTAAATCATTTTACTTATTTTTATCAATTACTGAATATTAGTCATTTCAACACGAGATTCCAATTCATATACGAAATATTATATCTTTAAGGTAAGACAATCATTCTCAGTTTTCCAGCTCGTCACTTGCTCATTTATATATAAACCCTGTGCCCTACGCCTTCTAATTGAGCGTGAGTTGGAGAAAAAAAAAAACTCGTCCACCATTCAAATATTGAGTTTTTTTTTTATTATTATTTTTAATCACGAATTGAAACTATTTATTGTTACGGCCGTGCTTGGTAATCTCCGACTGTATTTATAATCAGCTTCCCTTCATTTTACACAGGACGAAGCGAACATTTCCATTCTTTTTAGCAAAGCTCGGTCCCCTTTCGGAATTCCTTCGGTTTCCTATCGACGATATGGACCAATCGTGTTAAGTGCATCATTTTTCACGGCTCCACGAACCATTTCCATTCCTAAAGCCGAGCTCGGCCCCTTGAATTTTAACCGACATTCCCACAAGGTGGCAATACAAATTATCTCTGCAGGAAATCAAAAGTCTACGAAAAAAAAAATCTTCACTCACCAAGCAAAGGTCAGTTTTCACAGTGTAAATAGACCATTTATATATAGTTCGAACACCACTCACAATCACTCTACTCCTAAAATCCCGCTAAAAATAAAATACCTTCTTTCGGCATAGCTCGGTCCCTTTGTAAACCATTCAGTTAGCCGAAACCACACTTGGGTTTTATTTTCGATCGAGGCCTTTCATTTGGCTAAGCTCGACTCCCTTTTGTAAAATAGTTCGGCGTACTGCATTATAATCCCTTCATTTTACAAAGTGCGAAACCAACCTGGTACTTCGTATAGCAAAGCTCGGTCCCATTCGAAAATCCTTCGGTTTGCTGGCCGCCTCACAGGGAGGCAATTAAAATAATCTCAACAGCCAAATTAAAGAAAAATACAATGCCCAATGACTGGAATAGGGGGGAAAAAAAATCTGCAGATGTGCAATTAAGAAGACAATTTAAGTATTTTCAATATTTGTAAGAAAGGAAATGTAATGATCGCTCCATAACGAAGAATTGTTTATTATCAAGGAAAAATTCAAGGATAGGAATAAATTAATTAATAAACTTCCGTTAGCCAGTAGAATATAAGCTGTACGCCTTGTTACTACTGTAATTTTCTGTTTGGACCATCAGACTGTTTGACAAAATAAACACGGAAAAACACGAGTTTAACTTCATTGCCTCACTAGAGAGGATAACCTTCAGTCCACAACAGATGGGCAGGTTATTCGATTGAATGTCGACTAACGTATTTTAGACCACCGATTATCGCAGTCGACTACTCAACTAGTATCTAAAGGATCACAGCTTGTTAAATTGTAACTTTCCAGTAGTTCGACATGCCGTGGTGGACCAATGGAGACAGTACCGAACTCACGATCAGGCGGTCCCGGGTTCAAATCTTACTTTTGCTGATTACTTTTTAAGGTTTGCATTTTTTTATTTTACGTTATTTTGTTCCGGTTCAAGACCTGTTACCCTCTAAGGTCCGGATTTTTTTTAAGTTTACTTTATATTATTTATATACAAATTTAGAACAAAGAGCTAGAATCGGTAGTCTATAATAGACCTACAATATTCGATATTTAATTAATCGAATGACCTACCCATCTGCCGTGAACTCAAGGATATTCCACTAGAGAACAGTAATGTTGACCGGGAAGGCTGGAATACAGATACACATGTTGGGGTGAAATCGAAAAGGCCACGAGAAGTTTCACCGGGACCGCGAGCGCGTTCCCCGGGGAGTATTTGCAAATTCTCCGCCAAACAGTAGCCAGCGCGCCCGCTGGTCCCGTTTACCTGTGCTATTGGACAATTCCATCTACCAATCGGGTGACAGCAGTTGACCACGCCCACCTATATATACCGAGTGTACCGCACTCGAGCTATATATTACTATCTCGATCAAAGAACAGTGCCGACCGCCTTCTCCCGCCAAAACTAAAAAACCGAACTGTCGGCCGACCGTTCGCGATACGGAGGCCGGGGACCCCTCGTTTTACTCCTCCCGCCTCCGTTCTACACTCTGGTATCGTCGGCGATCCGATATTCCTGACGGTTCGAGAGATATTCACATTTTTCTCGCGGATTTTCAAACGCCCGTATCTCGGTTATCGGTCGCACTGACCGATCGGCAAGTGCATTTTCCGACTCTCCGAGACCGTCTCTTCGTTTCGTCTAACCGCGTGTTTATCTCTAAGTCGCGCCGTTTACGAGTTATTGTCGAAAACAGTCAGGGGAAAAGCTGCTGCCGATTGGCGGGAAATGGACCCGTCCGACGGGCGAGAAGTCGGGTCACCGCCGCAGTCTGAGATTTGGTCGCGGGTTGGGCTCCGACGAGGTAACTGCTGTAGAGTATTATAGTTGTGAGTTACAAACTGAACATGATGCAATACTTGCGTTACGGGTGGGTGTTTTAATGAGACATACGGTGAATTATTAAACGGGGAGATGAACGACTGACGAGTGATAAGAAACGTAATAACATTAGAATATAGTTACAGATTTATTTCTCCTAGTAAAAACTGTAATGGTGAATATTGAATTTATTTTATGATAGAAATTCATTCGTATAACAGATGAAAATGTGACCTGCAAGAGTTAAAAGGCATGGTAGATAGGCTAATTGAGACTGCGACTAGCAAGAGACGATAACGATTGAGAGAAATGGTGGCCTTGAGAAACGCCGTTTGTTGGGCGTGCCTCGCAGGGTGAGGCGAGGCGCGGGGTGCTGGCGCAGCCCGTCCGGCTTACTTGGAGCTGGTGTACTTGGTGACCGCCTTGGTCCCCTCACTGACGGCGTGTTTGGCCAACTCGCCGGGCAGAAGGAGTCGCACTGCAGTCTGGATCTCCCGGGAGGTGATGGTCGACCGCTTGTTGTAGTGCGCCAGCCTCGACGCCTCGGCGGCGATGCGCTCGAAGATATCGTTGACGAAGCTGTTCATGATGGACATGGCCTTGCTGGAAACACCGGTGTCGGGGTGGACCTGCTTGAGCACTTTGTAGATGTAGATAGCGTAAGACTCCTTCCTCCTGCGCTTCTTCTTCTTGTCGCCCTTGGTGATGTTCTTCTGGGCCTTGCCGGCCTTCTTCACCGCTTTACCGCTGGCTTTGGGAGGCATCCTGGTGCTGTAGTCGACGAGGAAATATATAAATTTTTGTTCGTTCGTTCGTTCTACTGACTGTGGGGGGGATGTGGGGCCCCCACTTCTTTAGGGAGTTCCTGCCATTGTGTGGCTATTACTCCTGAGAAATGTAGGGTCTAAGCCCTAGTAGCTAGAGCTACCTGTCTGATGTGTTGTGTTGTGGATTGTTTCGTTTACTCCGGCATGGGTGGGCGGAGTTGGGGGACCTCCTGGTCCCGTAGCAGGCGGATGTGGTGCCACGGCGAGGACTCCGCAGTCTCCTCGAGCTTCGCAGTCTGCCCGCCGACAAAGTCCCTGATGGTGGAGATGTCGGCCGCAGCTCTGATTACGGCGTTCCTGACAAACCAGGGCGATCCTGTAGCCCTCCGGAGACTCACGCTCTGGACTGCGAGCAGTTTCCTCCGGGCAGTCTTGCAGGTCAGATGGTACCAGGCTGGGGCTGCGTATGTCATCACCGGCCGAATCAGAGCCGTATACAAGAGGATTTTAATATTGACTGGGAGCTTCGTCGAGCGAAGCAGGGGGCCGATGCTGCCAAGTCCCTTCTTGGCTAGGCTGCAGACTCTTTTTACGTGGGGCGAGAAGGTCAAGCGGTGGTCTAGAAGAACCCCCAGGTACTTCACCGTGGTCTTCCATGGGATGTCATCCCCGTTCAGCGTCAGGTGATGGCCGTCCGCTTGCCTCCGGGATCTGGTGAAGTAGATCGCCTCACATTTGTCCGCATTGACTTTGACCCGCCACTTGGTCAGCCACGGCTGCAGGAGGTCCAGTTGTCGTTGTACGTAGACCCGGGCCATTCTCAGGTTTGCGGAGGTGGCCGTGAACAGTGCGTCATCCGCGTACAGGGACAGCTGAACACTCGGGGCAACGGGGATGTCGTTGGTGTACCACAGGTAGAGGATTGGGCCTAGTACTGAACCCTGTGGAACACCGGATGAAACTGGGCGAGATGTCGAAGTGGACTGACCAACGGAGATGGAGAAGGTCCGGAGCTGGAGGTAGCTTCGGATGAGAGTAAACATCCTGCCGGGGAGTGGGGACTCGGCAAGCTTGTATAGCAGACCCTGGTGCCACACACGGTCGAAAGCCTTGCTGACGTCAATCAGGACCGACGTGGAGTGATGCCTCCTTTCCGCAGCTCCAGTGATGGTGTTGAGCACTCTGCGCAGCTGGAGGGTGGTCGAGTGTCCGCTCCGGAAGCCGAACTGTTCAGTCCTGATTGAGGCGAAAAACTCCTCAGGGAACCTCGCCAGAATGATCCTCTCCAAAACCTTGGAGAGCACAGGCAGCAGGGAGATGGGTCTATGGTTCTCCGGGAAGAGGGGGTCCTTGCCGGGCTTAGGTATCATGATCACCTTGGCGTCCTTCCAGGTGGTCGGGAAGTGCGAAAGACGCAGGCAGGAATTGAAGAGGCAGGTGATAAAGGTGATGACCCAGCTCGGCAGGTTCTTCAGTGCTGGTGTCCCCAGGGAGTCCGGCCCAGGGGCTTTCCTCGGGCGGAGGCGGTGAAGGTGATCCATGACTTCTTCTGAGGTCACGAGAGGCAGGTGGTCGTCATCGATTGATTTGAAGTTCTCCAAGAAGTTGTCGACCATCTCACAGGTGTCGTCATCGTAGACGTCAGCGTGCGGGGAAAACTGATCTTCCATGGTGTCAGCGAAGGCCTCTGCTTTGTCACCGGGGGAGTAGACAATGCCACATTGGCCGTGGAGTGGCCGGGAGGACTTCTTTTCCCCACGGAGTGCCTTGGCAAGCCTCCAGACCCCGCCATCGCCATCAGCTTGGCGCTCCACAAAGTCATTCCACGCCGTCGCTCGGTGTTCTGCCAGCAGTCGTGAGCACCGTCTGGCCTGGCGGTTGAAGATGTACTTGGCGTGGGGGCAGCGCGTCAGCTGGTATTCCCTTCGCAGCCTACGACGCAGACGTATCTCATCTCGCAGGTCTCCCGGTAATGGCGGAGAGAGATCCTTCCGTGCGAGAGGCGAGGAGGAGATCGATAAATTTTTGCCATTCCGGTGCCCCTAAGGTAGATTTAGAGTGTACTGGAGCCGCGGCCAATCGGAGAACAGGACGCTTCTGATTGGCTGCGGCTCTGGCACACGCAGAATCCACCTTAGCACGCGGTTTTACGGCTAGGGTACGATCTTCTCTCCGAGAATCTACCCACAATCGATCAACAACATGTCCGGACGCGGTAAGGGAGGCAAAGTGAAGGGGAAGGCAAAGTCCAGGTCTTCGAGAGCGGGTCTCCAGTTCCCCGTCGGCCGTATTCACCGTCTGCTGCGCAAGGGCAACTACGCCGAGCGAGTGGGAGCCGGCGCTCCCGTCTACTTGGCCGCCGTCATGGAGTACCTCGCAGCCGAAGTGCTCGAGTTGGCCGGAAACGCAGCCCGTGACAACAAGAAGACCAGGATCATCCCGCGTCACCTCCAGCTGGCCATCCGTAACGACGAGGAGCTCAACAAGCTGCTCAGCGGAGTGACCATCGCCCAAGGTGGAGTCCTGCCGAACATCCAGGCCGTGCTTCTGCCCAAGAAGACCGAGAAGAAGGCTTAAACAGCCCGACCACCGAGTTCGAGCGCCCGACGCCGAGCACCACAAACGGCCTTTATCAAGGCCACCATTTTTCTCAATCGTTATACACCCTTCCTTTGCTTGCTGATCACTTTTTACCAACCGAATTAATGTTTTTATATTTCTTTACATGTTTGTTTACACTAATCCGTTGTTGTGTCAATTATTATGGTCACATAACCTCCAGAGTTTTGGTTTAGAATTAAATCATTTTACTTATTTTTATCAATTACTGAATATTAGTCATTTCAACACGAGATTCCAATTCATAAACGACATATTATATCTTTAAGGTAAGACAATCATTCTCAGTTTTCCAGCTCGTCACTTGCTCATTTATATATAAACCCTGTGCCCTACACCTTCTAATTGAGCGTGAGTTGGAGAAAAAAAAAACTCGTCCACCATTCAAATATTGAGTTTTTTTTTTTTATTATTTTTAATCACGAATTGAAACTATTTATTGTTACGGCCGTGCTTGGTAATCTCCGACTGTATTTATAATCAGCTTCCCTTCATTTTACATAGGACGAAGCGAAAATTTCCATTCTTTTAGCAAAGCTCGGTCCCCTTTCGAAATTCCTTCGGTTTCCTATCGACGATATGGACCCATCGTGTTAAGTGCATCATTTTTCACGGCTCCACGAACCATTTCCTTTCCTAAAGCCGAGCTCGGCCCCTTGAATTTTAACCTACATTCCCACAAGGTGGCAATACAAATTATCTCTGCAGGAAATCAAAAGTCTACGAAAAAAAAATCTTCACTCACCAAGCAAAGGTCAGTTTTCACAGTGTAAATAGACCATTTATATATAATTCGAACACCACTCACAATCACTCTACTCCTAAAATCCCGCTAAAAATAAAATACCTTCTTTCGGCATAGCTCGGTCCCTTTGTAAACCATTCAGTTAGCCGAACCCACACTTGGGTTTTATTTTCGATCAAGGCCTTTCATTTGGCTAAGCTCGACTCCCTTTTGTAAAATAGTTCGGCGTACTGCATTATAATCCCTTCATTTTACAAAGTGCGAAACCAACCTGGTACTTCGTATAGCAAAGCTCGGTCCCATTCGAAAATCCTTCGGTTTGCTGGCCGCCTCAAAGGGAGGCAATTAAAATAATCTCAACAGCCAAATTAAAAAAAAATACAATGCCCAATGACTGGAATAGGGGGGAAAAAAAATCTGCAGATGCGCAATTAAGAAGACAATTTAAGTATTTTCAATATTTGTAAGAAAGGAAATGTAATGATCGCTCCATAACGAAGAATTGTTTATTATCAAGGAAAAATTTAAGGATAGGAATAAATTAATTAATAAACTTCCGTTAGCCAGTAGAATATAAGCTGTACGCCTTGTTACTACTGTAATTTTCTGTTTGGACCATCAGACTGTTTGACAAAATAAACACGGAAAAACACGAGTTTAACTTCATTGCCTCACTAGAGAGGATAACCTTCAGTCCACAACAGATGGGCAGGTTATTCGATTGAATGTCGACTAACGTATTTTAGACCACCGATTATCGCAGTCGACTACTCAACTAGTATCTAAAGGATCACAGCTTGTTAAATTGTAACTTTCCAGTAGTTCGACATGCCGTGGTGGACCAATGGAGACAGTACCGAACTCACGATCAGGCGGTCCCGGGTTCAAATCTTACTTTTGCTGATTACTTTTTAAGGTTTGCATTTTTTTATTTTACGTTATTTTGTTCCGGTTCAAGACCTGTTACCCTCTAAGGTCCGGATTTTTTTTAAGTTTACTTTATATTATTTATATACAAATTTAGAACAAAGAGCTAGAATCGGTAGTCTATAATAGACCTACAATATTCGATATTTAATTAATCGAATGACCTACCCATCTGCCGTGAACTCAAGGATATTCCACTAGAGAACAGTAATGTTGACCGGGAAGGCTGGAATACAGATACACATGTTGGGGTGAAATCGAAAAGGCCACGAGAAGTTTCACCGGGACCGCGAGCGCGTTCCCCGGGGAGTATTTGCAAATTCTCCGCCAAACAGTAGCCAGCGCGCCCGCTGGTCCCGTTTACCTGTGCTATTGGACAATTCCATCTACCAATCGGGTGACAGCAGTTGACCACGCCCACCTATATATACCGAGTGTACCGCACTCGAGCTATATATTACTATCTCGATCAAAGAACAGTGCCGACCGCCTTCTCCCGCCAAAACTAAAAAACCGAACTGTCGGCCGACCGTTCGCGATACGGAGGCCGGGGACCCCTCGTTTTACTCCTCCCGCCTCCGTTCTACACTCTGGTATCGTCGGCGATCCGATATTCCTGACGGTTCGAGAGATATTCACATTTTTCTCGCGGATTTTCAAACGCCCGTATCTCGGTTATCGGTCGCACTGACCGATCGGCAAGTGCATTTTCCGACTCTCCGAGACCGTCTCTTCGTTTCGTCTAACCGCGTGTTTATCTCTAAGTCGCGCCGTTTACGAGTTATTGTCGAAAACAGTCAGGGGAAAAGCTGCTGCCGATTGGCGGGAAATGGACCCGTCCGACGGGCGAGAAGTCGGGTCACCGCCGCAGTCTGAGATTTGGTCGCGGGTTGGGCTCCGACGAGGTAACTGCTGTAGAGTATTATAGTTGTGAGTTACAAACTGAACATGATGCAATACTTGCGTTACGGGTGGGTGTTTTAATGAGACATACGGTGAATTATTAAACGGGGAGATGAACGACTGACGAGTGATAAGAAACGTAATAACATTAGAATATAGTTACAGATTTATTTCTCCTAGTAAAAACTGTAATGGTGAATATTGAATTTATTTTATGATAGAAATTCATTCGTATAACAGATGAAAATGTGACCTGCAAGAGTTAAAAGGCATGGTAGATAGGCTAATTGAGACTGCGACTAGCAAGAGACGATAACGATTGAGAGAAATGGTGGCCTTGAGAAACGCCGTTTGTTGGGCGTGCCTTGCAGGGTGAGGCGAGGCGCGGGGTGCTGGCGCAGCCCGTCCGGCTTACTTGGAGCTGGTGTACTTGGTGACCGCCTTGGTCCCCTCACTGACGGCGTGTTTGGCCAACTCGCCGGGCAGAAGGAGTCGCACTGCAGTCTGGATCTCCCGGGAGGTGATGGTCGACCGCTTGTTGTAGTGCGCCAGCCTCGACGCCTCGGCGGCGATGCGCTCGAAGATATCGTTGACGAAGCTGTTCATGATGGACATGGCCTTGCTGGAAACACCGGTGTCGGGGTGGACCTGCTTGAGCACTTTGTAGATGTAGATAGCGTAAGACTCCTTCCTCCTGCGCTTCTTCTTCTTGTCGCCCTTGGTGATGTTCTTCTGGGCCTTGCCGGCCTTCTTCACCGCTTTACCGCTGGCTTTGGGAGGCATCCTGGTGCTGTAGTCGACGAGGAAATATATAAATTTTTGTTCGTTCGTTCGTTCTACTGACTGTGGGGGGGATGTGGGGCCCCCACTTCTTTAGGGAGTTCCTGCCATTGTGTGGCTATTACTCCTGAGAAATGTAGGGTCTAAGCCCTAGTAGCTAGAGCTACCTGTCTGATGTGTTGTGTTGTGGATTGTTTCGTTTACTCCGGCATGGGTGGGCGGAGTTGGGGGACCTCCTGGTCCCGTAGCAGGCGGATGTGGTGCCACGGCGAGGACTCCGCAGTCTCCTCGAGCTTCGCAGTCTGCCCGCCGACAAAGTCCCTGATGGTGGAGATGTCGGCCGCAGCTCTGATTACGGCGTTCCTGACAAACCAGGGCGATCCTGTAGCCCTCCGGAGACTCACGCTCTGGACTGCGAGCAGTTTCCTCCGGGCAGTCTTGCAGGTCAGATGGTACCAGGCTGGGGCTGCGTATGTCATCACCGGCCGAATCAGAGCCGTATACAAGAGGATTTTAATATTGACTGGGAGCTTCGTCGAGCGAAGCAGGGGGCCGATGCTGCCAAGTCCCTTCTTGGCTAGGCTGCAGACTCTTTTTACGTGGGGCGAGAAGGTCAAGCGGTGGTCTAGAAGAACCCCCAGGTACTTCACCGTGGTCTTCCATGGGATGTCATCCCCGTTCAGCGTCAGGTGATGGCCGTCCGCTTGCCTCCGGGATCTGGTGAAGTAGATCGCCTCACATTTGTCCGCATTGACTTTGACCCGCCACTTGGTCAGCCACGGCTGCAGGAGGTCCAGTTGTCGTTGTACGTAGACCCGGGCCATTCTCAGGTTTGCGGAGGTGGCCGTGAACAGTGCGTCATCCGCGTACAGGGACAGCTGAACACTCGGGGCAACGGGGATGTCGTTGGTGTACCACAGGTAGAGGATTGGGCCTAGTACTGAACCCTGTGGAACACCGGATGAAACTGGGCGAGATGTCGAAGTGGACTGACCAACGGAGATGGAGAAGGTCCGGAGCTGGAGGTAGCTTCGGATGAGAGTAAACATCCTGCCGGGGAGTGGGGACTCGGCAAGCTTGTATAGCAGACCCTGGTGCCACACACGGTCGAAAGCCTTGCTGACGTCAATCAGGACCGACGTGGAGTGATGCCTCCTTTCCGCAGCTCCAGTGATGGTGTTGAGCACTCTGCGCAGCTGGAGGGTGGTCGAGTGTCCGCTCCGGAAGCCGAACTGTTCAGTCCTGATTGAGGCGAAAAACTCCTCAGGGAACCTCGCCAGAATGATCCTCTCCAAAACCTTGGAGAGCACAGGCAGCAGGGAGATGGGTCTATGGTTCTCCGGGAAGAGGGGGTCCTTGCCGGGCTTAGGTATCATGATCACCTTGGCGTCCTTCCAGGTGGTCGGGAAGTGCGAAAGACGCAGGCAGGAATTGAAGAGGCAGGTGATAAAGGTGATGACCCAGCTCGGCAGGTTCTTCAGTGCTGGTGTCCCCAGGGAGTCCGGCCCAGGGGCTTTCCTCGGGCGGAGGCGGTGAAGGTGATCCATGACTTCTTCTGAGGTCACGAGAGGCAGGTGGTCGTCATCGATTGATTTGAAGTTCTCCAAGAAGTTGTCGACCATCTCACAGGTGTCGTCATCGTAGACGTCAGCGTGCGGGGAAAACTGATCTTCCATGGTGTCAGCGAAGGCCTCTGCTTTGTCACCGGGGGAGTAGACAATGCCACATTGGCCGTGGAGTGGCCGGGAGGACTTCTTTTCCCCACGGAGTGCCTTGGCAAGCCTCCAGACCCCGCCATCGCCATCAGCTTGGCGCTCCACAAAGTCATTCCACGCCGTCGCTCGGTGTTCTGCCAGCAGTCGTGAGCACCGTCTGGCCTGGCGGTTGAAGATGTACTTGGCGTGGGGGCAGCGCGTCAGCTGGTATTCCCTTCGCAGCCTACGACGCAGACGTATCTCATCTCGCAGGTCTCCCGGTAATGGCGGAGAGAGATCCTTCCGTGCGAGAGGCGAGGAGGAGATCGATAAATTTTTGCCATTCCGGTGCCCCTAAGGTAGATTTAGAGTGTACTGGAGCCGCGGCCAATCGGAGAACAGGACGCTTCTGATTGGCTGCGGCTCTGGCACACGCAGAATCCACCTTAGCACGCGGTTTTACGGCTAGGGTACGATCTTCTCTCCGAGAATCTACCCACAATCGATCAACAACATGTCCGGACGCGGTAAGGGAGGCAAAGTGAAGGGGAAGGCAAAGTCCAGGTCTTCGAGAGCGGGTCTCCAGTTCCCCGTCGGCCGTATTCACCGTCTGCTGCGCAAGGGCAACTACGCCGAGCGAGTGGGAGCCGGCGCTCCCGTCTACTTGGCCGCCGTCATGGAGTACCTCGCAGCCGAAGTGCTCGAGTTGGCCGGAAACGCAGCCCGTGACAACAAGAAGACCAGGATCATCCCGCGTCACCTCCAGCTGGCCATCCGTAACGACGAGGAGCTCAACAAGCTGCTCAGCGGAGTGACCATCGCCCAAGGTGGAGTCCTGCCGAACATCCAGGCCGTGCTTCTGCCCAAGAAGACCGAGAAGAAGGCTTAAACAGCCCGACCACCGAGTTCGAGCGCCCGACGCCGAGCACCACAAACGGCCTTTATCAAGGCCACCATTTTTCTCAATCGTTATACACCCTTCCTTTGCTTGCTGATCACTTTTTACCAACCGAATTAATGTTTTTATATTTCTTTACATGTTTGTTTACACTAATCCGTTGTTGTGTCAATTATTATGGTCACATAACCTCCAGAGTATTGGTTTAGAATTAAATCATTTTACTTATTTTTATCAATTACTGAATATTAGTCATTTCAACACGAGATTCCAATTCATAAACGACATATTATATCTTTAAGGTAAGACAATCATTCTCAGTTTTCCAGCTCGTCACTTGCTCATTTATATATAAACCCTGTGCCCTACACCTTCTAATTGAGCGTGAGTTGGAGAAAAAAAAAACTCGTCCACCATTCAAATATTGAGTTTTTTTTTTTTATTATTTTTAATCACGAATTGAAACTATTTATTGTTACGGCCGTGCTTGGTAATCTCCGACTGTATTTATAATCATCTTCCCTTCATTTTACATAGGACGAAGCGAAAATTTCCATTCTTTTAGCAAAGCTCGGTCCCCTTTCGAAATTCCTTCGGTTTCCTATCGACGATATGGACCCATCGTGTTAAGTGCATCATTTTTCACGGCTCCACGAACCATTTCCTTTCCTAAAGCCGAGCTTGGCCCCTTGAATTTTAACCTACATTCCCACAAGGTGGCAATACAAATTATCTCTGCAGGAAATCAAAAGTCTACGAAAAAAAAATCTTCACTCACCAAGCAAAGGTCAGTTTTCACAGTGTAAATAGACCATTTATATATAATTCGAACACCACTCACAATCACTCTACTCCTAAAATCCCGCTAAAAATAAAATACCTTCTTTCGGCATAGCTCGGTCCCTTTGTAAACCATTCAGTTAGCCGAACCCACACTTGGGTTTTATTTTCGATCAAGGCCTTTCATTTGGCTAAGCTCGACTCCCTTTTGTAAAATAGTTCGGCGTACTGCATTATAATCCCTTCATTTTACAAAGTGCGAAACCAACCTGGTACTTCGTATAGCAAAGCTCGGTCCCATTCGAAAATCCTTCGGTTTGCTGGCCGCCTCAAAGGGAGGCAATTAAAATAATCTCAACAGCCAAATTAAAAAAAAATACAATGCCCAATGACTGGAATAGGGGGGAAAAAAAATCTGCAGATGCGCAATTAAGAAGACAATTTAAGTATTTTCAATATTTGTAAGAAAGGAAATGTAATGATCGCTCCATAACGAAGAATTGTTTATTATCAAGGAAAAATTTAAGGATAGGAATAAATTAATTAATAAACTTCCGTTAGCCAGTAGAATATAAGCTGTACGCCTTGTTACTACTGTAATTTTCTGTTTGGACCATCAGACTGTTTGACAAAATAAACACGGAAAAACACGAGTTTAACTTCATTGCCTCACTAGAGAGGATAACCTTCAGTCCACAACAGATGGGCAGGTTATTCGATTGAATGTCGACTAACGTATTTTAGACCACCGATTATCGCAGTCGACTACTCAACTAGTATCTAAAGGATCACAGCTTGTTAAATTGTAACTTTCCAGTAGTTCGACATGCCGTGGTGGACCAATGGAGACAGTACCGAACTCACGATCAGGCGGTCCCGGGTTCAAATCTTACTTTTGCTGATTACTTTTTAAGGTTTGCATTTTTTTATTTTACGTTATTTTGTTCCGGTTCAAGACCTGTTACCCTCTAAGGTCCGGATTTTTTTTAAGTTTACTTTATATTATTTATATACAAATTTAGAACAAAGAGCTAGAATCGGTAGTCTATAATAGACCTACAATATTCGATATTTAATTAATCGAATGACCTACCCATCTGCCGTGAACTCAAGGATATTCCACTAGAGAACAGTAATGTTGACCGGGAAGGCTGGAATACAGATACACATGTTGGGGTGAAATCGAAAAGGCCACGAGAAGTTTCACCGGGACCGCGAGCGCGTTCCCCGGGGAGTATTTGCAAATTCTCCGCCAAACAGTAGCCAGCGCGCCCGCTGGTCCCGTTTACCTGTGCTATTGGACAATTCCATCTACCAATCGGGTGACAGCAGTTGACCACGCCCACCTATATATACCGAGTGTACCGCACTCGAGCTATATATTACTATCTCGATCAAAGAACAGTGCCGACCGCCTTCTCCCGCCAAAACTAAAAAACCGAACTGTCGGCCGACCGTTCGCGATACGGAGGCCGGGGACCCCTCGTTTTACTCCTCCCGCCTCCGTTCTACACTCTGGTATCGTCGGCGATCCGATATTCCTGACGGTTCGAGAGATATTCACATTTTTCTCGCGGATTTTCAAACGCCCGTATCTCGGTTATCGGTCGCACTGACCGATCGGCAAGTGCATTTTCCGACTCTCCGAGACCGTCTCTTCGTTTCGTCTAACCGCGTGTTTATCTCTAAGTCGCGCCGTTTACGAGTTATTGTCGAAAACAGTCAGGGGAAAAGCTGCTGCCGATTGGCGGGAAATGGACCCGTCCGACGGGCGAGAAGTCGGGTCACCGCCGCAGTCTGAGATTTGGTCGCGGGTTGGGCTCCGACGAGGTAACTGCTGTAGAGTATTATAGTTGTGAGTTACAAACTGAACATGATGCAATACTTGCGTTACGGGTGGGTGTTTTAATGAGACATACGGTGAATTATTAAACGGGGAGATGAACGACTGACGAGTGATAAGAAACGTAATAACATTAGAATATAGTTACAGATTTATTTCTCCTAGTAAAAACTGTAATGGTGAATATTGAATTTATTTTATGATAGAAATTCATTCGTATAACAGATGAAAATGTGACCTGCAAGAGTTAAAAGGCATGGTAGATAGGCTAATTGAGACTGCGACTAGCAAGAGACGATAACGATTGAGAGAAATGGTGGCCTTGAGAAACGCCGTTTGTTGGGCGTGCCTCGCAGGGTGAGGCGAGGCGCGGGGTGCTGGCGCAGCCCGTCCGGCTTACTTGGAGCTGGTGTACTTGGTGACCGCCTTGGTCCCCTCACTGACGGCGTGTTTGGCCAACTCGCCGGGCAGAAGGAGTCGCACTGCAGTCTGGATCTCCCGGGAGGTGATGGTCGACCGCTTGTTGTAGTGCGCCAGCCTCGACGCCTCGGCGGCGATGCGCTCGAAGATATCGTTGACGAAGCTGTTCATGATGGACATGGCCTTGCTGGAAACACCGGTGTCGGGGTGGACCTGCTTGAGCACTTTGTAGATGTAGATAGCGTAAGACTCCTTCCTCCTGCGCTTCTTCTTCTTGTCGCCCTTGGTGATGTTCTTCTGGGCCTTGCCGGCCTTCTTCACCGCTTTACCGCTGGCTTTGGGAGGCATCCTGGTGCTGTAGTCGACGAGGAAATATATAAATTTTTGTTCGTTCGTTCGTTCTACTGACTGTGGGGGGGATGTGGGGCCCCCACTTCTTTAGGGAGTTCCTGCCATTGTGTGGCTATTACTCCTGAGAAATGTAGGGTCTAAGCCCTAGTAGCTAGAGCTACCTGTCTGATGTGTTGTGTTGTGGATTGTTTCGTTTACTCCGGCATGGGTGGGCGGAGTTGGGGGACCTCCTGGTCCCGTAGCAGGCGGATGTGGTGCCACGGCGAGGACTCCGCAGTCTCCTCGAGCTTCGCAGTCTGCCCGCCGACAAAGTCCCTGATGGTGGAGATGTCGGCCGCAGCTCTGATTACGGCGTTCCTGACAAACCAGGGCGATCCTGTAGCCCTCCGGAGACTCACGCTCTGGACTGCGAGCAGTTTCCTCCGGGCAGTCTTGCAGGTCAGATGGTACCAGGCTGGGGCTGCGTATGTCATCACCGGCCGAATCAGAGCCGTATACAAGAGGATTTTAATATTGACTGGGAGCTTCGTCGAGCGAAGCAGGGGGCCGATGCTGCCAAGTCCCTTCTTGGCTAGGCTGCAGACTCTTTTTACGTGGGGCGAGAAGGTCAAGCGGTGGTCTAGAAGAACCCCCAGGTACTTCACCGTGGTCTTCCATGGGATGTCATCCCCGTTCAGCGTCAGGTGATGGCCGTCCGCTTGCCTCCGGGATCTGGTGAAGTAGATCGCCTCACATTTGTCCGCATTGACTTTGACCCGCCACTTGGTCAGCCACGGCTGCAGGAGGTCCAGTTGTCGTTGTACGTAGACCCGGGCCATTCTCAGGTTTGCGGAGGTGGCCGTGAACAGTGCGTCATCCGCGTACAGGGACAGCTGAACACTCGGGGCAACGGGGATGTCGTTGGTGTACCACAGGTAGAGGATTGGGCCTAGTACTGAACCCTGTGGAACACCGGATGAAACTGGGCGAGATGTCGAAGTGGACTGACCAACGGAGATGGAGAAGGTCCGGAGCTGGAGGTAGCTTCGGATGAGAGTAAACATCCTGCCGGGGAGTGGGGACTCGGCAAGCTTGTATAGCAGACCCTGGTGCCACACACGGTCGAAAGCCTTGCTGACGTCAATCAGGACCGACGTGGAGTGATGCCTCCTTTCCGCAGCTCCAGTGATGGTGTTGAGCACTCTGCGCAGCTGGAGGGTGGTCGAGTGTCCGCTCCGGAAGCCGAACTGTTCAGTCCTGATTGAGGCGAAAAACTCCTCAGGGAACCTCGCCAGAATGATCCTCTCCAAAACCTTGGAGAGCACAGGCAGCAGGGAGATGGGTCTATGGTTCTCCGGGAAGAGGGGGTCCTTGCCGGGCTTAGGTATCATGATCACCTTGGCGTCCTTCCAGGTGGTCGGGAAGTGCGAAAGACGCAGGCAGGAATTGAAGAGGCAGGTGATAAAGGTGATGACCCAGCTCGGCAGGTTCTTCAGTGCTGGTGTCCCCAGGGAGTCCGGCCCAGGGGCTTTCCTCGGGCGGAGGCGGTGAAGGTGATCCATGACTTCTTCTGAGGTCACGAGAGGCAGGTGGTCGTCATCGATTGATTTGAAGTTCTCCAAGAAGTTGTCGACCATCTCACAGGTGTCGTCATCGTAGACGTCAGCGTGCGGGGAAAACTGATCTTCCATGGTGTCAGCGAAGGCCTCTGCTTTGTCACCGGGGGAGTAGACAATGCCACATTGGCCGTGGAGTGGCCGGGAGGACTTCTTTTCCCCACGGAGTGCCTTGGCAAGCCTCCAGACCCCGCCATCGCCATCAGCTTGGCGCTCCACAAAGTCATTCCACGCCGTCGCTCGGTGTTCTGCCAGCAGTCGTGAGCACCGTCTGGCCTGGCGGTTGAAGATGTACTTGGCGTGGGGGCAGCGCGTCAGCTGGTATTCCCTTCGCAGCCTACGACGCAGACGTATCTCATCTCGCAGGTCTCCCGGTAATGGCGGAGAGAGATCCTTCCGTGCGAGAGGCGAGGAGGAGATCGATAAATTTTTGCCATTCCGGTGCCCCTAAGGTAGATTTAGAGTGTACTGGAGCCGCGGCCAATCGGAGAACAGGGCGCTTCTGATTGGCTGCGGCTCTGGCACACGCAGAATCCACCTTAGCACGCGGTTTTACGGCTAGGGTACGATCTTCTCTCCGAGAATCTACCCACAATCGATCAACAACATGTCCGGACGCGGTAAGGGAGGCAAAGTGAAGGGGAAGGCAAAGTCCAGGTCTTCGAGAGCGGGTCTCCAGTTCCCCGTCGGCCGTATTCACCGTCTGCTGCGCAAGGGCAACTACGCCGAGCGAGTGGGAGCCGGCGCTCCCGTCTACTTGGCCGCCGTCATGGAGTACCTCGCAGCCGAAGTGCTCGAGTTGGCCGGAAACGCAGCCCGTGACAACAAGAAGACCAGGATCATCCCGCGTCACCTCCAGCTGGCCATCCGTAACGACGAGGAGCTCAACAAGCTGCTCAGCGGAGTGACCATCGCCCAAGGTGGAGTCCTGCCGAACATCCAGGCCGTGCTTCTGCCCAAGAAGACCGAGAAGAAGGCTTAAACAGCCCGACCACCGAGTTCGAGCGCCCGACGCCGAGCACCACAAACGGCCTTTATCAAGGCCACCATTTTTCTCAATCGTTATACACCCTTCCTTTGCTTGCTGATCACTTTTTACCAACCGAATTAATGTTTTTATATTTCTTTACATGTTTGTTTACACTAATCCGTTGTTGTGTCAATTATTTATGGTCACATAACCTCCAGAGTTTTGGTTTCGAATTAAATCATTTTACTTATTTTTATCAATTACTGAATATTAGTCATTTCAACACGAGATTCCAATTCATAAACGACATATTATATCTTTAAGGTAAGACAATCATTCTCAGTTTTCCAGCTCGTCACTTGCTCATTTATATATAAACCCTGTGCCCTACGCCTTCTAATTGAGCGTGAGTTGGAGAAAAAAAATACTCGTCCACCATTCAAATATTGAGTTTTTTTTTTTTTATTATTTTTAATCACGAATTGAAACTATTTATTGTTACGGCCGTGCTTGGTAATCTCCGACTGTATTTATAATCAGCTTCCCTTCATTTTACATAGGACGAAGCGAAAATTTCCATTCTTTTAGCAAAGCTCGGTCCCCTTTCGAAATTCCTTCGGTTTCCTATCGACGATATGGACCCATCGTGTTAAGTGCATCATTTTTCACGGCTCCACGAACCATTTCCTTTCCTAAAGCCGAGCTCGGCCCCTTGAATTTTAACCTACATTCCCACAAGGTGGCAATACAAATTATCTCTGCAGGAAATCAAAAGTCTACGAAAAAAAATCTTCACTCACCAAGCAAAGGTCAGTTTTCACAGTGTAAATAGACCATTTATATATAATTCGAACACCACTCACAATCACTCTACTCCTAAAATCCCGCTAAAAATAAAATACCTTCTTTCGGCATAGCTCGGTCCCTTTGTAAACCATTCAGTTAGCCGAACCCACACTTGGGTTTTATTTTCGATCAAGGCCTTTCATTTGGCTAAGCTCGACTCCCTTTTGTAAAATAGTTCGGCGTACTGCATTATAATCCCTTCATTTTACAAAGTGCGAAACCAACCTGGTACTTCGTATAGCAAAGCTCGGTCCCATTCGAAAATCCTTCGGTTTGCTGGCCGCCTCAAAGGGAGGCAATTAAAATAATCTCAACAGCCAAATTAAAAAAAAATACAATGCCCAATGACTGGAATAGGGGGGAAAAAAAATCTGCAGATGCGCAATTAAGAAGACAATTTAAGTATTTTCAATATCTGTAAGAAAGGAAATGTAATGATCGCTCCATAACGAAGAATTGTTTATTATCAAGGAAAAATTTAAGGATAGGAATAAATTAATTAATAAACTTCCGTTAGCCAGTAGAATATAAGCTGTACGCCTTGTTACTACTGTAATTTTCTGTTTGGACCATCAGACTGTTTGACAAAATAAACACGGAAAAACACGAGTTTAACTTCATTGCCTCACTAGAGAGGATAACCTTCAGTCCACAACAGATGGGCAGGTTATTCGATTGAATGTCGACTAACGTATTTTAGACCACCGATTATCGCAGTCGACTACTCAACTAGTATCTAAAGGATCACAGCTTGTTAAATTGTAACTTTCCAGTAGTTCGACATGCCGTGGTGGACCAATGGAGACAGTACCGAACTCACGATCAGGCGGTCCCGGGTTCAAATCTTACTTTTGCTGATTACTTTTTAAGGTTTGCATTTTTTTATTTTACGTTATTTTGTTCCGGTTCAAGACCTGTTACCCTCTAAGGTCCGGATTTTTTTTAAGTTTACTTTATATTATTTATATACAAATTTAGAACAAAGAGCTAGAATCGGTAGTCTATAATAGACCTACAATATTCGATATTTAATTAATCGAATGACCTACCCATCTGCCGTGAACTCAAGGATATTCCACTAGAGAACAGTAATGTTGACCGGGAAGGCTGGAATACAGATACACATGTTGGGGTGAAATCGAAAAGGCCACGAGAAGTTTCACCGGGACCGCGAGCGCGTTCCCCGGGGAGTATTTGCAAATTCTCCGCCAAACAGTAGCCAGCGCGCCCGCTGGTCCCGTTTACCTGTGCTATTGGACAATTCCATCTACCAATCGGGTGACAGCAGTTGACCACGCCCACCTATATATACCGAGTGTACCGCACTCGAGCTATATATTACTATCTCGATCAAAGAACAGTGCCGACCGCCTTCTCCCGCCAAAACTAAAAAACCGAACTGTCGGCCGACCGTTCGCGATACGGAGGCCGGGGACCCCTCGTTTTACTCCTCCCGCCTCCGTTCTACACTCTGGTATCGTCGGCGATCCGATATTCCTGACGGTTCGAGAGATATTCACATTTTTCTCGCGGATTTTCAAACGCCCGTATCTCGGTTATCGGTCGCACTGACCGATCGGCAAGTGCATTTTCCGACTCTCCGAGACCGTCTCTTCGTTTCGTCTAACCGCGTGTTTATCTCTAAGTCGCGCCGTTTACGAGTTATTGTCGAAAACAGTCAGGGGAAAAGCTGCTGCCGATTGGCGGGAAATGGACCCGTCCGACGGGCGAGAAGTCGGGTCACCGCCGCAGTCTGAGATTTGGTCGCGGGTTGGGCTCCGACGAGGTAAC
Source organism: Allygus modestus (assembly GCA_963675035.1). Classification (NCBI taxonomy): domain Eukaryota; kingdom Metazoa; phylum Arthropoda; class Insecta; order Hemiptera; family Cicadellidae; genus Allygus; species Allygus modestus. The sequence continues at coordinate 401,032,033 of OY776111.1, read as the reverse complement.
TGCTGTAGAGTATTATAGTTGTGAGTTACAAACTGAACATGATGCAATACTTGCGTTACGGGTGGGTGTTTTAATGAGACATACGGTGAATTATTAAACGGGGAGATGAACGACTGACGAGTGATAAGAAACGTAATAACATTAGAATATAGTTACAGATTTATTTCTCCTAGTAAAAACTGTAATGGTGAATATTGAATTTATTTTATGATAGAAATTCATTCGTATAACAGATGAAAATGTGACCTGCAAGAGTTAAAAGGCATGGTAGATAGGCTAATTGAGACTGCGACTAGCAAGAGACGATAACGATTGAGAGAAATGGTGGCCTTGAGAAACGCCGTTTGTTGGGCGTGCCTCGCAGGGTGAGGCGAGGCGCGGGGTGCTGGCGCAGCCCGTCCGGCTTACTTGGAGCTGGTGTACTTGGTGACCGCCTTGGTCCCCTCACTGACGGCGTGTTTGGCCAACTCGCCGGGCAGAAGGAGTCGCACTGCAGTCTGGATCTCCCGGGAGGTGATGGTCGACCGCTTGTTGTAGTGCGCCAGCCTCGACGCCTCGGCGGCGATGCGCTCGAAGATATCGTTGACGAAGCTGTTCATGATGGACATGGCCTTGCTGGAAACGCCGGTGTCGGGGTGGACCTGCTTGAGCACTTTGTAGATGTAGATAGCGTAAGACTCCTTCCTCCTGCGCTTCTTCTTCTTGTCGCCCTTGGTGATGTTCTTCTGGGCCTTGCCGGCCTTCTTCACCGCTTTACCGCTGGCTTTGGGAGGCATCCTGGTGCTGTAGTCGACGAGGAAATATATAAATTTTTGTTCGTTCGTTCGTTCTACTGACTGTGGGGGGGATGTGGGGCCCCCACTTCTTTAGGGAGTTCCTGCCATTGTGTGGCTATTACTCCTGAGAAATGTAGGGTCTAAGCCCTAGTAGCTAGAGCTACCTGTCTGATGTGTTGTGTTGTGGATTGTTTCGTTTACTCCGGCATGGGTGGGCGGAGTTGGGGGACCTCCTGGTCCCGTAGCAGGCGGATGTGGTGCCACGGCGAGGACTCCGCAGTCTCCTCGAGCTTCGCAGTCTGCCCGCCGACAAAGTCCCTGATGGTGGAGATGTCGGCCGCAGCTCTGATTACGGCGTTCCTGACAAACCAGGGCGATCCTGTAGCCCTCCGGAGACTCACGCTCTGGACTGCGAGCAGTTTCCTCCGGGCAGTCTTGCAGGTCAGATGGTACCAGGCTGGGGCTGCGTATGTCATCACCGGCCGAATCAGAGCCGTATACAAGAGGATTTTAATATTGACTGGGAGCTTCGTCGAGCGAAGCAGGGGGCCGATGCTGCCAAGTCCCTTCTTGGCTAGGCTGCAGACTCTTTTTACGTGGGGCGAGAAGGTCAAGCGGTGGTCTAGAAGAACCCCCAGGTACTTCACCGTGGTCTTCCATGGGATGTCATCCCCGTTCAGCGTCAGGTGATGGCCGTCCGCTTGCCTCCGGGATCTGGTGAAGTAGATCGCCTCACATTTGTCCGCATTGACTTTGACCCGCCACTTGGTCAGCCACGGCTGCAGGAGGTCCAGTTGTCGTTGTACGTAGACCCGGGCCATTCTCAGGTTTGCGGAGGTGGCCGTGAACAGTGCGTCATCCGCGTACAGGGACAGCTGAACACTCGGGGCAACGGGGATGTCGTTGGTGTACCACAGGTAGAGGATTGGGCCTAGTACTGAACCCTGTGGAACACCGGATGAAACTGGGCGAGATGTCGAAGTGGACTGACCAACGGAGATGGAGAAGGTCCGGAGCTGGAGGTAGCTTCGGATGAGAGTAAACATCCTGCCGGGGAGTGGGGACTCGGCAAGCTTGTATAGCAGACCCTGGTGCCACACACGGTCGAAAGCCTTGCTGACGTCAATCAGGACCGACGTGGAGTGATGCCTCCTTTCCGCAGCTCCAGTGATGGTGTTGAGCACTCTGCGCAGCTGGAGGGTGGTCGAGTGTCCGCTCCGGAAGCCGAACTGTTCAGTCCTGATTGAGGCGAAAAACTCCTCAGGGAACCTCGCCAGAATGATCCTCTCCAAAACCTTGGAGAGCACAGGCAGCAGGGAGATGGGTCTATGGTTCTCCGGGAAGAGGGGGTCCTTGCCGGGCTTAGGTATCATGATCACCTTGGCGTCCTTCCAGGTGGTCGGGAAGTGCGAAAGACGCAGGCAGGAATTGAAGAGGCAGGTGATAAAGGTGATGACCCAGCTCGGCAGGTTCTTCAGTGCTGGTGTCCCCAGGGAGTCCGGCCCAGGGGCTTTCCTCGGGCGGAGGCGGTGAAGGTGATCCATGACTTCTTCTGAGGTCACGAGAGGCAGGTGGTCGTCATCGATTGATTTGAAGTTCTCCAAGAAGTTGTCGACCATCTCACAGGTGTCGTCATCGTAGACGTCAGCGTGCGGGGAAAACTGATCTTCCATGGTGTCAGCGAAGGCCTCTGCTTTGTCACCGGGGGAGTAGACAATGCCACATTGGCCGTGGAGTGGCCGGGAGGACTTCTTTTCCCCACGGAGTGCCTTGGCAAGCCTCCAGACCCCGCCATCGCCATCAGCTTGGCGCTCCACAAAGTCATTCCACGCCGTCGCTCGGTGTTCTGCCAGCAGTCGTGAGCACCGTCTGGCCTGGCGGTTGAAGATGTACTTGGCGTGGGGGCAGCGCGTCAGCTGGTATTCCCTTCGCAGCCTACGACGCAGACGTATCTCATCTCGCAGGTCTCCCGGTAATGGCGGAGAGAGATCCTTCCGTGCGAGAGGCGAGGAGGAGATCGATAAATTTTTGCCATTCCGGTGCCCCTAAGGTAGATTTAGAGTGTACTGGAGCCGCGGCCAATCGGAGAACAGGACGCTTCTGATTGGCTGCGGCTCTGGCACACGCAGAATCCACCTTAGCACGCGGTTTTACGGCTAGGGTACGATCTTCTCTCCGAGAATCTACCCACAATCGATCAACAACATGTCCGGACGCGGTAAGGGAGGCAAAGTGAAGGGGAAGGCAAAGTCCAGGTCTTCGAGAGCGGGTCTCCAGTTCCCCGTCGGCCGTATTCACCGTCTGCTGCGCAAGGGCAACTACGCCGAGCGAGTGGGAGCCGGCGCTCCCGTCTACTTGGCCGCCGTCATGGAGTACCTCGCAGCCGAAGTGCTCGAGTTGGCCGGAAACGCAGCCCGTGACAACAAGAAGACCAGGATCATCCCGCGTCACCTCCAGCTGGCCATCCGTAACGACGAGGAGCTCAACAAGCTGCTCAGCGGAGTGACCATCGCCCAAGGTGGAGTCCTGCCGAACATCCAGGCCGTGCTTCTGCCCAAGAAGACCGAGAAGAAGGCTTAAACAGCCCGACCACCGAGTTCGAGCGCCCGACGCCGAGCACCACAAACGGCCTTTATCAAGGCCACCATTTTTCTCAATCGTTATACACCCTTCCTTTGCTTGCTGATTACTTTTTACCAACCGAATTAATGTTTTTATATTTCTTTACATGTTTGTTTACACTAATCCGTTGTTGTGTCAATTATTTATGGTCACATAACCTCCAGAGTTTTGGTTTCGAATTAAATCATTTTACTTATTTTTATCAATTACTGAATATTAGTCATTTCAACACGAGATTCCAATTCATAAACGACATATTATATCTTTAAGGTAAGACAATCATTCTCAGTTTTCCAGCTCGTCACTTGCTCATTTATATATAAACCCTGTGCCCTACGCCTTCTAATTGAGCGTGAGTTGGAGAAAAAAAATACTCGTCCACCATTCAAATATTGAGTTTTTTTTTTTTATTATTTTTAATCACGAATTGAAACTATTTATTGTTACGGCCGTGCTTGGTAATCTCCGACTGTATTTATAATCAGCTTCCCTTCATTTTACATAGGACGAAGCGAAAATTTCCATTCTTTTAGCAAAGCTCGGTCCCCTTTCGAAATTCCTTCGGTTTCCTATCGACGATATGGACCCATCGTGTTAAGTGCATCATTTTTCACGGCTCCACGAACCATTTCCTTTCCTAAAGCCGAGCTCGGCCCCTTGAATTTTAACCTACATTCCCACAAGGTGGCAATACAAATTATCTCTGCAGGAAATCAAAAGTCTACGAAAAAAAATCTTCACTCACCAAGCAAAGGTCAGTTTTCACAGTGTAAATAGACCATTTATATATAATTCGAACACCACTCACAATCACTCTACTCCTAAAATCCCGCTAAAAATAAAATACCTTCTTTCGGCATAGCTCGGTCCCTTTGTAAACCATTCAGTTAGCCGAACCCACACTTGGGTTTTATTTTCGATCAAGGCCTTTCATTTGGCTAAGCTCGACTCCCTTTTGTAAAATAGTTCGGCGTACTGCATTATAATCCCTTCATTTTACAAAGTGCGAAACCAACCTGGTACTTCGTATAGCAAAGCTCGGTCCCATTCGAAAATCCTTCGGTTTGCTGGCCGCCTCAAAGGGAGGCAATTAAAATAATCTCAACAGCCAAATTTAAAAAAAATACAATGCCCAATGACTGGAATAGGGGGGAAAAAAAATCTGCAGATGCACAATTAAGAAGACAATTTAAGTATTTTCAATATTTGTAAGAAAGGAAATGTAATGATCGCTCCATAACGAAGAATTGTTTATTATCAAGGAAAAATTTAAGGATAGGAATAAATTAATTAATAAACTTCCGTTAGCCAGTAGAATATAAGCTGTACGCCTTGTTACTACTGTAATTTTCTGTTTGGACCATCAGACTGTTTGACAAAATAAACACGGAAAAACACGAGTTTAACTTCATTGCCTCACTAGAGAGGATAACCTTCAGTCCACAACAGATGGGCAGGTTATTCGATTGAATGTCGACTAACGTATTTTAGACCACCGATTATCGCAGTCGACTACTCAACTAGTATCTAAAGGATCACAGCTTGTTAAATTGTAACTTTCCAGTAGTTCGACATGCCGTGGTGGACCAATGGAGACAGTACCGAACTCACGATCAGGCGGTCCCGGGTTCAAATCTTACTTTTGCTGATTACTTTTTAAGGTTTGCATTTTTTTATTTTACGTTATTTTGTTCCGGTTCAAGACCTGTTACCCTCTAAGGTCCGGATTTTTTTGAAGTTTACTTTATATTATTTATATACAAATTTAGAACAAAGAGCTAGAATCGGTAGTCTATAATAGACCTACAATATTCGATATTTAATTAATCGAATGACCTACCCATCTGCCGTGAACTCAAGGATATTCCACTAGAGAACAGTAATGTTGACCGGGAAGGCTGGAATACAGATACACATGTTGGGGTGAAATCGAAAAGGCCACGAGAAGTTTCACCGGGACCGCGAGCGCGTTCCCCGGGGAGTATTTGCAAATTCTCCGCCAAACAGTAGCCAGCGCGCCCGCTGGTCCCGTTTACCTGTGCTATTGGACAATTCCATCTACCAATCGGGTGACAGCAGTTGACCACGCCCACCTATATATACCGAGTGTACCGCACTCGAGCTATATATTACTATCTCGATCAAAGAACAGTGCCGACCGCCTTCTCCCGCCAAAACTAAAAAACCGAACTGTCGGCCGACCGTTCGCGATACGGAGGCCGGGGACCCCTCGTTTTACTCCTCCCGCCTCCGTTCTACACTCTGGTATCGTCGGCGATCCGATATTCCTGACGGTTCGAGAGATATTCACATTTTTCTCGCGGATTTTCAAACGCCCGTATCTCGGTTATCGGTCGCACTGACCGATCGGCAAGTGCATTTTCCGACTCTCCGAGACCGTCTCTTCGTTTCGTCTAACCGCGTGTTTATCTCTAAGTCGCGCCGTTTACGAGTTATTGTCGAAAACAGTCAGGGGAAAAGCTGCTGCCGATTGGCGGGAAATGGACCCGTCCGACGGGCGAGAAGTCGGGTCACCGCCGCAGTCTGAGATTTGGTCGCGGGTTGGGCTCCGACGAGGTAACTGCTGTAGAGTATTATAGTTGTGAGTTACAAACTGAACATGATGCAATACTTGCGTTACGGGTGGGTGTTTTAATGAGACATACGGTGAATTATTAAACGGGGAGATGAACGACTGACGAGTGATAAGAAACGTAATAACATTAGAATATAGTTACAGATTTATTTCTCCTAGTAAAAACTGTAATGGTGAATATTGAATTTATTTTATGATAGAAATTCATTCGTATAACAGATGAAAATGTGACCTGCAAGAGTTAAAAGGCATGGTAGATAGGCTAATTGAGACTGCGACTAGCAAGAGACGATAACGATTGAGAGAAATGGTGGCCTTGAGAAAGGCCGTTTGTTGGGCGTGCCTCGCAGGGTGAGGCGAGGCGCGGGGCGCTGGCGCAGCCCGTCCGGCTTACTTGGAGCTGGTGTACTTGGTGACCGCCTTGGTCCCCTCACTGACGGCGTGTTTGGCCAACTCGCCGGGCAGAAGGAGTCGCACTGCAGTCTGGATCTCCCGGGAGGTGATGGTCGACCGCTTGTTGTAGTGCGCCAGCCTCGACGCCTCGGCGGCGATGCGCTCGAAGATATCGTTGACGAAGCTGTTCATGATGGACATGGCCTTGCTGGAAACACCGGTGTCGGGGTGGACCTGCTTGAGCACTTTGTAGATGTAGATAGCGTAAGACTCCTTCCTCCTGCGCTTCTTCTTCTTGTCGCCCTTGGTGATGTTCTTCTGGGCCTTGCCGGCCTTCTTCACCGCTTTACCGCTGGCTTTGGGAGGCATCCTGGTGCTGTAGTCGACGAGGAAATATATAAATTTTTGTTCGTTCGTTCGTTCTACTGACTGTGGGGGGGATGTGGGGCCCCCACTTCTTTAGGGAGTTCCTGCCATTGTGTGGCTATTACTCCTGAGAAATGTAGGGTCTAAGCCCTAGTAGCTAGAGCTACCTGTCTGATGTGTTGTGTTGTGGATTGTTTCGTTTACTCCGGCATGGGTGGGCGGAGTTGGGGGACCTCCTGGTCCCGTAGCAGGCGGATGTGGTGCCACGGCGAGGACTCCGCAGTCTCCTCGAGCTTCGCAGTCTGCCCGCCGACAAAGTCCCTGATGGTGGAGATGTCGGCCGCAGCTCTGATTACGGCGTTCCTGACAAACCAGGGCGATCCTGTAGCCCTCCGGAGACTCACGCTCTGGACTGCGAGCAGTTTCCTCCGGGCAGTCTTGCAGGTCAGATGGTACCAGGCTGGGGCTGCGTATGTCATCACCGGCCGAATCAGAGCCGTATACAAGAGGATTTTAATATTGACTGGGAGCTTCGTCGAGCGAAGCAGGGGGCCGATGCTGCCAAGTCCCTTCTTGGCTAGGCTGCAGACTCTTTTTACGTGGGGCGAGAAGGTCAAGCGGTGGTCTAGAAGAACCCCCAGGTACTTCACCGTGGTCTTCCATGGGATGTCATCCCCGTTCAGCGTCAGGTGATGGCCGTCCGCTTGCCTCCGGGATCTGGTGAAGTAGATCGCCTCACATTTGTCCGCATTGACTTTGACCCGCCACTTGGTCAGCCACGGCTGCAGGAGGTCCAGTTGTCGTTGTACGTAGACCCGGGCCATTCTCAGGTTTGCGGAGGTGGCCGTGAACAGTGCGTCATCCGCGTACAGGGACAGCTGAACACTCGGGGCAACGGGGATGTCGTTGGTGTACCACAGGTAGAGGATTGGGCCTAGTACTGAACCCTGTGGAACACCGGATGAAACTGGGCGAGATGTCGAAGTGGACTGACCAACGGAGATGGAGAAGGTCCGGAGCTGGAGGTAGCTTCGGATGAGAGTAAACATCCTGCCGGGGAGTGGGGACTCGGCAAGCTTGTATAGCAGACCCTGGTGCCACACACGGTCGAAAGCCTTGCTGACGTCAATCAGGACCGACGTGGAGTGATGCCTCCTTTCCGCAGCTCCAGTGATGGTGTTGAGCACTCTGCGCAGCTGGAGGGTGGTCGAGTGTCCGCTCCGGAAGCCGAACTGTTCAGTCCTGATTGAGGCGAAAAACTCCTCAGGGAACCTCGCCAGAATGATCCTCTCCAAAACCTTGGAGAGCACAGGCAGCAGGGAGATGGGTCTATGGTTCTCCGGGAAGAGGGGGTCCTTGCCGGGCTTAGGTATCATGATCACCTTGGCGTCCTTCCAGGTGGTCGGGAAGTGCGAAAGACGCAGGCAGGAATTGAAGAGGCAGGTGATAAAGGTGATGACCCAGCTCGGCAGGTTCTTCAGTGCTGGTGTCCCCAGGGAGTCCGGCCCAGGGGCTTTCCTCGGGCGGAGGCGGTGAAGGTGATCCATGACTTCTTCTGAGGTCACGAGAGGCAGGTGGTCGTCATCGATTGATTTGAAGTTCTCCAAGAAGTTGTCGACCATCTCACAGGTGTTGTCATCGTAGACGTCAGCGTGCGGGGAAAACTGATCTTCCATGGTGTCAGCGAAGGCCTCTGCTTTGTCACCGGGGGAGTAGACAATGCCACATTGGCCGTGGAGTGGCCGGGAGGACTTCTTTTCCCCACGGAGTGCCTTGGCAAGCCTCCAGACCCCGCCATCGCCATCAGCTTGGCGCTCCACAAAGTCATTCCACGCCGTCGCTCGGTGTTCTGCCAGCAGTCGTGAGCACCGTCTGGCCTGGCGGTTGAAGATGTACTTGGCGTGGGGGCAGCGCGTCAGCTGGTATTCCCTTCGCAGCCTACGACGCAGACGTATCTCATCTCGCAGGTCTCCCGGTAATGGCGGAGAGAGATCCTTCCGTGCGAGAGGCGAGGAGGAGATCGATAAATTTTTGCCATTCCGGTGCCCCTAAGGTAGATTTAGAGTGTACTGGAGCCGCGGCCAATCGGAGAACAGGACGCTTCTGATTGGCTGCGGCTCTGGCACACGCAGAATCCACCTTAGCACGCGGTTTTACGGCTAGGGTACGATCTTCTCTCCGAGAATCTACCCACAATCGATCAACAACATGTCCGGACGCGGTAAGGGAGGCAAAGTGAAGGGGAAGGCAAAGTCCAGGTCTTCGAGAGCGGGTCTCCAGTTCCCCGTCGGCCGTATTCACCGTCTGCTGCGCAAGGGCAACTACGCCGAGCGAGTGGGAGCCGGCGCTCCCGTCTACTTGGCCGCCGTCATGGAGTACCTCGCAGCCGAAGTGCTCGAGTTGGCCGGAAACGCAGCCCGTGACAACAAGAAGACCAGGATCATCCCGCGTCACCTCCAGCTGGCCATCCGTAACGACGAGGAGCTCAACAAGCTGCTCAGCGGAGTGACCATCGCCCAAGGTGGAGTCCTGCCGAACATCCAGGCCGTGCTTCTGCCCAAGAAGACCGAGAAGAAGGCTTAAACAGCCCGACCACCGAGTTCGAGCGCCCGACGCCGAGCACCACAAACGGCCTTTATCAAGGCCACCATTTTTCTCAATCGTTATACACCCTTCCTTTGCTTGCTGATCACTTTTTACCAACCGAATTAATGTTTTTATATTTCTTTACATGTTTGTTTACACTAATCCGTTGTTGTGTCAATTATTTATGGTCACATAACCTCCAGAGTTTTGGTTTCGAATTAAATCATTTTACTTATTTTTATCAATTACTGAATATTAGTCATTTCAACACGAGATTCCAATTCATAAACGACATATTATATCTTTAAGGTAAGACAATCATTCTCAGTTTTCCAGCTCGTCACTTGCTCATTTATATATAAACCCTGTGCCCTACGCCTTCTAATTGAGCGTGAGTTGGAGAAAAAAAATACTCGTCCACCATTCAAATATTGAGTTTTTTTTTTTTATTATTTTTAATCACGAATTGAAACTATTTATTGTTACGGCCGTGCTTGGTAATCTCCGACTGTATTTATAATCAGCTTCCCTTCATTTTACATAGGACGAAGCGAAAATTTCCATTCTTTTAGCAAAGCTCGGTCCCCTTTCGAAATTCCTTCGGTTTCCTATCGACGATATGGACCCATCGTGTTAAGTGCATCATTTTTCACGGCTCCACGAACCATTTCCTTTCCTAAAGCCGAGCTCGGCCCCTTGAATTTTAACCTACATTCCCACAAGGTGGCAATACAAATTATCTCTGCAGGAAATCAAAAGTCTACGAAAAAAAATCTTCACTCACCAAGCAAAGGTCAGTTTTCACAGTGTAAATAGACCATTTATATATAATTCGAACACCACTCACAATCACTCTACTCCTAAAATCCCGCTAAAAATAAAATACCTTCTTTCGGCATAGCTCGGTCCCTTTGTAAACCATTCAGTTAGCCGAACCCACACTTGGGTTTTATTTTCGATCAAGGCCTTTCATTTGGCTAAGCTCGACTCCCTTTTGTAAAATAGTTCGGCGTACTGCATTATAATCCCTTCATTTTACAAAGTGCGAAACCAACCTGGTACTTCGTATAGCAAAGCTCGGTCCCATTCGAAAATCCTTCGGTTTACTGGCCGCCTCAAAGGGAGGCAATTAAAATAATCTCAACAGCCAAATTTAAAAAAAATACAATGCCCAATGACTGGAATAGGGGGGAAAAAAAATCTGCAGATGCGCAATTAAGAAGACAATTTAAGTATTTTCAATATTTGTAAGAAAGGAAATGTAATGATCGCTCCATAACGAAGAATTGTTTATTATCAAGGAAAAATTTAAGGATAGGAATAAATTAATTAATAAACTTCCGTTAGCCAGTAGAATATAAGCTGTACGCCTTGTTACTACTGTAATTTTCTGTTTGGACCATCAGACTGTTTGACAAAATAAACACGGAAAAACACGAGTTTAACTTCATTGCCTCACTAGAGAGGATAACCTTCAGTCCACAACAGATGGGCAGGTTATTCGATTGAATGTCGACTAACGTATTTTAGACCACCGATTATCGCAGTCGACTACTCAACTAGTATCTAAAGGATCACAGCTTGTTAAATTGTAACTTTCCAGTAGTTCGACATGCCGTGGTGGACCAATGGAGACAGTACCGAACTCACGATCAGGCGGTCCCGGGTTCAAATCTTACTTTTGCTGATTACTTTTTAAGGTTTGCATTTTTTTATTTTACGTTATTTTGTTCCGGTTCAAGACCTGTTACCCTCTAAGGTCCGGATTTTTTTGAAGTTTACTTTATATTATTTATATACAAATTTAGAACAAAGAGCTAGAATCGGTAGTCTATAATAGACCTACAATATTCGATATTTAATTAATCGAATGACCTACCCATCTGCCGTGAACTCAAGGATATTCCACTAGAGAACAGTAATGTTGACCGGGAAGGCTGGAATACAGATACACATGTTGGGGTGAAATCGAAAAGGCCACGAGAAGTTTCACCGGGACCGCGAGCGCGTTCCCCGGGGAGTATTTGCAAATTCTCCGCCAAACAGTAGCCAGCGCGCCCGCTGGTCCCGTTTACCTGTGCTATTGGACAATTCCATCTACCAATCGGGTGACAGCAGTTGACCACGCCCACCTATATATACCGAGTGTACCGCACTCGAGCTATATATTACTATCTCGATCAAAGAACAGTGCCGACCGCCTTCTCCCGCCAAAACTAAAAAACCGAACTGTCGGCCGACCGTTCGCGATACGGTGGCCGGGGACCCCTCGTTTTACTCCTCCCGCCTCGTTCTACACTCTGGTATCGTCGGCGATCCGATATTCCTGACGGTTCGAGAGATATTCACATTTTTCTCGCGGATTTTCAAACGCCCGTATCTCGGTTATCGGTCGCACTGACCGATCGGCAAGTGCATTTTCCGACTCTCCGAGACCGTCTCTTCGTTTCGTCTAACCGCGTGTTTATCTCTAAGTCGCGCCGTTTACGAGTTATTGTCGAAAACAGTCAGGGGAAAAGCTGCTGCCGATTGGCGGGAAATGGACCCGTCCGACGGGCGAGAAGTCGGGTCACCGCCGCAGTCTGAGATTTGGTCGCGGGTTGGGCTCCGACGAGGTAACTGCTGTAGAGTATTATAGTTGTGAGTTACAAACTGAACATGATGCAATACTTGCGTTACGGGTGGGTGTTTTAATGAGACATACGGTGAATTATTAAACGGGGAGATGAACGACTGACGAGTGATAAGAAACGTAATAACATTAGAATATAGTTACAGATTTATTTCTCCTAGTAAAAACTGTAATGGTGAATATTGAATTTATTTTATGATAGAAATTCATTCGTATAACAGATGAAAATGTGACCTGCAAGAGTTAAAAGGCATGGTAGATAGGCTAATTGAGACTGCGACTAGCAAGAGACGATAACGATTGAGAGAAATGGTGGCCTTGAGAAAGGCCGTTTGTTGGGCGTGCCTCGCAGGGTGAGGCGAGGCGCGGAGCGCTGGCGCAGCCCGTCCGGCTTACTTGGAGCTGGTGTACTTGGTGACCGCCTTGGTCCCCTCACTGACGGCGTGTTTGGCCAACTCGCCGGGCAGAAGGAGTCGCACTGCAGTCTGGATCTCCCGGGAGGTGATGGTCGACCGCTTGTTGTAGTGCGCCAGCCTCGACGCCTCGGCGGCGATGCGCTCGAAGATATCGTTGACGAAGCTGTTCATGATGGACATGGCCTTGCTGGAAACACCGGTGTCGGGGTGGACCTGCTTGAGCACTTTGTAGATGTAGATAGCGTAAGACTCCTTCCTCCTGCGCTTCTTCTTCTTGTCGCCCTTGGTGATGTTCTTCTGGGCCTTGCCGGCCTTCTTCACCGCTTTACCGCTGGCTTTGGGAGGCATCCTGGTGCTGTAGTCGACGAGGAAATATATAAATTTTTGTTCGTTCGTTCGTTCTACTGACTGTGGGGGGGATGTGGGGCCCCCACTTCTTTAGGGAGTTCCTGCCATTGTGTGGCTATTACTCCTGAGAAATGTAGGGTCTAAGCCCTAGTAGCTAGAGCTACCTGTCTGATGTGTTGTGTTGTGGATTGTTTCGTTTACTCCGGCATGGGTGGGCGGAGTTGGGGGACCTCCTGGTCCCGTAGCAGGCGGATGTGGTGCCACGGCGAGGACTCCGCAGTCTCCTCGAGCTTCGCAGTCTGCCCGCCGACAAAGTCCCTGATGGTGGAGATGTCGGCCGCAGCTCTGATTACGGCGTTCCTGACAAACCAGGGCGATCCTGTAGCCCTCCGGAGACTCACGCTCTGGACTGCGAGCAGTTTCCTCCGGGCAGTCTTGCAGGTCAGATGGTACCAGGCTGGGGCTGCGTATGTCATCACCGGCCGAATCAGAGCCGTATACAAGAGGATTTTAATATTGACTGGGAGCTTCGTCGAGCGAAGCAGGGGGCCGATGCTGCCAAGTCCCTTCTTGGCTAGGCTGCAGACTCTTTTTACGTGGGGCGAGAAGGTCAAGCGGTGGTCTAGAAGAACCCCCAGGTACTTCACCGTGGTCTTCCATGGGATGTCATCCCCGTTCAGCGTCAGGTGATGGCCGTCCGCTTGCCTCCGGGATCTGGTGAAGTAGATCGCCTCACATTTGTCCGCATTGACTTTGACCCGCCACTTGGTCAGCCACGGCTGCAGGAGGTCCAGTTGTCGTTGTACGTAGACCCGGGCCATTCTCAGGTTTGCGGAGGTGGCCGTGAACAGTGCGTCATCCGCGTACAGGGACAGCTGAACACTCGGGGCAACGGGGATGTCGTTGGTGTACCACAGGTAGAGGATTGGGCCTAGTACTGAACCCTGTGGAACACCGGATGAAACTGGGCGAGATGTCGAAGTGGACTGACCAACGGAGATGGAGAAGGTCCGGAGCTGGAGGTAGCTTCGGATGAGAGTAAACATCCTGCCGGGGAGTGGGGACTCGGCAAGCTTGTATAGCAGACCCTGGTGCCACACACGGTCGAAAGCCTTGCTGACGTCAATCAGGACCGACGTGGAGTGATGCCTCCTTTCCGCAGCTCCAGTGATGGTGTTGAGCACTCTGCGCAGCTGGAGGGTGGTCGAGTGTCCGCTCCGGAAGCCGAACTGTTCAGTCCTGATTGAGGCGAAAAACTCCTCAGGGAACCTCGCCAGAATGATCCTCTCCAAAACCTTGGAGAGCACAGGCAGCAGGGAGATGGGTCTATGGTTCTCCGGGAAGAGGGGGTCCTTGCCGGGCTTAGGTATCATGATCACCTTGGCGTCCTTCCAGGTGGTCGGGAAGTGCGAAAGACGCAGGCAGGAATTGAAGAGGCAGGTGATAAAGGTGATGACCCAGCTCGGCAGGTTCTTCAGTGCTGGTGTCCCCAGGGAGTCCGGCCCAGGGGCTTTCCTCGGGCGGAGGCGGTGAAGGTGATCCATGACTTCTTCTGAGGTCACGAGAGGCAGGTGGTCGTCATCGATTGATTTGAAGTTCTCCAAGAAGTTGTCGACCATCTCACAGGTGTCGTCATCGTAGACGTCAGCGTGCGGGGAAAACTGATCTTCCATGGTGTCAGCGAAGGCCTCTGCTTTGTCACCGGGGGAGTAGACAATGCCACATTGGCCGTGGAGTGGCCGGGAGGACTTCTTTTCCCCACGGAGTGCCATGGCAAGCCTCCAGACCCCGCCATCGCCATCAGCTTGGCGCTCCACAAAGTCATTCCACGCCGTCGCTCGGTGTTCTGCCAGCAGTCGTGAGCACCGTCTGGCCTGGCGGTTGAAGATGTACTTGGCGTGGGGGCAGCGCGTCAGCTGGTATTCCCTTCGCAGCCTACGACGCAGACGTATCTCATCTCGCAGGTCTCCCGGTAATGGCGGAGAGAGATCCTTCCGTGCGAGAGGCGAGGAGGAGATCGATAAATTTTTGCCATTCCGGTGCCCCTAAGGTAGATTTAGAGTGTACTGGAGCCGCGGCCAATCGGAGAACAGGACGCTTCTGATTGGCTGCGGCTCTGGCACACGCAAAATCCACCTTAGCACGCGGTTTTACGGCTAGGGTACGATCTTCTCTCCGAGAATCTACCCACAATCGATCAACAACATGTCCGGACGCGGTAAGGGAGGCAAAGTGAAGGGGAAGGCAAAGTCCAGGTCTTCGAGAGCGGGTCTCCAGTTCCCCGTCGGCCGTATTCACCGTCTGCTGCGCAAGGGCAACTACGCCGAGCGAGTGGGAGCCGGCGCTCCCGTCTACTTGGCCGCCGTCATGGAGTACCTCGCAGCCGAAGTGCTCGAGTTGGCCGGAAACGCAGCCCGTGACAACAAGAAGACCAGGATCATCCCGCGTCACCTCCAGCTGGCCATCCGTAACGACGAGGAGCTCAACAAGCTGCTCAGCGGAGTGACCATCGCCCAAGGTGGAGTCCTGCCGAACATCCAGGCCGTGCTTCTGCCCAAGAAGACCGAGAAGAAGGCTTAAACAGCCCGACCACCGAGTTCGAGCGCCCGACGCCGAGCACCACAAACGGCCTTTATCAAGGCCACCATTTTTCTCAATCGTTATACACCCTTCCTTTGCTTGCTGATCACTTTTTACCAACCGAATTAATGTTTTTATATTTCTTTACATGTTTGTTTACACTAATCCGTTGTTGTGTCAATTATTTATGGTCACATAACCTCCAGAGTTTTGGTTTCGAATTAAATCATTTTACTTATTTTTATCAATTACTGAATATTAGTCATTTCAACACGAGATTCCAATTCATAAACGACATATTATATCTTTAAGGTAAGACAATCATTCTCAGTTTTCCAGCTCGTCACTTGCTCATTTATATATAAACCCTGTGCCCTACGCCTTCTAATTGAGCGTGAGTTGGAGAAAAAAAATACTCGTCCACCATTCAAATATTGAGTTTTTTTTTTTTTATTATTTTTAATCACGAATTGAAACTATTTATTGTTACGGCCGTGCTTGGTAATCTCCGACTGTATTTATAATCAGCTTCCCTTCATTTTACATAGGACGAAGCGAAAATTTCCATTCTTTTAGCAAAGCTCGGTCCCCTTTCGAAATTCCTTCGGTTTCCTATCGACGATATGGACCCATCGTGTTAAGTGCATCATTTTTCACGGCTCCACGAACCATTTCCTTTCCTAAAGCCGAGCTCTGCCCCTTGAATTTTAACCTACATTCCCACAAGGTGGCAATACAAATTATCTCTGCAGGAAATCAAAAGTCTACGAAAAAAAATCTTCAGTCACCAAGCAAAGGTCAGTTTTCACAGTGTAAATAGACCATTTATATATAATTCGAACACCACTCACAATCACTCTACTCCTAAAATCCCGCTAAAAATAAAATACCTTCTTTCGGCATAGCTCGGTCCCTTTGTAAACCATTCAGTTAGCCGAACCCACACTTGGGTTTTATTTTCGATCAAGGCCTTTCATTTGGCTAAGCTCGACTCCCTTTTGTAAAATAGTTCGGCGTACTGCATTATAATCCCTTCATTTTACAAAGTGCGAAACCAACCTGGTACTTCGTATAGCAAAGCTCGGTCCCATTCGAAAATCCTTCGGTTTGCTGGCCGCCTCAAAGGGAGGCAATTAAAATAATCTCAACAGCCAAATTAAAAAAAAATACAATGCCCAATGACTGGAATAGGGGGGAAAAAAAATCTGCAGATGCGCAATTAAGAAGACAATTTAAGTATTTTCAATATTTGTAAGAAAGGAAATGTAATGATCGCTCCATAACGAAGAATTGTTTATTATCAAGGAAAAATTTAAGGATAGGAATAAATTAATTAATAAACTTCCGTTAGCCAGTAGAATATAAGCTGTACGCCTTGTTACTACTGTAATTTTCTGTTTGGACCATCAGACTGTTTGACAAAATAAACACGGAAAAACACGAGTTTAACTTCATTGCCTCACTAGAGAGGATAACCTTCAGTCCACAACAGATGGGCAGGTTATTCGATTGAATGTCGACTAACGTATTTTAGACCACCGATTATCGCAGTCGACTACTCAACTAGTATCTAAAGGATCACAGCTTGTTAAATTGTAACTTTCCAGTAGTTCGACATGCCGTGGTGGACCAATGGAGACAGTACCGAACTCACGATCAGGCGGTCCCGGGTTCAAATCTTACTTTTGCTGATTACTTTTTAAGGTTTGCATTTTTTATTTTACGTTATTTTGTTCCGGTTCAAGACCTGTTACCCTCTAAGGTCCGGATTTTTTTTAAGTTTACTTTATATTATTTATATACAAATTTAGAACAAAGAGCTAGAATCGGTAGTCTATAATAGACCTACAATATTCGATATTTAATTAATCGAATGACCTACCCATCTGCCGTGAACTCAAGGATATTCCACTAGAGAACAGTAATGTTGACCGGGAAGGCTGGAATACAGATACACATGTTGGGGTGAAATCGAAAAGGCCACGAGAAGTTTCACCGGGACCGCGAGCGCGTTCCCCGGGGAGTATTTGCAAATTCTCCGCCAAACAGTAGCCAGCGCGCCCGCTGGTCCCGTTTACCTGTGCTATTGGACAATTCCATCTACCAATCGGGTGACAGCAGTTGACCACGCCCACCTATATATACCGAGTGTACCGCACTCGAGCTATATATTACTATCTCGATCAAAGAACAGTGCCGACCGCCTTCTCCCGCCAAAACTAAAAAACCGAACTGTCGGCCGACCGTTCGCGATACGGAGGCCGGGGACCCCTCGTTTTACTCCTCCCGCCTCGTTCTACACTCTGGTATCGTCGGCGATCCGATATTCCTGACGGTTCGAGAGATATTCACATTTTTCTCGCGGATTTTCAAACGCCCGTATCTCGGTTATCGGTCGCACTGACCGATCGGCAAGTGCATTTTCCGACTCTCCGAGACCGTCTCTTCGTTTCGTCTAACCGCGTGTTTATCTCTAAGTCGCGCCGTTTACGAGTTATTGTCGAAAACAGTCAGGGGAAAAGCTGCTGCCGATTGGCGGGAAATGGACCCGTCCGACGGGCGAGAAGTCGGGTCACCGCCGCAGTCTGAGATTTGGTCGCGGGTTGGGCTCCGACGAGGTAACTGCTGTAGAGTATTATAGTTGTGAGTTACAAACTGAACATGATGCAATACTTGCGTTACGGGTGGGTGTTTTAATGAGACATACGGTGAATTATTAAACGGGGAGATGAACGACTGACGAGTGATAAGAAACGTAATAACATTAGAATATAGTTACAGATTTATTTCTCCTAGTAAAAACTGTAATGGTGAATATTGAATTTATTTTATGATAGAAATTCATTCGTATAACAGATGAAAATGTGACCTGCAAGAGTTAAAAGGCATGGTAGATAGGCTAATTGAGACTGCGACTAGCAAGAGACGATAACGATTGAGAGAAATGGTGGCCTTGAGAAAGGCCGTTTGTTGGGCGTGCCTCGCAGGGTGAGGCGAGGCGCGGGGCGCTGGCGCAGCCCGTCCGGCTTACTTGGAGCTGGTGTACTTGGTGACCGCCTTGGTCCCCTCACTGACGGCGTGTTTGGCCAACTCGCCGGGCAGAAGGAGTCGCACTGCAGTCTGGATCTCCCGGGAGGTGATGGTCGACCGCTTGTTGTAGTGCGCCAGCCTCGACGCCTCGGCGGCGATGCGCTCGAAGATATCGTTGACGAAGCTGTTCATGATGGACATGGCCTTGCTGGAAACACCGGTGTCGGGGTGGACCTGCTTGAGCACTTTGTAGATGTAGATAGCGTAAGACTCCTTCCTCCTGCGCTTCTTCTTCTTGTCGCCCTTGGTGATGTTCTTCTGGGCCTTGCCGGCCTTCTTCACCGCTTTACCGCTGGCTTTGGGAGGCATCCTGGTGCTGTAGTCGACGAGGAAATATATAAATTTTTGTTCGTTCGTTCGTTCTACTGACTGTGGGGGGGATGTGGGGCCCCCACTTCTTTAGGGAGTTCCTGCCATTGTGTGGCTATTACTCCTGAGAAATGTAGGGTCTAAGCCCTAGTAGCTAGAGCTACCTGTCTGATGTGTTGTGTTATGGATTGTTTCGTTTACTCCGGCATGGGTGGGCGGAGTTGGGGGACCTCCTGGTCCCGTAGCAGGTGGATGTGGTGCCACGGCGAGGACTCCGCAGTCTCCTCGAGCTTCGCAGTCTGCCCGCCGACAAAGTCCCTGATGGTGGAGATGTCGGCCGCAGCTCTGATTACGGCGTTCCTGACAAACCAGGGCGATCCTGTAGCCCTCCGGAGACTCACGCTCTGGACTGCGAGCAGTTTCCTCCGGGCAGTCTTGCAGGTCAGATGGTACCAGGCTGGGGCTGCGTATGTCATCACCGGCCGAATCAGAGCCGTATACAAGAGGATTTTAATATTGACTGGGAGCTTCGTCAAGGGGGCCGATGCTGCCAAGTCCCTTCTTGGCTAGGCTGCAGACTCTTTTTACGTGGGGCGAGAAGGTCAAGCGGTGGTCTAGAAGAACCCCCAGGTACTTCACCGTGGTCTTCCATGGGATGTCATCCCCGTTCAGCGTCAGGTGATGGCCGTCCGCTTGCCTCCGGGATCTGGTGAAGTAGATCGCCTCACATTTGTCCGCATTGACTTTGACCCGCCACTTGGTCAGCCACGGCTGCAGGAGGTCCAGTTGTCGTTGTACGTAGACCCGGGCCATTCTCAGGTTTGCGGAGGTGGCCGTGAACAGTGCGTCATCCGCGTACAGGGACAGCTGAACACTCGGGGCAACGGGGATGTCGTTGGTGTACCACAGGTAGAGGATTGGGCCTAGTACTGAACCCTGTGGAACACCGGATGAAACTGGGCGAGATGTCGAAGTGGACTGACCAACGGAGATGGAGAAGGTCCGGAGCTGGAGGTAGCTTCGGATGAGAGTAAACATCCTGCCGGGGAGTGGGGACTCGGCAAGCTTGTATAGCAGACCCTGGTGCCACACACGGTCGAAAGCCTTGCTGACGTCAATCAGGACCGACGTGGAGTGATGCCTCCTTTCCGCAGCTCCAGTGATGGTGTTGAGCACTCTGCGCAGCTGGAGGGTGGTCGAGTGTCCGCTCCGGAAGCCGAACTGTTCAGTCCTGATTGAGGCGAAAAACTCCTCAGGGAACCTCGCCAGAATGATCCTCTCCAAAACCTTGGAGAGCACAGGCAGCAGGGAGATGGGTCTATGGTTCTCCGGGAAGAGGGGGTCCTTGCCGGGCTTAGGTATCATGATCACCTTGGCGTCCTTCCAGGTGGTCGGGAAGTGCGAAAGACGCAGGCAGGAATTGAAGAGGCAGGTGATAAAGGTGATGACCCAGCTCGGCAGGTTCTTCAGTGCTGGTGTCCCCAGGGAGTCCGGCCCAGGGGCTTTCCTCGGGCGGAGGCGGTGAAGGTGATCCATGACTTCTTCTGAGGTCACGAGAGGCAGGTGGTCGTCATCGATTGATTTGAAGTTCTCCAAGAAGTTGTCGACCATCTCACAGGTGTCGTCATCGTAGACGTCAGCGTGCGGGGAAAACTGATCTTCCATGGTGTCAGCGAAGGCCTCTGCTTTGTCACCGGGGGAGTAGACAATGCCACATTGGCCGTGGAGTGGCCGGGAGGACTTCTTTTCCCCACGGAGTGCCTTGGCAAGCCTCCAGACCCCGCCATCGCCATCAGCTTGGCGCTCCACAAAGTCATTCCACGCCGTCGCTCGGTGTTCTGCCAGCAGTCGTGAGCACCGTCTGGCCTGGCGGTTGAAGATGTACTTGGCGTGGGGGCAGCGCGTCAGCTGGTATTCCCTTCGCAGCCTACGACGCAGACGTATCTCATCTCGCAGGTCTCCCGGTAATGGCGGAGAGAGATCCTTCCGTGCGAGAGGCGAGGAGGAGATCGATAAATTTTTGCCATTCCGGTGCCCCTAAGGTAGATTTAGAGTGTACTGGAGCCGCGGCCAATCGGAGAACAGGACGCTTCTGATTGGCTGCGGCTCTGGCACACGCAGAATCCACCTTAGCACGCGGTTTTACGGCTAGGGTACGATCTTCTCTCCGAGAATCTACCCACAATCGATCAACAACATGTCCGGACGCGGTAAGGGAGGCAAAGTGAAGGGGAAGGCAAAGTCCAGGTCTTCGAGAGCGGGTCTCCAGTTCCCCGTCGGCCGTATTCACCGTCTGCTGCGCAAGGGCAACTAGGCCGAGCGAGTGGGAGCCGGCGCTCCCGTCTACTTGGCCGCCGTCATGGAGTACCTCGCAGCCGAAGTGCTCGAGTTGGCCGGAAACGCAGCCCGTGACAACAAGAAGACCAGGATCATCCCGCGTCACCTCCAGCTGGCCATCCGTAACGACGAGGAGCTCAACAAGCTGCTCAGCGGAGTGACCATCGCCCAAGGTGGAGTCCTGCCGAACATCCAGGCCGTGCTTCTGCCCAAGAAGACCGAGAAGAAGGCTTAAACAGCCCGACCACCGAGTTCGAGCGCCCGACGCCGAGCACCACAAACGGCCTTTATCAAGGCCACCATTTTTCTCAATCGTTATACACCCTTCCTTTGCTTGCTGATCACTTTTTACCAACCGAATTAATGTTTTTATATTTCTTTACATGTTTGTTTACACTAATCCGTTGTTGTGTCAATTATTTATGGTCACATAACCTCCAGAGTTTTGGTTTCGAATTAAATCATTTTACTTATTTTTATCAATTACTGAATATTAGTCATTTCAACACGAGATTCCAATTCATAAACGACATATTATATCTTTAAGGTAAGACAATCATTCTCAGTTTTCCAGCTCGTCACTTGCTCATTTATATATAAACCCTGTGCCCTACGCCTTCTAATTGAGCGTGAGTTGGAGAAAAAAAATACTCGTCCACCATTCAAATATTGAGTTTTTTTTTTTTTATTATTTTTAATCACGAATTGAAACTATTTATTGTTACGGCCGTGCTTGGTAATCTCCGACTGTATTTATAATCAGCTTCCCTTCATTTTACATAGGACGAAGCGAAAATTTCCATTCTTTTAGCAAAGCTCGGTCCCCTTTCGAAATTCCTTCGGTTTCCTATCGACGATATGGACCCATCGTGTTAAGTGCATCATTTTTCACGGCTCCACGAACCATTTCCTTTCCTAAAGCCGAGCTCGGCCCCTTGAATTTTAACCTACATTCCCACAAGGTGGCAATACAAATTATCTCTGCAGGAAATCAAAAGTCTACGAAAAAAAATCTTCACTCACCAAGCAAAGGTCAGTTTTCACAGTGTAAATAGACCATTTATATATAATTCGAACACCACTCACAATCACTCTACTCCTAAAATCCCGCTAAAAATAAAATACCTTCTTTCGGCATAGCTCGGTCCCTTTGTAAACCATTCAGTTAGCCGAACCCACACTTGGGTTTTATTTTCGATCAAGGCCTTTCATTTGGCTAAGCTCGACTCCCTTTTGTAAAATAGTTCGGCGTACTGCATTATAATCCCTTCATTTTACAAAGTGCGAAACCAACCTGGTACTTCGTATAGCAAAGCTCGGTCCCATTCGAAAATCCTTCGGTTTGCTGGCCGCCTCAAAGGGAGGCAATTAAAATAATCTCAACAGCCAAATTAAAAAAAAATACAATGCCCAATGACTGGAATAGGGGGGAAAAAAATCTGCAGATGCGCAATTAAGAAGACAATTTAAGTATTTTCAATATTTGTAAGAAAGGAAATGTAATGATCGCTCCATAACGAAGAATTGTTTATTATCAAGGAAAAATTTAAGGATAGGAATAAATTAATTAATAAACTTCCGTTAGCCAGTAGAATATAAGCTGTACGCCTTGTTACTACTGTAATTTTCTGTTTGGACCATCAGACTGTTTGACAAAATAAACACGGAAAAACACGAGTTTAACTTCATTGCCTCACTAGAGAGGATAACCTTCAGTCCACAACAGATGGGCAGGTTATTCGATTGAATGTCGACTAACGTATTTTAGACCACCGATTATCGCAGTCGACTACTCAACTAGTATCTAAAGGATCACAGCTTGTTAAATTGTAACTTTCCAGTAGTTCGACATGCCGTGGTGGACCAATGGAGACAGTACCGAACTCACGATCAGGCGGTCCCGGGTTCAAATCTTACTTTTGCTGATTACTTTTTAAGGTTTGCATTTTTTTATTTTACGTTATTTTGTTCCGGTTCAAGACCTGTTACCCTCTAAGGTCCGGATTTTTTTTAAGTTTACTTTATATTATTTATATACAAATTTAGAACAAAGAGCTAGAATCGGTAGTCTATAATAGACCTACAATATTCGATATTTAATTAATCGAATGACCTACCCATCTGCCGTGAACTCAAGGATATTCCACTAGAGAACAGTAATGTTGACCGGGAAGGCTGGAATACAGATACACATGTTGGGGTGAAATCGAAAAGGCCACGAGAAGTTTCACCGGGACCGCGAGCGCGTTCCCCGGGGAGTATTTGCAAATTCTCCGCCAAACAGTAGCCAGCGCGCCCGCTGGTCCCGTTTACCTGTGCTATTGGACAATTCCATCTACCAATCGGGTGACAGCAGTTGACCACGCCCACCTATATATACCGAGTGTACCGCACTCGAGCTATATATTACTATCTCGATCAAAGAACAGTGCCGACCGCCTTCTCCCGCCAAAACTAAAAAACCGAACTGTCGGCCGACCGTTCGCGATACGGAGGCCGGGGACCCCTCGTTTTACTCCTCCCGCCTCGTTCTACACTCTGGTATCGTCGGCGATCCGATATTCCTGACGGTTCGAGAGATATTCACATTTTTCTCGCGGATTTTCAAACGCCCGTATCTCGGTTATCGGTCGCACTGACCGATCGGCAAGTGCATTTTCCGACTCTCCGAGACCGTCTCTTCGTTTCGTCTAACCGCGTGTTTATCTCTAAGTCGCGCCGTTTACGAGTTATTGTCGAAAACAGTCAGGGGAAAAGCTGCTGCCGATTGGCGGGAAATGGACCCGTCCGACGGGCGAGAAGTCGGGTCACCGCCGCAGTCTGAGATTTGGTCGCGGGTTGGGCTCCGACGAGGTAACTGCTGTAGAGTATTATAGTTGTGAGTTACAAACTGAACATGATGCAATACTTGCGTTACGGGTGGGTGTTTTAATGAGACATACGGTGAATTATTAAACGGGGAGATGAACGACTGACGAGTGATAAGAAACGTAATAACATTAGAATATAGTTACAGATTTATTTCTCCTAGTAAAAACTGTAATGGTGAATATTGAATTTATTTTATGATAGAAATTCATTCGTATAACAGATGAAAATGTGACCTGCAAGAGTTAAAAGGCATGGTAGATAGGCTAATTGAGACTGCGACTAGCAAGAGACGATAACGATTGAGAGAAATGGTGGCCTTGAGAAAGGCCGTTTGTTGGGCGTGCCTCGCAGGGTGAGGCGAGGCGCGGGGCGCTGGCGCAGCCCGTCCGGCTTACTTGGAGCTGGTGTACTTGGTGACCGCCTTGGTCCCCTCACTGACGGCGTGTTTGGCCAACTCGCCGGGCAGAAGGAGTCGCACTGCAGTCTGGATCTCCCGGGAGGTGATGGTCGACCGCTTGTTGTAGTGCGCCAGCCTCGACGCCTCGGCGGCGATGCGCTCGAAGATATCGTTGACGAAGCTGTTCATGATGGACATGGCCTTGCTGGAAACACCGGTGTCGGGGTGGACCTGCTTGAGCACTTTGTAGATGTAGATAGCGTAAGACTCCTTCCTCCTGCGCTTCTTCTTCTTGTCGCCCTTGGTGATGTTCTTCTGGGCCTTGCCGGCCTTCTTCACCGCTTTACCGCTGGCTTTGGGAGGCATCCTGGTGCTGTAGTCGACGAGGAAATATATAAATTTTTGTTCGTTCGTTCGTTCTACTGACTGTGGGGGGGATGTGGGGCCCCCACTTCTTTAGGGAGTTCCTGCCATTGTGTGGCTATTACTCCTGAGAAATGTAGGGTCTAAGCCCTAGTAGCTAGAGCTACCTGTCTGATGTGTTGTGTTATGGATTGTTTCGTTTACTCCGGCATGGGTGGGCGGAGTTGGGGGACCTCCTGGTCCCGTAGCAGGTGGATGTGGTGCCACGGCGAGGACTCCGCAGTCTCCTCGAGCTTCGCAGTCTGCCCGCCGACAAAGTCCCTGATGGTGGAGATGTCGGCCGCAGCTCTGATTACGGCGTTCCTGACAAACCAGGGCGATCCTGTAGCCCTCCGGAGACTCACGCTCTGGACTGCGAGCAGTTTCCTCCGGGCAGTCTTGCAGGTCAGATGGTACCAGGCTGGGGCTGCGTATGTCATCACCGGCCGAATCAGAGCCGTATACAAGAGGATTTTAATATTGACTGGGAGCTTCGTCAAGGGGGCCGATGCTGCCAAGTCCCTTCTTGGCTAGGCTGCAGACTCTTTTTACGTGGGGCGAGAAGGTCAAGCGGTGGTCTAGAAGAACCCCCAGGTACTTCACCGTGGTCTTCCATGGGATGTCATCCCCGTTCAGCGTCAGGTGATGGCCGTCCGCTTGCCTCCGGGATCTGGTGAAGTAGATCGCCTCACATTTGTCCGCATTGACTTTGACCCGCCACTTGGTCAGCCACGGCTGCAGGAGGTCCAGTTGTCGTTGTACGTAGACCCGGGCCATTCTCAGGTTTGCGGAGGTGGCCGTGAACAGTGCGTCATCCGCGTACAGGGACAGCTGAACACTCGGGGCAACGGGGATGTCGTTGGTGTACCACAGGTAGAGGATTGGGCCTAGTACTGAACCCTGTGGAACACCGGATGAAACTGGGCGAGATGTCGAAGTGGACTGACCAACGGAGATGGAGAAGGTCCGGAGCTGGAGGTAGCTTCGGATGAGAGTAAACATCCTGCCGGGGAGTGGGGACTCGGCAAGCTTGTATAGCAGACCCTGGTGCCACACACGGTCGAAAGCCTTGCTGACGTCAATCAGGACCGACGTGGAGTGATGCCTCCTTTCCGCAGCTCCAGTGATGGTGTTGAGCACTCTGCGCAGCTGGAGGGTGGTCGAGTGTCCGCTCCGGAAGCCGAACTGTTCAGTCCTGATTGAGGCGAAAAACTCCTCAGGGAACCTCGCCAGAATGATCCTCTCCAAAACCTTGGAGAGCACAGGCAGCAGGGAGATGGGTCTATGGTTCTCCGGGAAGAGGGGGTCCTTGCCGGGCTTAGGTATCATGATCACCTTGGCGTCCTTCCAGGTGGTCGGGAAGTGCGAAAGACGCAGGCAGGAATTGAAGAGGCAGGTGATAAAGGTGATGACCCAGCTCGGCAGGTTCTTCAGTGCTGGTGTCCCCAGGGAGTCCGGCCCAGGGGCTTTCCTCGGGCGGAGGCGGTGAAGGTGATCCATGACTTCTTCTGAGGTCACGAGAGGCAGGTGGTCGTCATCGATTGATTTGAAGTTCTCCAAGAAGTTGTCGACCATCTCACAGGTGTCGTCATCGTAGACGTCAGCGTGCGGGGAAAACTGATCTTCCATGGTGTCAGCGAAGGCCTCTGCTTTGTCACCGGGGGAGTAGACAATGCCACATTGGCCGTGGAGTGGCCGGGAGGACTTCTTTTCCCCACGGAGTGCCTTGGCAAGCCTCCAGACCCCGCCATCGCCATCAGCTTGGCGCTCCACAAAGTCATTCCACGCCGTCGCTCGGTGTTCTGCCAGCAGTCGTGAGCACCGTCTGGCCTGGCGGTTGAAGATGTACTTGGCGTGGGGGCAGCGCGTCAGCTGGTATTCCCTTCGCAGCCTACGACGCAGACGTATCTCATCTCGCAGGTCTCCCGGTAATGGCGGAGAGAGATCCTTCCGTGCGAGAGGCGAGGAGGAGATCGATAAATTTTTGCCATTCCGGTGCCCCTAAGGTAGATTTAGAGTGTACTGGAGCCGCGGCCAATCGGAGAACAGGACGCTTCTGATTGGCTGCGGCTCTGGCACACGCAGAATCCACCTTAGCACGCGGTTTTACGGCTAGGGTACGATCTTCTCTCCGAAAATCTACCCACAATCGATCAACAACATGTCCGGACGCGGTAAGGGAGGCAAAGTGAAGGGGAAGGCAAAGTCCAGGTCTTCGAGAGCGGGTCTCCAGTTCCCCGTCGGCCGTATTCACCGTCTGCTGCGCAAGGGCAACTACGCCGAGCGAGTGGGAGCCGGCGCTCCCGTCTACTTGGCCGCCGTCATGGAGTACCTCGCAGCCGAAGTGCTCGAGTTGGCCGGAAACGCAGCCCGTGACAACAAGAAGACCAGGATCATCCCGCGTCACCTCCAGCTGGCCATCCGTAACGACGAGGAGCTCAACAAGCTGCTCAGCGGAGTGACCATCGCCCAAGGTGGAGTCCTGCCGAACATCCAGGCCGTGCTTCTGCCCAAGAAGACCGAGAAGAAGGCTTAAACAGCCCGACCACCGAGTTCGAGCGCCCGACGCCGAGCACCACAAACGGCCTTTATCAAGGCCACCATTTTTCTCAATCGTTATACACCCTTCCTTTGCTTGCTGATCACTTTTTACCAACCGAATTAATGTTTTTATATTTCTTTACATGTTTGTTTACACTAATCCGTTGTTGTGTCAATTATTTATGGTCACATAACCTCCAGAGTTTTGGTTTCGAATTAAATCATTTTACTTATTTTTATCAATTACTGAATATTAGTCATTTCAACACGAGATTCCAATTCATAAACGACATATTATATCTTTAAGGTAAGACAATCATTCTCAGTTTTCCAGCTCGTCACTTGCTCATTTATATATAAACCCTGTGCCCTACGCCTTCTAATTGAGCGTGAGTTGGAGAAAAAAAATACTCGTCCACCATTCAAATATTGAGTTTTTTTTTTTTTATTATTTTTAATCACGAATTGAAACTATTTATTGTTACGGCCGTGCTTGGTAATCTCCGACTGTATTTATAATCAGCTTCCCTTCATTTTACATAGGACGAAGCGAAAATTTCCATTCTTTTAGCAAAGCTCGGTCCCCTTTCGAAATTCCTTCGGTTTCCTATCGACGATATGGACCCATCGTGTTAAGTG
Source organism: Allygus modestus (assembly GCA_963675035.1). Lineage (NCBI taxonomy): Eukaryota > Metazoa > Arthropoda > Insecta > Hemiptera > Cicadellidae > Allygus > Allygus modestus. Next base: position 401,004,132 of record OY776111.1, on the reverse strand, counting down.
CATCATTTTTCACGGCTCCACGAACCATTTCCTTTCCTAAAGCCGAGCTCGGCCCCTTGAATTTTAACCTACATTCCCACAAGGTGGCAATACAAATTATCTCTGCAGGAAATCAAAAGTCTACGAAAAAAAATCTTCAGTCACCAAGCAAAGGTCAGTTTTCACAGTGTAAATAGACCATTTATATATAATTCGAACACCACTCACAATCACTCTACTCCTAAAATCCCGCTAAAAATAAAATACCTTCTTTCGGCATAGCTCGGTCCCTTTGTAAACCATTCAGTTAGCCGAACCCACACTTGGGTTTTATTTTCGATCAAGGCCTTTCATTTGGCTAAGCTCGACTCCCTTTTGTAAAATAGTTCGGCGTACTGCATTATAATCCCTTCATTTTACAAAGTGCGAAACCAACCTGGTACTTCGTATAGCAAAGCTCGGTCCCATTCGAAAATCCTTCGGTTTGCTGGCCGCCTCAAAGGGAGGCAATTAAAATAATCTCAACAGCCAAATTAAAAAAAAATACAATGCCCAATGACTGGAATAGGGGGGAAAAAAAATCTGCAGATGCGCAATTAAGAAGACAATTTAAGTATTTTCAATATTTGTAAGAAAGGAAATGTAATGATCGCTCCATAACGAAGAATTGTTTATTATCAAGGAAAAATTTAAGGATAGGAATAAATTAATTAATAAACTTCCGTTAGCCAGTAGAATATAAGCTGTACGCCTTGTTACTACTGTAATTTTCTGTTTGGACCATCAGACTGTTTGACAAAATAAACACGGAAAAACACGAGTTTAACTTCATTGCCTCACTAGAGAGGATAACCTTCAGTCCACAACAGATGGGCAGGTTATTCGATTGAATGTCGACTAACGTATTTTAGACCACCGATTATCGCAGTCGACTACTCAACTAGTATCTAAAGGATCACAGCTTGTTAAATTGTAACTTTCCAGTAGTTCGACATGCCGTGGTGGACCAATGGAGACAGTACCGAACTCACGATCAGGCGGTCCCGGGTTCAAATCTTACTTTTGCTGATTACTTTTTAAGGTTTGCATTTTTTTATTTTACGTTATTTTGTTCCGGTTCAAGACCTGTTACCCTCTAAGGTCCGGATTTTTTTTAAGTTTACTTTATATTATTTATATACAAATTTAGAACAAAGAGCTAGAATCGGTAGTCTATAATAGACCTACAATATTCGATATTTAATTAATCGAATGACCTACCCATCTGCCGTGAACTCAAGGATATTCCACTAGAGAACAGTAATGTTGACCGGGAAGGCTGGAATACAGATACACATGTTGGGGTGAAATCGAAAAGGCCACGAGAAGTTTCACCGGGACCGCGAGCGCGTTCCCCGGGGAGTATTTGCAAATTCTCCGCCAAACAGTAGCCAGCGCGCCCGCTGGTCCCGTTTACCTGTGCTATTGGACAATTCCATCTACCAATCGGGTGACAGCAGTTGACCACGCCCACCTATATATACCGAGTGTACCGCACTCGAGCTATATATTACTATCTCGATCAAAGAACAGTGCCGACCGCCTTCTCCCGCCAAAACTAAAAAACCGAACTGTCGGCCGACCGTTCGCGATACGGAGGCCGGGGACCCCTCGTTTTACTCCTCCCGCCTCGTTCTACACTCTGGTATCGTCGGCGATCCGATATTCCTGACGGTTCGAGAGATATTCACATTTTTCTCGCGGATTTTCAAACGCCCGTATCTCGGTTATCGGTCGCACTGACCGATCGGCAAGTGCATTTTCCGACTCTCCGAGACCGTCTCTTCGTTTCGTCTAACCGCGTGTTTATCTCTAAGTCGCGCCGTTTACGAGTTATTGTCGAAAACAGTCAGGGGAAAAGCTGCTGCCGATTGGCGGGAAATGGACCCGTCCGACGGGCGAGAAGTCGGGTCACCGCCGCAGTCTGAGATTTGGTCGCGGGTTGGGCTCCGACGAGGTAACTGCTGTAGAGTATTATAGTTGTGAGTTACAAACTGAACATGATGCAATACTTGCGTTACGGGTGGGTGTTTTAATGAGACATACGGTGAATTATTAAACGGGGAGATGAACGACTGACGAGTGATAAGAAACGTAATAACATTAGAATATAGTTACAGATTTATTTCTCCTAGTAAAAACTGTAATGGTGAATATTGAATTTATTTTATGATAGAAATTCATTCGTATAACAGATGAAAATGTGACCTGCAAGAGTTAAAAGGCATGGTAGATAGGCTAATTGAGACTGCGACTAGCAAGAGACGATAACGATTGAGAGAAATGGTGGCCTTGAGAAAGGCCGTTTGTTGGGCGTGCCTCGCAGGGTGAGGCGAGGCGCGGGGCGCTGGCGCAGCCCGTCCGGCTTACTTGGAGCTGGTGTACTTGGTGACCGCCTTGGTCCCCTCACTGACGGCGTGTTTGGCCAACTCGCCGGGCAGAAGGAGTCGCACTGCAGTCTGGATCTCCCGGGAGGTGATGGTCGACCGCTTGTTGTAGTGCGCCAGCCTCGACGCCTCGGCGGCGATGCGCTCGAAGATATCGTTGACGAAGCTGTTCATGATGGACATGGCCTTGCTGGAAACACCGGTGTCGGGGTGGACCTGCTTGAGCACTTTGTAGATGTAGATAGCGTAAGACTCCTTCCTCCTGCGCTTCTTCTTCTTGTCGCCCTTGGTGATGTTCTTCTGGGCCTTGCCGGCCTTCTTCACCGCTTTACCGCTGGCTTTGGGAGGCATCCTGGTGCTGTAGTCGACGAGGAAATATATAAATTTTTGTTCGTTCGTTCGTTCTACTGACTGTGGGGGGGATGTGGGGCCCCCACTTCTTTAGGGAGTTCCTGCCATTGTGTGGCTATTACTCCTGAGAAATGTAGGGTCTAAGCCCTAGTAGCTAGAGCTACCTGTCTGATGTGTTGTGTTGTGGATTGTTTCGTTTACTCCGGCATGGGTGGGCGGAGTTGGGGGACCTCCTGGTCCCGTAGCAGGCGGATGTGGTGCCACGGCGAGGACTCCGCAGTCTCCTCGAGCTTCGCAGTCTGCCCGCCGACAAAGTCCCTGATGGTGGAGATGTCGGCCGCAGCTCTGATTACGGCGTTCCTGACAAACCAGGGCGATCCTGTAGCCCTCCGGAGACTCACGCTCTGGACTGCGAGCAGTTTCCTCCGGGCAGTCTTGCAGGTCAGATGGTACCAGGCTGGGGCTGCGTATGTCATCACCGGCCGAATCAGAGCCGTATACAAGAGGATTTTAATATTGACTGGGAGCTTCGTCGAGCGAAGCAGGGGGCCGATGCTGCCAAGTCCCTTCTTGGCTAGGCTGCAGACTCTTTTTACGTGGGGCGAGAAGGTCAAGCGGTGGTCTAGAAGAACCCCCAGGTACTTCACCGTGGTCTTCCATGGGATGTCATCCCCGTTCAGCGTCAGGTGATGGCCGTCCGCTTGCCTCCGGGATCTGGTGAAGTAGATCGCCTCACATTTGTCCGCATTGACTTTGACCCGCCACTTGGTCAGCCACGGCTGCAGGAGGTCCAGTTGTCGTTGTACGTAGACCCGGGCCATTCTCAGGTTTGCGGAGGTGGCCGTGAACAGTGCGTCATCCGCGTACAGGGACAGCTGAACACTCGGGGCAACGGGGATGTCGTTGGTGTACCACAGGTAGAGGATTGGGCCTAGTACTGAACCCTGTGGAACACCGGATGAAACTGGGCGAGATGTCGAAGTGGACTGACCAACGGAGATGGAGAAGGTCCGGAGCTGGAGGTAGCTTCGGATGAGAGTAAACATCCTGCCGGGGAGTGGGGACTCGGCAAGCTTGTATAGCAGACCCTGGTGCCACACACGGTCGAAAGCCTTGCTGACGTCAATCAGGACCGACGTGGAGTGATGCCTCCTTTCCGCAGCTCCAGTTATGGTGTTGAGCACTCTGCGCAGCTGGAGGGTGGTCGAGTGTCCGCTCCGGAAGCCGAACTGTTCAGTCCTGATTGAGGCGAAAAACTCCTCAGGGAACCTCGCCAGAATGATCCTCTCCAAAACCTTGGAGAGCACAGGCAGCAGGGAGATGGGTCTATGGTTCTCCGGGAAGAGGGGGTCCTTGCCGGGCTTAGGTATCATGATCACCTTGGCGTCCTTCCAGGTGGTCGGGAAGTGCGAAAGACGCAGGCAGGAATTGAAGAGGCAGGTGATAAAGGTGATGACCCAGCTCGGCAGGTTCTTCAGTGCTGGTGTCCCCAGGGAGTCCGGCCCAGGGGCTTTCCTCGGGCGGAGGCGGTGAAGGTGATCCATGACTTCTTCTGAGGTCACGAGAGGCAGGTGGTCGTCATCGATTGATTTGAAGTTCTCCAAGAAGTTGTCGACCATCTCACAGGTGTCGTCATCGTAGACGTCAGCGTGCGGGGAAAACTGATCTTCCATGGTGTCAGCGAAGGCCTCTGCTTTGTCACCGGGGGAGTAGACAATGCCACATTGGCCGTGGAGTGGCCGGGAGGACTTCTTTTCCCCACGGAGTGCCTTGGCAAGCCTCCAGACCCCGCCATCGCCATCAGCTTGGCGCTCCACAAAGTCATTCCACGCCGTCGCTCGGTGTTCTGCCAGCAGTCGTGAGCACCGTCTGGCCTGGCGGTTGAAGATGTACTTGGCGTGGGGGCAGCGCGTCAGCTGGTATTCCCTTCGCAGCCTACGACGCAGACGTATCTCATCTCGCAGGTCTCCCGGTAATGGCGGAGAGAGATCCTTCCGTGCGAGAGGCGAGGAGGAGATCGATAAATTTTTGCCATTCCGGTGCCCCTAAGGTAGATTTAGAGTGTACTGGAGCCGCGGCCAATCGGAGAACAGGACGCTTCTGATTGGCTGCGGCTCTGGCACACGCAGAATCCACCTTAGCACGCGGTTTTACGGCTAGGGTACGATCTTCTCTCCGAGAATCTACCCACAATCGATCAACAACATGTCCGGACGCGGTAAGGGAGGCAAAGTGAAGGGGAAGGCAAAGTCCAGGTCTTCGAGAGCGGGTCTCCAGTTCCCCGTCGGCCGTATTCACCGTCTGCTGCGCAAGGGCAACTACGCCGAGCGAGTGGGAGCCGGCGCTCCCGTCTACTTGGCCGCCGTCATGGAGTACCTCGCAGCCGAAGTGCTCGAGTTGGCCGGAAACGCAGCCCGTGACAACAAGAAGACCAGGATCATCCCGCGTCACCTCCAGCTGGCCATCCGTAACGACGAGGAGCTCAACAAGCTGCTCAGCGGAGTGACCATCGCCCAAGGTGGAGTCCTGCCGAACATCCAGGCCGTGCTTCTGCCCAAGAAGACCGAGAAGAAGGCTTAAACAGCCCGACCACCGAGTTCGAGCGCCCGACGCCGAGCACCACAAACGGCCTTTATCAAGGCCACCATTTTTCTCAATCGTTATACACCCTTCCTTTGCTTGCTGATCACTTTTTACCAACCGAATTAATGTTTTTATATTTCTTTACATGTTTGTTTACACTAATCCGTTGTTGTGTCAATTATTTATGGTCACATAACCTCCAGAGTTTTGGTTTCGAATTAAATCATTTTACTTATTTTTATCAATTACTGAATATTAGTCATTTCAACACGAGATTCCAATTCATAAACGACATATTATATCTTTAAGGTAAGACAATCATTCTCAGTTTTCCAGCTCGTCACTTGCTCATTTATATATAAACCCTGTGCCCTACGCCTTCTAATTGAGCGTGAGTTGGAGAAAAAAAATACTCGTCCACCATTCAAATATTGAGTTTTTTTTTTTTTATTATTTTTAATCACGAATTGAAACTATTTATTGTTACGGCCGTGCTTGGTAATCTCCGACTGTATTTATAATCAGCTTCCCTTCATTTTACATAGGACGAAGCGAAAATTTCCATTCTTTTAGCAAAGCTCGGTCCCCTTTCGAAATTCCTTCGGTTTCCTATCGACGATATGGACCCATCGTGTTAAGTGCATCATTTTTCACGGCTCCACGAACCATTTCCTTTCCTAAAGCCGAGCTCGGCCCCTTGAATTTTAACCTACATTCCCACAAGGTGGCAATACAAATTATCTCTGCAGGAAATCAAAAGTCTACGAAAAAAAATCTTCAGTCACCAAGCAAAGGTCAGTTTTCACAGTGTAAATAGACCATTTATATATAATTCGAACACCACTCACAATCACTCTACTCCTAAAATCCCGCTAAAAATAAAATACCTTCTTTCGGCATAGCTCGGTCCCTTTGTAAACCATTCAGTTAGCCGAACCCACACTTGGGTTTTATTTTCGATCAAGGCCTTTCATTTGGCTAAGCTCGACTCCCTTTTGTAAAATAGTTCGGCGTACTGCATTATAATCCCTTCATTTTACAAAGTGCGAAACCAACCTGGTACTTCGTATAGCAAAGCTCGGTCCCATTCGAAAATCCTTCGGTTTGCTGGCCGCCTCAAAGGGAGGCAATTAAAATAATCTCAACAGCCAAATTAAAAAAAAATACAATGCCCAATGACTGGAATAGGGGGGAAAAAAAATCTGCAGATGCGCAATTAAGAAGACAATTTAAGTATTTTCAATATTTGTAAGAAAGGAAATGTAATGATCGCTCCATAACGAAGAATTGTTTATTATCAAGGAAAAATTTAAGGATAGGAATAAATTAATTAATAAACTTCCGTTAGCCAGTAGAATATAAGCTGTACGCCTTGTTACTACTGTAATTTTCTGTTTGGACCATCAGACTGTTTGACAAAATAAACACGGAAAAACACGAGTTTAACTTCATTGCCTCACTAGAGAGGATAACCTTCAGTCCACAACAGATGGGCAGGTTATTCGATTGAATGTCGACTAACGTATTTTAGACCACCGATTATCGCAGTCGACTACTCAACTAGTATCTAAAGGATCACAGCTTGTTAAATTGTAACTTTCCAGTAGTTCGACATGCCGTGGTGGACCAATGGAGACAGTACCGAACTCACGATCAGGCGGTCCCGGGTTCAAATCTTACTTTTGCTGATTACTTTTTAAGGTTTGCATTTTTTTATTTTACGTTATTTTGTTCCGGTTCAAGACCTGTTACCCTCTAAGGTCCGGATTTTTTTTAAGTTTACTTTATATTATTTATATACAAATTTAGAACAAAGAGCTAGAATCGGTAGTCTATAATAGACCTACAATATTCGATATTTAATTAATCGAATGACCTACCCATCTGCCGTGAACTCAAGGATATTCCACTAGAGAACAGTAATGTTGACCGGGAAGGCTGGAATACAGATACACATGTTGGGGTGAAATCGAAAAGGCCACGAGAAGTTTCACCGGGACCGCGAGCGCGTTCCCCGGGGAGTATTTGCAAATTCTCCGCCAAACAGTAGCCAGCGCGCCCGCTGGTCCCGTTTACCTGTGCTATTGGACAATTCCATCTACCAATCGGGTGACAGCAGTTGACCACGCCCACCTATATATACCGAGTGTACCGCACTCGAGCTATATATTACTATCTCGATCAAAGAACAGTGCCGACCGCCTTCTCCCGCCAAAACTAAAAAACCGAACTGTCGGCCGACCGTTCGCGATACGGAGGCCGGGGACCCCTCGTTTTACTCCTCCCGCCTCGTTCTACACTCTGGTATCGTCGGCGATCCGATATTCCTGACGGTTCGAGAGATATTCACATTTTTCTCGCGGATTTTCAAACGCCCGTATCTCGGTTATCGGTCGCACTGACCGATCGGCAAGTGCATTTTCCGACTCTCCGAGACCGTCTCTTCGTTTCGTCTAACCGCGTGTTTATCTCTAAGTCGCGCCGTTTACGAGTTATTGTCGAAAACAGTCAGGGGAAAAGCTGCTGCCGATTGGCGGGAAATGGACCCGTCCGACGGGCGAGAAGTCGGGTCACCGCCGCAGTCTGAGATTTGGTCGCGGGTTGGGCTCCGACGAGGTAACTGCTGTAGAGTATTATAGTTGTGAGTTACAAACTGAACATGATGCAATACTTGCGTTACGGGTGGGTGTTTTAATGAGACATACGGTGAATTATTAAACGGGGAGATGAACGACTGACGAGTGATAAGAAACGTAATAACATTAGAATATAGTTACAGATTTATTTCTCCTAGTAAAAACTGTAATGGTGAATATTGAATTTATTTTATGATAGAAATTCATTCGTATAACAGATGAAAATGTGACCTGCAAGAGTTAAAAGGCATGGTAGATAGGCTAATTGAGACTGCGACTAGCAAGAGACGATAACGATTGAGAGAAATGGTGGCCTTGAGAAAGGCCGTTTGTTGGGCGTGCCTCGCAGGGTGAGGCGAGGCGCGGGGCGCTGGCGCAGCCCGTCCGGCTTACTTGGAGCTGGTGTACTTGGTGACCGCCTTGGTCCCCTCACTGACGGCGTGTTTGGCCAACTCGCCGGGCAGAAGGAGTCGCACTGCAGTCTGGATCTCCCGGGAGGTGATGGTCGACCGCTTGTTGTAGTGCGCCAGCCTCGACGCCTCGGCGGCGATGCGCTCGAAGATATCGTTGACGAAGCTGTTCATGATGGACATGGCCTTGCTGGAAACACCGGTGTCGGGGTGGACCTGCTTGAGCACTTTGTAGATGTAGATAGCGTAAGACTCCTTCCTCCTGCGCTTCTTCTTCTTGTCGCCCTTGGTGATGTTCTTCTGGGCCTTGCCGGCCTTCTTCACCGCTTTACCGCTGGCTTTGGGAGGCATCCTGGTGCTGTAGTCGACGAGGAAATATATAAATTTTTGTTCGTTCGTTCGTTCTACTGACTGTGGGGGGGATGTGGGGCCCCCACTTCTTTAGGGAGTTCCTGCCATTGTGTGGCTATTACTCCTGAGAAATGTAGGGTCTAAGCCCTAGTAGCTAGAGCTACCTGTCTGATGTGTTGTGTTGTGGATTGTTTCGTTTACTCCGGCATGGGTGGGCGGAGTTGGGGGACCTCCTGGTCCCGTAGCAGGCGGATGTGGTGCCACGGCGAGGACTCCGCAGTCTCCTCGAGCTTCGCAGTCTGCCCGCCGACAAAGTCCCTGATGGTGGAGATGTCGGCCGCAGCTCTGATTACGGCGTTCCTGACAAACCAGGGCGATCCTGTAGCCCTCCGGAGACTCACGCTCTGGACTGCGAGCAGTTTCCTCCGGGCAGTCTTGCAGGTCAGATGGTACCAGGCTGGGGCTGCGTATGTCATCACCGGCCGAATCAGAGCCGTATACAAGAGGATTTTAATATTGACTGGGAGCTTCGTCGAGCGAAGCAGGGGGCCGATGCTGCCAAGTCCCTTCTTGGCTAGGCTGCAGACTCTTTTTACGTGGGGCGAGAAGGTCAAGCGGTGGTCTAGAAGAACCCCCAGGTACTTCACCGTGGTCTTCCATGGGATGTCATCCCCGTTCAGCGTCAGGTGATGGCCGTCCGCTTGCCTCCGGGATCTGGTGAAGTAGATCGCCTCACATTTGTCCGCATTGACTTTGACCCGCCACTTGGTCAGCCACGGCTGCAGGAGGTCCAGTTGTCGTTGTACGTAGACCCGGGCCATTCTCAGGTTTGCGGAGGTGGCCGTGAACAGTGCGTCATCCGCGTACAGGGACAGCTGAACACTCGGGGCAACGGGGATGTCGTTGGTGTACCACAGGTAGAGGATTGGGCCTAGTACTGAACCCTGTGGAACACCGGATGAAACTGGGCGAGATGTCGAAGTGGACTGACCAACGGAGATGGAGAAGGTCCGGAGCTGGAGGTAGCTTCGGATGAGAGTAAACATCCTGCCGGGGAGTGGGGACTCGGCAAGCTTGTATAGCAGACCCTGGTGCCACACACGGTCGAAAGCCTTGCTGACGTCAATCAGGACCGACGTGGAGTGATGCCTCCTTTCCGCAGCTCCAGTTATGGTGTTGAGCACTCTGCGCAGCTGGAGGGTGGTCGAGTGTCCGCTCCGGAAGCCGAACTGTTCAGTCCTGATTGAGGCGAAAAACTCCTCAGGGAACCTCGCCAGAATGATCCTCTCCAAAACCTTGGAGAGCACAGGCAGCAGGGAGATGGGTCTATGGTTCTCCGGGAAGAGGGGGTCCTTGCCGGGCTTAGGTATCATGATCACCTTGGCGTCCTTCCAGGTGGTCGGGAAGTGCGAAAGACGCAGGCAGGAATTGAAGAGGCAGGTGATAAAGGTGATGACCCAGCTCGGCAGGTTCTTCAGTGCTGGTGTCCCCAGGGAGTCCGGCCCAGGGGCTTTCCTCGGGCGGAGGCGGTGAAGGTGATCCATGACTTCTTCTGAGGTCACGAGAGGCAGGTGGTCGTCATCGATTGATTTGAAGTTCTCCAAGAAGTTGTCGACCATCTCACAGGTGTCGTCATCGTAGACGTCAGCGTGCGGGGAAAACTGATCTTCCATGGTGTCAGCGAAGGCCTCTGCTTTGTCACCGGGGGAGTAGACAATGCCACATTGGCCGTGGAGTGGCCGGGAGGACTTCTTTTCCCCACGGAGTGCCTTGGCAAGCCTCCAGACCCCGCCATCGCCATCAGCTTGGCGCTCCACAAAGTCATTCCACGCCGTCGCTCGGTGTTCTGCCAGCAGTCGTGAGCACCGTCTGGCCTGGCGGTTGAAGATGTACTTGGCGTGGGGGCAGCGCGTCAGCTGGTATTCCCTTCGCAGCCTACGACGCAGACGTATCTCATCTCGCAGGTCTCCCGGTAATGGCGGAGAGAGATCCTTCCGTGCGAGAGGCGAGGAGGAGATCGATAAATTTTTGCCATTCCGGTGCCCCTAAGGTAGATTTAGAGTGTACTGGAGCCGCGGCCAATCGGAGAACAGGACGCTTCTGATTGGCTGCGGCTCTGGCACACGCAGAATCCACCTTAGCACGCGGTTTTACGGCTAGGGTACGATCTTCTCTCCGAAAATCTACCCACAATCGATCAACAACATGTCCGGACGCGGTAAGGGAGGCAAAGTGAAGGGGAAGGCAAAGTCCAGGTCTTCGAGAGCGGGTCTCCAGTTCCCCGTCGGCCGTATTCACCGTCTGCTGCGCAAGGGCAACTACGCCGAGCGAGTGGGAGCCGGCGCTCCCGTCTACTTGGCCGCCGTCATGGAGTACCTCGCAGCCGAAGTGCTCGAGTTGGCCGGAAACGCAGCCCGTGACAACAAGAAGACCAGGATCATCCCGCGTCACCTCCAGCTGGCCATCCGTAACGACGAGGAGCTCAACAAGCTGCTCAGCGGAGTGACCATCGCCCAAGGTGGAGTCCTGCCGAACATCCAGGCCGTGCTTCTGCCCAAGAAGACCGAGAAGAAGGCTTAAACAGCCCGACCACCGAGTTCGAGCGCCCGACGCCGAGCACCACAAACGGCCTTTATCAAGGCCACCATTTTTCTCAATCGTTATACACCCTTCCTTTGCTTGCTGATCACTTTTTACCAACCGAATTAATGTTTTTATATTTCTTTACATGTTTGTTTACACTAATCCGTTGTTGTGTCAATTATTTATGGTCACATAACCTCCAGAGTTTTGGTTTCGAATTAAATCATTTTACTTATTTTTATCAATTACTGAATATTAGTCATTTCAACACGAGATTCCAATTCATAAACGACATATTATATCTTTAAGGTAAGACAATCATTCTCAGTTTTCCAGCTCGTCACTTGCTCATTTATATATAAACCCTGTGCCCTACGCCTTCTAATTGAGCGTGAGTTGGAGAAAAAAAATACTCGTCCACCATTCAAATATTGAGTTTTTTTTTTTTATTATTTTTAATCACGAATTGAAACTATTTATTGTTACGGCCGTGCTTGGTAATCTCCGACTGTATTTATAATCAGCTTCCCTTCATTTTACATAGTACGAAGCGAAAATTTCCATTCTTTTAGCAAAGCTCGGTCCCCTTTCGAAATTCCTTCGGTTTCCTATCGACGATATGGACCCATCGTGTTAAGTGCATCATTTTTCACGGCTCCACGAACCATTTCCTTTCCTAAAGCCGAGCTCGGCCCCTTGAATTTTAACCTACATTCCCACAAGGTGGCAATACAAATTATCTCTGCAGGAAATCAAAAGTCTACGAAAAAAAATCTTCAGTCACCAAGCAAAGGTCAGTTTTCACAGTGTAAATAGACCATTTATATATAATTCGAACACCACTCACAATCACTCTACTCCTAAAATCCCGCTAAAAATAAAATACCTTCTTTCGGCATAGCTCGGTCCCTTTGTAAACCATTCAGTTAGCCGAACCCACACTTGGGTTTTATTTTCGATCAAGGCCTTTCATTTGGCTAAGCTCGACTCCCTTTTGTAAAATAGTTCGGCGTACTGCATTATAATCCCTTCATTTTACAAAGTGCGAAACCAACCTGGTACTTCGTATAGCAAAGCTCGGTCCCATTCGAAAATCCTTCGGTTTGCTGGCCGCCTCAAAGGGAGGCAATTAAAATAATCTCAACAGCCAAATTAAAAAAAAATACAATGCCCAATGACTGGAATAGGGGGGAAAAAAAATCTGCAGATGCGCAATTAAGAAGACAATTTAAGTATTTTCAATATTTGTAAGAAAGGAAATGTAATGATCGCTCCATAACGAAGAATTGTTTATTATCAAGGAAAAATTTAAGGATAGGAATAAATTAATTAATAAACTTCCGTTAGCCAGTAGAATATAAGCTGTACGCCTTGTTACTACTGTAATTTTCTGTTTGGACCATCAGACTGTTTGACAAAATAAACACGGAAAAACACGAGTTTAACTTCATTGCCTCACTAGAGAGGATAACCTTCAGTCCACAACAGATGGGCAGGTTATTCGATTGAATGTCGACTAACGTATTTTAGACCACCGATTATCGCAGTCGACTACTCAACTAGTATCTAAAGGATCACAGCTTGTTAAATTGTAACTTTCCAGTAGTTCGACATGCCGTGGTGGACCAATGGAGACAGTACCGAACTCACGATCAGGCGGTCCCGGGTTCAAATCTTACTTTTGCTGATTACTTTTTAAGGTTTGCATTTTTTTATTTTACGTTATTTTGTTCCGGTTCAAGACCTGTTACCCTCTAAGGTCCGGATTTTTTTTAAGTTTACTTTATATTATTTATATACAAATTTAGAACAAAGAGCTAGAATCGGTAGTCTATAATAGACCTACAATATTCGATATTTAATTAATCGAATGACCTACCCATCTGCCGTGAACTCAAGGATATTCCACTAGAGAACAGTAATGTTGACCGGGAAGGCTGGAATACAGATACACATGTTGGGGTGAAATCGAAAAGGCCACGAGAAGTTTCACCGGGACCGCGAGCGCGTTCCCCGGGGAGTATTTGCAAATTCTCCGCCAAACAGTAGCCAGCGCGCCCGCTGGTCCCGTTTACCTGTGCTATTGGACAATTCCATCTACCAATCGGGTGACAGCAGTTGACCACGCCCACCTATATATACCGAGTGTACCGCACTCGAGCTATATATTACTATCTCGATCAAAGAACAGTGCCGACCGCCTTCTCCCGCCAAAACTAAAAAACCGAACTGTCGGCCGACCGTTCGCGATACGGAGGCCGGGGACCCCTCGTTTTACTCCTCCCGCCTCGTTCTACACTCTGGTATCGTCGGCGATCCGATATTCCTGACGGTTCGAGAGATATTCACATTTTTCTCGCGGATTTTCAAACGCCCGTATCTCGGTTATCGGTCGCACTGACCGATCGGCAAGTGCATTTTCCGACTCTCCGAGACCGTCTCTTCGTTTCGTCTAACCGCGTGTTTATCTCTAAGTCGCGCCGTTTACGAGTTATTGTCGAAAACAGTCAGGGGAAAAGCTGCTGCCGATTGGCGGGAAATGGACCCGTCCGACGGGCGAGAAGTCGGGTCACCGCCGCAGTCTGAGATTTGGTCGCGGGTTGGGCTCCGACGAGGTAACTGCTGTAGAGTATTATAGTTGTGAGTTACAAACTGAACATGATGCAATACTTGCGTTACGGGTGGGTGTTTTAATGAGACATACGGTGAATTATTAAACGGGGAGATGAACGACTGACGAGTGATAAGAAACGTAATAACATTAGAATATAGTTACAGATTTATTTCTCCTAGTAAAAACTGTAATGGTGAATATTGAATTTATTTTATGATAGAAATTCATTCGTATAACAGATGAAAATGTGACCTGCAAGAGTTAAAAGGCATGGTAGATAGGCTAATTGAGACTGCGACTAGCAAGAGACGATAACGATTGAGAGAAATGGTGGCCTTGAGAAAGGCCGTTTGTTGGGCGTGCCTCGCAGGGTGAGGCGAGGCGCGGGGCGCTGGCGCAGCCCGTCCGGCTTACTTGGAGCTGGTGTACTTGGTGACCGCCTTGGTCCCCTCACTGACGGCGTGTTTGGCCAACTCGCCGGGCAGAAGGAGTCGCACTGCAGTCTGGATCTCCCGGGAGGTGATGGTCGACCGCTTGTTGTAGTGCGCCAGCCTCGACGCCTCGGCGGCGATGCGCTCGAAGATATCGTTGACGAAGCTGTTCATGATGGACATGGCCTTGCTGGAAACACCGGTGTCGGGGTGGACCTGCTTGAGCACTTTGTAGATGTAGATAGCGTAAGACTCCTTCCTCCTGCGCTTCTTCTTCTTGTCGCCCTTGGTGATGTTCTTCTGGGCCTTGCCGGCCTTCTTCACCGCTTTACCGCTGGCTTTGGGAGGCATCCTGGTGCTGTAGTCGACGAGGAAATATATAAATTTTTGTTCGTTCGTTCGTTCTACTGACTGTGGGGGGGATGTGGGGCCCCCACTTCTTTAGGGAGTTCCTGCCATTGTGTGGCTATTACTCCTGAGAAATGTAGGGTCTAAGCCCTAGTAGCTAGAGCTACCTGTCTGATGTGTTGTGTTGTGGATTGTTTCGTTTACTCCGGCATGGGTGGGCGGAGTTGGGGGACCTCCTGGTCCCGTAGCAGGCGGATGTGGTGCCACGGCGAGGACTCCGCAGTCTCCTCGAGCTTCGCAGTCTGCCCGCCGACAAAGTCCCTGATGGTGGAGATGTCGGCCGCAGCTCTGATTACGGCGTTCCTGACAAACCAGGGCGATCCTGTAGCCCTCCGGAGACTCACGCTCTGGACTGCGAGCAGTTTCCTCCGGGCAGTCTTGCAGGTCAGATGGTACCAGGCTGGGGCTGCGTATGTCATCACCGGCCGAATCAGAGCCGTATACAAGAGGATTTTAATATTGACTGGGAGCTTCGTCGAGCAAAGCAGGGGGCCGATGCTGCCAAGTCCCTTCTTGGCTAGGCTGCAGACTCTTTTTACGTGGGGCGAGAAGGTCAAGCGGTGGTCTAGAAGAACCCCCAGGTACTTCACCGTGGTCTTCCATGGGATGTCATCCCCGTTCAGCGTCAGGTGATGGCCGTCCGCTTGCCTCCGGGATCTGGTGAAGTAGATCGCCTCACATTTGTCCGCATTGACTTTGACCCGCCACTTGGTCAGCCACGGCTGCAGGAGGTCCAGTTGTCGTTGTACGTAGACCCGGGCCATTCTCAGGTTTGCGGAGGTGGCCGTGAACAGTGCGTCATCCGCGTACAGGGACAGCTGAACACTCGGGGCAACGGGGATGTCGTTGGTGTACCACAGGTAGAGGATTGGGCCTAGTACTGAACCCTGTGGAACACCGGATGAAACTGGGCGAGATGTCGAAGTGGACTGACCAACGGAGATGGAGAAGGTCCGGAGCTGGAGGTAGCTTCGGATGAGAGTAAACATCCTGCCGGGGAGTGGGGACTCGGCAAGCTTGTATAGCAGACCCTGGTGCCACACACGGTCGAAAGCCTTGCTGACGTCAATCAGGACCGACGTGGAGTGATGCCTCCTTTCCGCAGCTCCAGTTATGGTGTTGAGCACTCTGCGCAGCTGGAGGGTGGTCGAGTGTCCGCTCCGGAAGCCGAACTGTTCAGTCCTGATTGAGGCGAAAAACTCCTCAGGGAACCTCGCCAGAATGATCCTCTCCAAAACCTTGGAGAGCACAGGCAGCAGGGAGATGGGTCTATGGTTCTCCGGGAAGAGGGGGTCCTTGCCGGGCTTAGGTATCATGATCACCTTGGCGTCCTTCCAGGTGGTCGGGAAGTGCGAAAGACGCAGGCAGGAATTGAAGAGGCAGGTGATAAAGGTGATGACCCAGCTCGGCAGGTTCTTCAGTGCTGGTGTCCCCAGGGAGTCCGGCCCAGGGGCTTTCCTCGGGCGGAGGCGGTGAAGGTGATCCATGACTTCTTCTGAGGTCACGAGAGGCAGGTGGTCGTCATCGATTGATTTGAAGTTCTCCAAGAAGTTGTCGACCATCTCACAGGTGTCGTCATCGTAGACGTCAGCGTGCGGGGAAAACTGATCTTCCATGGTGTCAGCGAAGGCCTCTGCTTTGTCACCGGGGGAGTAGACAATGCCACATTGGCCGTGGAGTGGCCGGGAGGACTTCTTTTCCCCACGGAGTGCCTTGGCAAGCCTCCAGACCCCGCCATCGCCATCAGCTTGGCGCTCCACAAAGTCATTCCACGCCGTCGCTCGGTGTTCTGCCAGCAGTCGTGAGCACCGTCTGGCCTGGCGGTTGAAGATGTACTTGGCGTGGGGGCAGCGCGTCAGCTGGTATTCCCTTCGCAGCCTACGACGCAGACGTATCTCATCTCGCAGGTCTCCCGGTAATGGCGGAGAGAGATCCTTCCGTGCGAGAGGCGAGGAGGAGATCGATAAATTTTTGCCATTCCGGTGCCCCTAAGGTAGATTTAGAGTGTACTGGAGCCGCGGCCAATCGGAGAACAGGACGCTTCTGATTGGCTGCGGCTCTGGCACACGCAGAATCCACCTTAGCACGCGGTTTTACGGCTAGGGTACGATCTTCTCTCCGAGAATCTACCCACAATCGATCAACAACATGTCCGGACGCGGTAAGGGAGGCAAAGTGAAGGGGAAGGCAAAGTCCAGGTCTTCGAGAGCGGGTCTCCAGTTCCCCGTCGGCCGTATTCACCGTCTGCTGCGCAAGGGCAACTACGCCGAGCGAGTGGGAGCCGGCGCTCCCGTCTACTTGGCCGCCGTCATGGAGTACCTCGCAGCCGAAGTGCTCGAGTTGGCCGGAAACGCAGCCCGTGACAACAAGAAGACCAGGATCATCCCGCGTCACCTCCAGCTGGCCATCCGTAACGACGAGGAGCTCAACAAGCTGCTCAGCGGAGTGACCATCGCCCAAGGTGGAGTCCTGCCGAACATCCAGGCCGTGCTTCTGCCCAAGAAGACCGAGAAGAAGGCTTAAACAGCCCGACCACCGAGTTCGAGCGCCCGACGCCGAGCACCACAAACGGCCTTTATCAAGGCCACCATTTTTCTCAATCGTTATACACCCTTCCTTTGCTTGCTGATCACTTTTTACCAACCGAATTAATGTTTTTATATTTCTTTACATGTTTGTTTACACTAATCCGTTGTTGTGTCAATTATTTATGGTCACATAACCTCCAGAGTTTTGGTTTCGAATTAAATCATTTTACTTATTTTTATCAATTACTGAATATTAGTCATTTCAACACGAGATTCCAATTCATAAACGACATATTATATCTTTAAGGTAAGACAATCATTCTCAGTTTTCCAGCTCGTCACTTGCTCATTTATATATAAACCCTGTGCCCTACGCCTTCTAATTGAGCGTGAGTTGGAGAAAAAAAATACTCGTCCACCATTCAAATATTGAGTTTTTTTTTTTTTATTATTTTTAATCACGAATTGAAACTATTTATTGTTACGGCCGTGCTTGGTAATCTCCGACTGTATTTATAATCAGCTTCCCTTCATTTTACATAGGACGAAGCGAAAATTTCCATTCTTTTAGCAAAGCTCGGTCCCCTTTCGAAATTCCTTCGGTTTCCTATCGACGATATGGACCCATCGTGTTAAGTGCATCATTTTTCACGGCTCCACGAACCATTTCCTTTCCTAAAGCCGAGCTCGGCCCCTTGAATTTTAACCTACATTCCCACAAGGTGGCAATACAAATTATCTCTGCAGGAAATCAAAAGTCTACGAAAAAAAATCTTCAGTCACCAAGCAAAGGTCAGTTTTCACAGTGTAAATAGACCATTTATATATAATTCGAACACCACTCACAATCACTCTACTCCTAAAATCCCGCTAAAAATAAAATACCTTCTTTCGGCATAGCTCGGTCCCTTTGTAAACCATTCAGTTAGCCGAACCCACACTTGGGTTTTATTTTCGATCAAGGCCTTTCATTTGGCTAAGCTCGACTCCCTTTTGTAAAATAGTTCGGCGTACTGCATTATAATCCCTTCATTTTACAAAGTGCGAAACCAACCTGGTACTTCGTATAGCAAAGCTCGGTCCCATTCGAAAATCCTTCGGTTTGCTGGCCGCCTCAAAGGGAGGCAATTAAAATAATCTCAACAGCCAAATTAAAAAAAAATACAATGCCCAATGACTGGAATAGGGGGGAAAAAAAATCTGCAGATGCGCAATTAAGAAGACAATTTAAGTATTTTCAATATTTGTAAGAAAGGAAATGTAATGATCGCTCCATAACGAAGAATTGTTTATTATCAAGGAAAAATTTAAGGATAGGAATAAATTAATTAATAAACTTCCGTTAGCCAGTAGAATATAAGCTGTACGCCTTGTTACTACTGTAATTTTCTGTTTGGACCATCAGACTGTTTGACAAAATAAACACGGAAAAACACGAGTTTAACTTCATTGCCTCACTAGAGAGGATAACCTTCAGTCCACAACAGATGGGCAGGTTATTCGATTGAATGTCGACTAACGTATTTTAGACCACCGATTATCGCAGTCGACTACTCAACTAGTATCTAAAGGATCACAGCTTGTTAAATTGTAACTTTCCAGTAGTTCGACATGCCGTGGTGGACCAATGGAGACAGTACCGAACTCACGATCAGGCGGTCCCGGGTTCAAATCTTACTTTTGCTGATTACTTTTTAAGGTTTGCATTTTTTTATTTTACGTTATTTTGTTCCGGTTCAAGACCTGTTACCCTCTAAGGTCCGGATTTTTTTTAAGTTTACTTTATATTATTTATATACAAATTTAGAACAAAGAGCTAGAATCGGTAGTCTATAATAGACCTACAATATTCGATATTTAATTAATCGAATGACCTACCCATCTGCCGTGAACTCAAGGATATTCCACTAGAGAACAGTAATGTTGACCGGGAAGGCTGGAATACAGATACACATGTTGGGGTGAAATCGAAAAGGCCACGAGAAGTTTCACCGGGACCGCGAGCGCGTTCCCCGGGGAGTATTTGCAAATTCTCCGCCAAACAGTAGCCAGCGCGCCCGCTGGTCCCGTTTACCTGTGCTATTGGACAATTCCATCTACCAATCGGGTGACAGCAGTTGACCACGCCCACCTATATATACCGAGTGTACCGCACTCGAGCTATATATTACTATCTCGATCAAAGAACAGTGCCGACCGCCTTCTCCCGCCAAAACTAAAAAACCGAACTGTCGGCCGACCGTTCGCGATACGGAGGCCGGGGACCCCTCGTTTTACTCCTCCCGCCTCGTTCTACACTCTGGTATCGTCGGCGATCCGATATTCCTGACGGTTCGAGAGATATTCACATTTTTCTCGCGGATTTTCAAACGCCCGTATCTCGGTTATCGGTCGCACTGACCGATCGGCAAGTGCATTTTCCGACTCTCCGAGACCGTCTCTTCGTTTCGTCTAACCGCGTGTTTATCTCTAAGTCGCGCCGTTTACGAGTTATTGTCGAAAACAGTCAGGGGAAAAGCTGCTGCCGATTGGCGGGAAATGGACCCGTCCGACGGGCGAGAAGTCGGGTCACCGCCGCAGTCTGAGATTTGGTCGCGGGTTGGGCTCCGACGAGGTAACTGCTGTAGAGTATTATAGTTGTGAGTTACAAACTGAACATGATGCAATACTTGCGTTACGGGTGGGTGTTTTAATGAGACATACGGTGAATTATTAAACGGGGAGATGAACGACTGACGAGTGATAAGAAACGTAATAACATTAGAATATAGTTACAGATTTATTTCTCCTAGTAAAAACTGTAATGGTGAATATTGAATTTATTTTATGATAGAAATTCATTCGTATAACAGATGAAAATGTGACCTGCAAGAGTTAAAAGGCATGGTAGATAGGCTAATTGAGACTGCGACTAGCAAGAGACGATAACGATTGAGAGAAATGGTGGCCTTGAGAAAGGCCGTTTGTTGGGCGTGCCTCGCAGGGTGAGGCGAGGCGCGGGGCGCTGGCGCAGCCCGTCCGGCTTACTTGGAGCTGGTGTACTTGGTGACCGCCTTGGTCCCCTCACTGACGGCGTGTTTGGCCAACTCGCCGGGCAGAAGGAGTCGCACTGCAGTCTGGATCTCCCGGGAGGTGATGGTCGACCGCTTGTTGTAGTGCGCCAGCCTCGACGCCTCGGCGGCGATGCGCTCGAAGATATCGTTGACGAAGCTGTTCATGATGGACATGGCCTTGCTGGAAACACCGGTGTCGGGGTGGACCTGCTTGAGCACTTTGTAGATGTAGATAGCGTAAGACTCCTTCCTCCTGCGCTTCTTCTTCTTGTCGCCCTTGGTGATGTTCTTCTGGGCCTTGCCGGCCTTCTTCACCGCTTTACCGCTGGCTTTGGGAGGCATCCTGGTGCTGTAGTCGACGAGGAAATATATAAATTTTTGTTCGTTCGTTCGTTCTACTGACTGTGGGGGGGATGTGGGGCCCCCACTTCTTTAGGGAGTTCCTGCCATTGTGTGGCTATTACTCCTGAGAAATGTAGGGTCTAAGCCCTAGTAGCTAGAGCTACCTGTCTGATGTGTTGTGTTGTGGATTGTTTCGTTTACTCCGGCATGGGTGGGCGGAGTTGGGGGACCTCCTGGTCCCGTAGCAGGCGGATGTGGTGCCACGGCGAGGACTCCGCAGTCTCCTCGAGCTTCGCAGTCTGCCCGCCGACAAAGTCCCTGATGGTGGAGATGTCGGCCGCAGCTCTGATTACGGCGTTCCTGACAAACCAGGGCGATCCTGTAGCCCTCCGGAGACTCACGCTCTGGACTGCGAGCAGTTTCCTCCGGGCAGTCTTGCAGGTCAGATGGTACCAGGCTGGGGCTGCGTATGTCATCACCGGCCGAATCAGAGCCGTATACAAGAGGATTTTAATATTGACTGGGAGCTTCGTCGAGCGAAGCAGGGGGCCGATGCTGCCAAGTCCCTTCTTGGCTAGGCTGCAGACTCTTTTTACGTGGGGCGAGAAGGTCAAGCGGTGGTCTAGAAGAACCCCCAGGTACTTCACCGTGGTCTTCCATGGGATGTCATCCCCGTTCAGCGTCAGGTGATGGCCGTCCGCTTGCCTCCGGGATCTGGTGAAGTAGATCGCCTCACATTTGTCCGCATTGACTTTGACCCGCCACTTGGTCAGCCACGGCTGCAGGAGGTCCAGTTGTCGTTGTACGTAGACCCGGGCCATTCTCAGGTTTGCGGAGGTGGCCGTGAACAGTGCGTCATCCGCGTACAGGGACAGCTGAACACTCGGGGCAACGGGGATGTCGTTGGTGTACCACAGGTAGAGGATTGGGCCTAGTACTGAACCCTGTGGAACACCGGATGAAACTGGGCGAGATGTCGAAGTGGACTGACCAACGGAGATGGAGAAGGTCCGGAGCTGGAGGTA
Source organism: Allygus modestus (assembly GCA_963675035.1). Taxonomy (NCBI): domain Eukaryota; kingdom Metazoa; phylum Arthropoda; class Insecta; order Hemiptera; family Cicadellidae; genus Allygus; species Allygus modestus. The sequence continues at coordinate 400,982,412 of OY776111.1, read as the reverse complement.
GCTTCGGATGAGAGTAAACATCCTGCCGGGGAGTGGGGACTCGGCAAGCTTGTATAGCAGACCCTGGTGCCACACACGGTCGAAAGCCTTGCTGACGTCAATCAGGACCGACGTGGAGTGATGCCTCCTTTCCGCAGCTCCAGTTATGGTGTTGAGCACTCTGCGCAGCTGGAGGGTGGTCGAGTGTCCGCTCCGGAAGCCGAACTGTTCAGTCCTGATTGAGGCGAAAAACTCCTCAGGGAACCTCGCCAGAATGATCCTCTCCAAAACCTTGGAGAGCACAGGCAGCAGGGAGATGGGTCTATGGTTCTCCGGGAAGAGGGGGTCCTTGCCGGGCTTAGGTATCATGATCACCTTGGCGTCCTTCCAGGTGGTCGGGAAGTGCGAAAGACGCAGGCAGGAATTGAAGAGGCAGGTGATAAAGGTGATGACCCAGCTCGGCAGGTTCTTCAGTGCTGGTGTCCCCAGGGAGTCCGGCCCAGGGGCTTTCCTCGGGCGGAGGCGGTGAAGGTGATCCATGACTTCTTCTGAGGTCACGAGAGGCAGGTGGTCGTCATCGATTGATTTGAAGTTCTCCAAGAAGTTGTCGACCATCTCACAGGTGTCGTCATCGTAGACGTCAGCGTGCGGGGAAAACTGATCTTCCATGGTGTCAGCGAAGGCCTCTGCTTTGTCACCGGGGGAGTAGACAATGCCACATTGGCCGTGGAGTGGCCGGGAGGACTTCTTTTCCCCACGGAGTGCCTTGGCAAGCCTCCAGACCCCGCCATCGCCATCAGCTTGGCGCTCCACAAAGTCATTCCACGCCGTCGCTCGGTGTTCTGCCAGCAGTCGTGAGCACCGTCTGGCCTGGCGGTTGAAGATGTACTTGGCGTGGGGGCAGCGCGTCAGCTGGTATTCCCTTCGCAGCCTACGACGCAGACGTATCTCATCTCGCAGGTCTCCCGGTAATGGCGGAGAGAGATCCTTCCGTGCGAGAGGCGAGGAGGAGATCGATAAATTTTTGCCATTCCGGTGCCCCTAAGGTAGATTTAGAGTGTACTGGAGCCGCGGCCAATCGGAGAACAGGACGCTTCTGATTGGCTGCGGCTCTGGCACACGCAGAATCCACCTTAGCACGCGGTTTTACGGCTAGGGTACGATCTTCTCTCCGAGAATCTACCCACAATCGATCAACAACATGTCCGGACGCGGTAAGGGAGGCAAAGTGAAGGGGAAGGCAAAGTCCAGGTCTTCGAGAGCGGGTCTCCAGTTCCCCGTCGGCCGTATTCACCGTCTGCTGCGCAAGGGCAACTACGCCGAGCGAGTGGGAGCCGGCGCTCCCGTCTACTTGGCCGCCGTCATGGAGTACCTCGCAGCCGAAGTGCTCGAGTTGGCCGGAAACGCAGCCCGTGACAACAAGAAGACCAGGATCATCCCGCGTCACCTCCAGCTGGCCATCCGTAACGACGAGGAGCTCAACAAGCTGCTCAGCGGAGTGACCATCGCCCAAGGTGGAGTCCTGCCGAACATCCAGGCCGTGCTTCTGCCCAAGAAGACCGAGAAGAAGGCTTAAACAGCCCGACCACCGAGTTCGAGCGCCCGACGCCGAGCACCACAAACGGCCTTTATCAAGGCCACCATTTTTCTCAATCGTTATACACCCTTCCTTTGCTTGCTGATCACTTTTTACCAACCGAATTAATGTTTTTATATTTCTTTACATGTTTGTTTACACTAATCCGTTGTTGTGTCAATTATTTATGGTCACATAACCTCCAGAGTTTTGGTTTCGAATTAAATCATTTTACTTATTTTTATCAATTACTGAATATTAGTCATTTCAACACGAGATTCCAATTCATAAACGACATATTATATCTTTAAGGTAAGACAATCATTCTCAGTTTTCCAGCTCGTCACTTGCTCATTTATATATAAACCCTGTGCCCTACGCCTTCTAATTGAGCGTGAGTTGGAGAAAAAAAATACTCGTCCACCATTCAAATATTGAGTTTTTTTTTTTTTATTATTTTTAATCACGAATTGAAACTATTTATTGTTACGGCCGTGCTTGGTAATCTCCGACTGTATTTATAATCAGCTTCCCTTCATTTTACATAGGACGAAGCGAAAATTTCCATTCTTTTAGCAAAGCTCGGTCCCCTTTCGAAATTCCTTCGGTTTCCTATCGACGATATGGACCCATCGTGTTAAGTGCATCATTTTTCACGGCTCCACGAACCATTTCCTTTCCTAAAGCCGAGCTCGGCCCCTTGAATTTTAACCTACATTCCCACAAGGTGGCAATACAAATTATCTCTGCAGGAAATCAAAAGTCTACGAAAAAAAATCTTCAGTCACCAAGCAAAGGTCAGTTTTCACAGTGTAAATAGACCATTTATATATAATTCGAACACCACTCACAATCACTCTACTCCTAAAATCCCGCTAAAAATAAAATACCTTCTTTCGGCATAGCTCGGTCCCTTTGTAAACCATTCAGTTAGCCGAACCCACACTTGGGTTTTATTTTCGATCAAGGCCTTTCATTTGGCTAAGCTCGACTCCCTTTTGTAAAATAGTTCGGCGTACTGCATTATAATCCCTTCATTTTACAAAGTGCGAAACCAACCTGGTACTTCGTATAGCAAAGCTCGGTCCCATTCGAAAATCCTTCGGTTTGCTGGCCGCCTCAAAGGGAGGCAATTAAAATAATCTCAACAGCCAAATTAAAAAAAAATACAATGCCCAATGACTGGAATAGGGGGGAAAAAAAATCTGCAGATGCGCAATTAAGAAGACAATTTAAGTATTTTCAATATTTGTAAGAAAGGAAATGTAATGATCGCTCCATAACGAAGAATTGTTTATTATCAAGGAAAAATTTAAGGATAGGAATAAATTAATTAATAAACTTCCGTTAGCCAGTAGAATATAAGCTGTACGCCTTGTTACTACTGTAATTTTCTGTTTGGACCATCAGACTGTTTGACAAAATAAACACGGAAAAACACGAGTTTAACTTCATTGCCTCACTAGAGAGGATAACCTTCAGTCCACAACAGATGGGCAGGTTATTCGATTGAATGTCGACTAACGTATTTTAGACCACCGATTATCGCAGTCGACTACTCAACTAGTATCTAAAGGATCACAGCTTGTTAAATTGTAACTTTCCAGTAGTTCGACATGCCGTGGTGGACCAATGGAGACAGTACCGAACTCACGATCAGGCGGTCCCGGGTTCAAATCTTACTTTTGCTGATTACTTTTTAAGGTTTGCATTTTTTTATTTTACGTTATTTTGTTCCGGTTCAAGACCTGTTACCCTCTAAGGTCCGGATTTTTTTTAAGTTTACTTTATATTATTTATATACAAATTTAGAACAAAGAGCTAGAATCGGTAGTCTATAATAGACCTACAATATTCGATATTTAATTAATCGAATGACCTACCCATCTGCCGTGAACTCAAGGATATTCCACTAGAGAACAGTAATGTTGACCGGGAAGGCTGGAATACAGATACACATGTTGGGGTGAAATCGAAAAGGCCACGAGAAGTTTCACCGGGACCGCGAGCGCGTTCCCCGGGGAGTATTTGCAAATTCTCCGCCAAACAGTAGCCAGCGCGCCCGCTGGTCCCGTTTACCTGTGCTATTGGACAATTCCATCTACCAATCGGGTGACAGCAGTTGACCACGCCCACCTATATATACCGAGTGTACCGCACTCGAGCTATATATTACTATCTCGATCAAAGAACAGTGCCGACCGCCTTCTCCCGCCAAAACTAAAAAACCGAACTGTCGGCCGACCGTTCGCGATACGGAGGCCGGGGACCCCTCGTTTTACTCCTCCCGCCTCGTTCTACACTCTGGTATCGTCGGCGATCCGATATTCCTGACGGTTCGAGAGATATTCACATTTTCTCGCGGATTTTCAAACGCCCGTATCTCGGTTATCGGTCGCACTGACCGATCGGCAAGTGCATTTTCCGACTCTCCGAGACCGTCTCTTCGTTTCGTCTAACCGCGTGTTTATCTCTAAGTCGCGCCGTTTACGAGTTATTGTCGAAAACAGTCAGGGGAAAAGCTGCTGCCGATTGGCGGGAAATGGACCCGTCCGACGGGCGAGAAGTCGGGTCACCGCCGCAGTCTGAGATTTGGTCGCGGGTTGGGCTCCGACGAGGTAACTGCTGTAGAGTATTATAGTTGTGAGTTACAAACTGAACATGATGCAATACTTGCGTTACGGGTGGGTGTTTTAATGAGACATACGGTGAATTATTAAACGGGGAGATGAACGACTGACGAGTGATAAGAAACGTAATAACATTAGAATATAGTTACAGATTTATTTCTCCTAGTAAAAACTGTAATGGTGAATATTGAATTTATTTTATGATAGAAATTCATTCGTATAACAGATGAAAATGTGACCTGCAAGAGTTAAAAGGCATGGTAGATAGGCTAATTGAGACTGCGACTAGCAAGAGACGATAACGATTGAGAGAAATGGTGGCCTTGAGAAAGGCCGTTTGTTGGGCGTGCCTCGCAGGGTGAGGCGAGGCGCGGAGCGCTGGCGCAGCCCGTCCGGCTTACTTGGAGCTGGTGTACTTGGTGACCGCCTTGGTCCCCTCACTGACGGCGTGTTTGGCCAACTCGCCGGGCAGAAGGAGTCGCACTGCAGTCTGGATCTCCCGGGAGGTGATGGTCGACCGCTTGTTGTAGTGCGCCAGCCTCGACGCCTCGGCGGCGATGCGCTCGAAGATATCGTTGACGAAGCTGTTCATGATGGACATGGCCTTGCTGGAAACACCGGTGTCGGGGTGGACCTGCTTGAGCACTTTGTAGATGTAGATAGCGTAAGACTCCTTCCTCCTGCGCTTCTTCTTCTTGTCGCCCTTGGTGATGTTCTTCTGGGCCTTGCCGGCCTTCTTCACCGCTTTACCGCTGGCTTTGGGAGGCATCCTGGTGCTGTAGTCGACGAGGAAATATATAAATTTTTGTTCGTTCGTTCGTTCTACTGACTGTGGGGGGGATGTGGGGCCCCCACTTCTTTAGGGAGTTCCTGCCATTGTGTGGCTATTACTCCTGAGAAATGTAGGGTCTAAGCCCTAGTAGCTAGAGCTACCTGTCTGATGTGTTGTGTTGTGGATTGTTTCGTTTACTCCGGCATGGGTGGGCGGAGTTGGGGGACCTCCTGGTCCCGTAGCAGGCGGATGTGGTGCCACGGCGAGGACTCCGCAGTCTCCTCGAGCTTCGCAGTCTGCCCGCCGACAAAGTCCCTGATGGTGGAGATGTCGGCCGCAGCTCTGATTACGGCGTTCCTGACAAACCAGGGCGATCCTGTAGCCCTCCGGAGACTCACGCTCTGGACTGCGAGCAGTTTCCTCCGGGCAGTCTTGCAGGTCAGATGGTACCAGGCTGGGGCTGCGTATGTCATCACCGGCCGAATCAGAGCCGTATACAAGAGGATTTTAATATTGACTGGGAGCTTCGTCGAGCGAAGCAGGGGGCCGATGCTGCCAAGTCCCTTCTTGGCTAGGCTGCAGACTCTTTTTACGTGGGGCGAGAAGGTCAAGCGGTGGTCTAGAAGAACCCCCAGGTACTTCACCGTGGTCTTCCATGGGATGTCATCCCCGTTCAGCGTCAGGTGATGGCCGTCCGCTTGCCTCCGGGATCTGGTGAAGTAGATCGCCTCACATTTGTCCGCATTGACTTTGACCCGCCACTTGGTCAGCCACGGCTGCAGGAGGTCCAGTTGTCGTTGTACGTAGACCCGGGCCATTCTCAGGTTTGCGGAGGTGGCCGTGAACAGTGCGTCATCCGCGTACAGGGACAGCTGAACACTCGGGGCAACGGGGATGTCGTTGGTGTACCACAGGTAGAGGATTGGGCCTAGTACTGAACCCTGTGGAACACCGGATGAAACTGGGCGAGATGTCGAAGTGGACTGACCAACGGAGATGGAGAAGGTCCGGAGCTGGAGGTAGCTTCGGATGAGAGTAAACATCCTGCCGGGGAGTGGGGACTCGGCAAGCTTGTATAGCAGACCCTGGTGCCACACACGGTCGAAAGCCTTGCTGACGTCAATCAGGACCGACGTGGAGTGATGCCTCCTTTCCGCAGCTCCAGTTATGGTGTTGAGCACTCTGCGCAGCTGGAGGGTGGTCGAGTGTCCGCTCCGGAAGCCGAACTGTTCAGTCCTGATTGAGGCGAAAAACTCCTCAGGGAACCTCGCCAGAATGATCCTCTCCAAAACCTTGGAGAGCACAGGCAGCAGGGAGATGGGTCTATGGTTCTCCGGGAAGAGGGGGTCCTTGCCGGGCTTAGGTATCATGATCACCTTGGCGTCCTTCCAGGTGGTCGGGAAGTGCGAAAGACGCAGGCAGGAATTGAAGAGGCAGGTGATAAAGGTGATGACCCAGCTCGGCAGGTTCTTCAGTGCTGGTGTCCCCAGGGAGTCCGGCCCAGGGGCTTTCCTCGGGCGGAGGCGGTGAAGGTGATCCATGACTTCTTCTGAGGTCACGAGAGGCAGGTGGTCGTCATCGATTGATTTGAAGTTCTCCAAGAAGTTGTCGACCATCTCACAGGTGTCGTCATCGTAGACGTCAGCGTGCGGGGAAAACTGATCTTCCATGGTGTCAGCGAAGGCCTCTGCTTTGTCACCGGGGGAGTAGACAATGCCACATTGGCCGTGGAGTGGCCGGGAGGACTTCTTTTCCCCACGGAGTGCCTTGGCAAGCCTCCAGACCCCGCCATCGCCATCAGCTTGGCGCTCCACAAAGTCATTCCACGCCGTCGCTCGGTGTTCTGCCAGCAGTCGTGAGCACCGTCTGGCCTGGCGGTTGAAGATGTACTTGGCGTGGGGGCAGCGCGTCAGCTGGTATTCCCTTCGCAGCCTACGACGCAGACGTATCTCATCTCGCAGGTCTCCCGGTAATGGCGGAGAGAGATCCTTCCGTGCGAGAGGCGAGGAGGAGATCGATAAATTTTTGCCATTCCGGTGCCCCTAAGGTAGATTTAGAGTGTACTGGAGCCGCGGCCAATCGGAGAACAGGACGCTTCTGATTGGCTGCGGCTCTGGCACACGCAGAATCCACCTTAGCACGCGGTTTTACGGCTAGGGTACGATCTTCTCTCCGAGAATCTACCCACAATCGATCAACAACATGTCCGGACGCGGTAAGGGAGGCAAAGTGAAGGGGAAGGCAAAGTCCAGGTCTTCGAGAGCGGGTCTCCAGTTCCCCGTCGGCCGTATTCACCGTCTGCTGCGCAAGGGCAACTACGCCGAGCGAGTGGGAGCCGGCGCTCCCGTCTACTTGGCCGCCGTCATGGAGTACCTCGCAGCCGAAGTGCTCGAGTTGGCCGGAAACGCAGCCCGTGACAACAAGAAGACCAGGATCATCCCGCGTCACCTCCAGCTGGCCATCCGTAACGACGAGGAGCTCAACAAGCTGCTCAGCGGAGTGACCATCGCCCAAGGTGGAGTCCTGCCGAACATCCAGGCCGTGCTTCTGCCCAAGAAGACCGAGAAGAAGGCTTAAACAGCCCGACCACCGAGTTCGAGCGCCCGACGCCGAGCACCACAAACGGCCTTTATCAAGGCCACCATTTTTCTCAATCGTTATACACCCTTCCTTTGCTTGCTGATCACTTTTTACCAACCGAATTAATGTTTTTATATTTCTTTACATGTTTGTTTACACTAATCCGTTGTTGTGTCAATTATTTATGGTCACATAACCTCCAGAGTTTTGGTTTCGAATTAAATCATTTTACTTATTTTTATCAATTACTGAATATTAGTCATTTCAACACGAGATTCCAATTCATAAACGACATATTATATCTTTAAGGTAAGACAATCATTCTCAGTTTTCCAGCTCGTCACTTGCTCATTTATATATAAACCCTGTGCCCTACGCCTTCTAATTGAGCGTGAGTTGGAGAAAAAAAATACTCGTCCACCATTCAAATATTGAGTTTTTTTTTTTTTATTATTTTTAATCACGAATTGAAACTATTTATTGTTACGGCCGTGCTTGGTAATCTCCGACTGTATTTATAATCAGCTTCCCTTCATTTTACATAGGACGAAGCGAAAATTTCCATTCTTTTAGCAAAGCTCGGTCCCCTTTCGAAATTCCTTCGGTTTCCTATCGACGATATGGACCCATCGTGTTAAGTGCATCATTTTTCACGGCTCCACGAACCATTTCCTTTCCTAAAGCCGAGCTCGGCCCCTTGAATTTTAACCTACATTCCCACAAGGTGGCAATACAAATTATCTCTGCAGGAAATCAAAAGTCTACGAAAAAAAATCTTCAGTCACCAAGCAAAGGTCAGTTTTCACAGTGTAAATAGACCATTTATATATAATTCGAACACCACTCACAATCACTCTACTCCTAAAATCCCGCTAAAAATAAAATACCTTCTTTCGGCATAGCTCGGTCCCTTTGTAAACCATTCAGTTAGCCGAACCCACACTTGGGTTTTATTTTCGATCAAGGCCTTTCATTTGGCTAAGCTCGACTCCCTTTTGTAAAATAGTTCGGCGTACTGCATTATAATCCCTTCATTTTACAAAGTGCGAAACCAACCTGGTACTTCGTATAGCAAAGCTCGGTCCCATTCGAAAATCCTTCGGTTTGCTGGCCGCCTCACAGGGAGGCAATTAAAATAATCTCAACAGCCAAATTAAAAAAAAATACAATGCCCAATGACTGGAATAGGGGGGAAAAAAAATCTGCAGATGCGCAATTAAGAAGACAATTTAAGTATTTTCAATATTTGTAAGAAAGGAAATGTAATGATCGCTCCATAACGAAGAATTGTTTATTATCAAGGAAAAATTTAAGGATAGGAATAAATTAATTAATAAACTTCCGTTAGCCAGTAGAATATAAGCTGTACGCCTTGTTACTACTGTAATTTTCTGTTTGGACCATCAGACTGTTTGACAAAATAAACACGGAAAAACACGAGTTTAACTTCATTGCCTCACTAGAGAGGATAACCTTCAGTCCACAACAGATGGGCAGGTTATTCGATTGAATGTCGACTAACGTATTTTAGACCACCGATTATCGCAGTCGACTACTCAACTAGTATCTAAAGGATCACAGCTTGTTAAATTGTAACTTTCCAGTAGTTCGACATGCCGTGGTGGACCAATGGAGACAGTACCGAACTCACGATCAGGCGGTCCCGGGTTCAAATCTTACTTTTGCTGATTACTTTTTAAGGTTTGCATTTTTTTATTTTACGTTATTTTGTTCCGGTTCAAGACCTGTTACCCTCTAAGGTCCGGATTTTTTTTAAGTTTACTTTATATTATTTATATACAAATTTAGAACAAAGAGCTAGAATCGGTAGTCTATAATAGACCTACAATATTCGATATTTAATTAATCGAATGACCTACCCATCTGCCGTGAACTCAAGGATATTCCACTAGAGAACAGTAATGTTGACCGGGAAGGCTGGAATACAGATACACATGTTGGGGTGAAATCGAAAAGGCCACGAGAAGTTTCACCGGGACCGCGAGCGCGTTCCCCGGGGAGTATTTGCAAATTCTCCGCCAAACAGTAGCCAGCGCGCCCGCTGGTCCCGTTTACCTGTGCTATTGGACAATTCCATCTACCAATCGGGTGACAGCAGTTGACCACGCCCACCTATATATACCGAGTGTACCGCACTCGAGCTATATATTACTATCTCGATCAAAGAACAGTGCCGACCGCCTTCTCCCGCCAAAACTAAAAAACCGAACTGTCGGCCGACCGTTCGCGATACGGAGGCCGGGGACCCCTCGTTTTACTCCTCCCGCCTCGTTCTACACTCTGGTATCGTCGGCGATCCGATATTCCTGACGGTTCGAGAGATATTCACATTTTTCTCGCGGATTTTCAAACGCCCGTATCTCGGTTATCGGTCGCACTGACCGATCGGCAAGTGCATTTTCCGACTCTCCGAGACCGTCTCTTCGTTTCGTCTAACCGCGTGTTTATCTCTAAGTCGCGCCGTTTACGAGTTATTGTCGAAAACAGTCAGGGGAAAAGCTGCTGCCGATTGGCGGGAAATGGACCCGTCCGACGGGCGAGAAGTCGGGTCACCGCCGCAGTCTGAGATTTGGTCGCGGGTTGGGCTCCGACGAGGTAACTGCTGTAGAGTATTATAGTTGTGAGTTACAAACTGAACATGATGCAATACTTGCGTTACGGGTGGGTGTTTTAATGAGACATACGGTGAATTATTAAACGGGGAGATGAACGACTGACGAGTGATAAGAAACGTAATAACATTAGAATATAGTTACAGATTTATTTCTCCTAGTAAAAACTGTAATGGTGAATATTGAATTTATTTTATGATAGAAATTCATTCGTATAACAGATGAAAATGTGACCTGCAAGAGTTAAAAGGCATGGTAGATAGGCTAATTGAGACTGCGACTAGCAAGAGACGATAACGATTGAGAGAAATGGTGGCCTTGAGAAAGGCCGTTTGTTGGGCGTGCCTCGCAGGGTGAGGCGAGGCGCGGGGCGCTGGCGCAGCCCGTCCGGCTTACTTGGAGCTGGTGTACTTGGTGACCGCCTTGGTCCCCTCACTGACGGCGTGTTTGGCCAACTCGCCGGGCAGAAGGAGTCGCACTGCAGTCTGGATCTCCCGGGAGGTGATGGTCGACCGCTTGTTGTAGTGCGCCAGCCTCGACGCCTCGGCGGCGATGCGCTCGAAGATATCGTTGACGAAGCTGTTCATGATGGACATGGCCTTGCTGGAAACACCGGTGTCGGGGTGGACCTGCTTGAGCACTTTGTAGATGTAGATAGCGTAAGACTCCTTCCTCCTGCGCTTCTTCTTCTTGTCGCCCTTGGTGATGTTCTTCTGGGCCTTGCCGGCCTTCTTCACCGCTTTACCGCTGGCTTTGGGAGGCATCCTGGTGCTGTAGTCGACGAGGAAATATATAAATTTTTGTTCGTTCGTTCGTTCTACTGACTGTGGGGGGGATGTGGGGCCCCCACTTCTTTAGGGAGTTCCTGCCATTGTGTGGCTATTACTCCTGAGAAATGTAGGGTCTAAGCCCTAGTAGCTAGAGCTACCTGTCTGATGTGTTGTGTTGTGGATTGTTTCGTTTACTCCGGCATGGGTGGGCGGAGTTGGGGGACCTCCTGGTCCCGTAGCAGGCGGATGTGGTGCCACGGCGAGGACTCCGCAGTCTCCTCGAGCTTCGCAGTCTGCCCGCCGACAAAGTCCCTGATGGTGGAGATGTCGGCCGCAGCTCTGATTACGGCGTTCCTGACAAACCAGGGCGATCCTGTAGCCCTCCGGAGACTCACGCTCTGGACTGCGAGCAGTTTCCTCCGGGCAGTCTTGCAGGTCAGATGGTACCAGGCTGGGGCTGCGTATGTCATCACCGGCCGAATCAGAGCCGTATACAAGAGGATTTTAATATTGACTGGGAGCTTCGTCGAGCGAAGCAGGGGGCCGATGCTGCCAAGTCCCTTCTTGGCTAGGCTGCAGACTCTTTTTACGTGGGGCGAGAAGGTCAAGCGGTGGTCTAGAAGAACCCCCAGGTACTTCACCGTGGTCTTCCATGGGATGTCATCCCCGTTCAGCGTCAGGTGATGGCCGTCCGCTTGCCTCCGGGATCTGGTGAAGTAGATCGCCTCACATTTGTCCGCATTGACTTTGACCCGCCACTTGGTCAGCCACGGCTGCAGGAGGTCCAGTTGTCGTTGTACGTAGACCCGGGCCATTCTCAGGTTTGCGGAGGTGGCCGTGAACAGTGCGTCATCCGCGTACAGGGACAGCTGAACACTCGGGGCAACGGGGATGTCGTTGGTGTACCACAGGTAGAGGATTGGGCCTAGTACTGAACCCTGTGGAACACCGGATGAAACTGGGCGAGATGTCGAAGTGGACTGACCAACGGAGATGGAGAAGGTCCGGAGCTGGAGGTAGCTTCGGATGAGAGTAAACATCCTGCCGGGGAGTGGGGACTCGGCAAGCTTGTATAGCAGACCCTGGTGCCACACACGGTCGAAAGCCTTGCTGACGTCAATCAGGACCGACGTGGAGTGATGCCTCCTTTCCGCAGCTCCAGTTATGGTGTTGAGCACTCTGCGCAGCTGGAGGGTGGTCGAGTGTCCGCTCCGGAAGCCGAACTGTTCAGTCCTGATTGAGGCGAAAAACTCCTCAGGGAACTTCGCCAGAATGATCCTCTCCAAAACCTTGGAGAGCACAGGCAGCAGGGAGATGGGTCTATGGTTCTCCGGGAAGAGGGGGTCCTTGCCGGGCTTAGGTATCATGATCACCTTGGCGTCCTTCCAGGTGGTCGGGAAGTGCGAAAGACGCAGGCAGGAATTGAAGAGGCAGGTGATAAAGGTGATGACCCAGCTCGGCAGGTTCTTCAGTGCTGGTGTCCCCAGGGAGTCCGGCCCAGGGGCTTTCCTCGGGCGGAGGCGGTGAAGGTGATCCATGACTTCTTCTGAGGTCACGAGAGGCAGGTGGTCGTCATCGATTGATTTGAAGTTCTCCAAGAAGTTGTCGACCATCTCACAGGTGTCGTCATCGTAGACGTCAGCGTGCGGGGAAAACTGATCTTCCATGGTGTCAGCGAAGGCCTCTGCTTTGTCACCGGGGGAGTAGACAATGCCACATTGGCCGTGGAGTGGCCGGGAGGACTTCTTTTCCCCACGGAGTGCCTTGGCAAGCCTCCAGACCCCGCCATCGCCATCAGCTTGGCGCTCCACAAAGTCATTCCACGCCGTCGCTCGGTGTTCTGCCAGCAGTCGTGAGCACCGTCTGGCCTGGCGGTTGAAGATGTACTTGGCGTGGGGGCAGCGCGTCAGCTGGTATTCCCTTCGCAGCCTACGACGCAGACGTATCTCATCTCGCAGGTCTCCCGGTAATGGCGGAGAGAGATCCTTCCGTGCGAGAGGCGAGGAGGAGATCGATAAATTTTTGCCATTCCGGTGCCCCTAAGGTAGATTTAGAGTGTACTGGAGCCGCGGCCAATCGGAGAACAGGACGCTTCTGATTGGCTGCGGCTCTGGCACACGCAGAATCCACCTTAGCACGCGGTTTTACGGCTAGGGTACGATCTTCTCTCCGAGAATCTACCCACAATCGATCAACAACATGTCCGGACGCGGTAAGGGAGGCAAAGTGAAGGGGAAGGCAAAGTCCAGGTCTTCGAGAGCGGGTCTCCAGTTCCCCGTCGGCCGTATTCACCGTCTGCTGCGCAAGGGCAACTACGCCGAGCGAGTGGGAGCCGGCGCTCCCGTCTACTTGGCCGCCGTCATGGAGTACCTCGCAGCCGAAGTGCTCGAGTTGGCCGGAAACGCAGCCCGTGACAACAAGAAGACCAGGATCATCCCGCGTCACCTCCAGCTGGCCATCCGTAACGACGAGGAGCTCAACAAGCTGCTCAGCGGAGTGACCATCGCCCAAGGTGGAGTCCTGCCGAACATCCAGGCCGTGCTTCTGCCCAAGAAGACCGAGAAGAAGGCTTAAACAGCCCGACCACCGAGTTCGAGCGCCCGACGCCGAGCACCACAAACGGCCTTTATCAAGGCCACCATTTTTCTCAATCGTTATACACCCTTCCTTTGCTTGCTGATCACTTTTTACCAACCGAATTAATGTTTTTATATTTCTTTACATGTTTGTTTACACTAATCCGTTGTTGTGTCAATTATTTATGGTCACATAACCTCCAGAGTTTTGGTTTCGAATTAAATCATTTTACTTATTTTTATCAATTACTGAATATTAGTCATTTCAACACGAGATTCCAATTCATAAACGACATATTATATCTTTAAGGTAAGACAATCATTCTCAGTTTTCCAGCTCGTCACTTGCTCATTTATATATAAACCCTGTGCCCTACGCCTTCTAATTGAGCGTGAGTTGGAGAAAAAAAATACTCGTCCACCATTCAAATATTGAGTTTTTTTTTTTTTATTATTTTTAATCACGAATTGAAACTATTTATTGTTACGGCCGTGCTTGGTAATCTCCGACTGTATTTATAATCAGCTTCCCTTCATTTTACATAGGACGAAGCGAAAATTTCCATTCTTTTAGCAAAGCTCGGTCCCCTTTCGAAATTCCTTCGGTTTCCTATCGACGATATGGACCCATCGTGTTAAGTGCATCATTTTTCACGGCTCCACGAACCATTTCCTTTCCTAAAGCCGAGCTCGGCCCCTTGAATTTTAACCTACATTCCCACAAGGTGGCAATACAAATTATCTCTGCAGGAAATCAAAAGTCTACGAAAAAAAATCTTCAGTCACCAAGCAAAGGTCAGTTTTCACAGTGTAAATAGACCATTTATATATAATTCGAACACCACTCACAATCACTCTACTCCTAAAATCCCGCTAAAAATAAAATACCTTCTTTCGGCATAGCTCGGTCCCTTTGTAAACCATTCAGTTAGCCGAACCCACACTTGGGTTTTATTTTCGATCAAGGCCTTTCATTTGGCTAAGCTCGACTCCCTTTTGTAAAATAGTTCGGCGTACTGCATTATAATCCCTTCATTTTACAAAGTGCGAAACCAACCTGGTACTTCGTATAGCAAAGCTCGGTCCCATTCGAAAATCCTTCGGTTTGCTGGCCGCCTCAAAGGGAGGCAATTAAAATAATCTCAACAGCCAAATTAAAAAAAAATACAATGCCCAATGACTGGAATAGGGGGGAAAAAAAATCTGCAGATGCGCAATTAAGAAGACAATTTAAGTATTTTCAATATTTGTAAGAAAGGAAATGTAATGATCGCTCCATAACGAAGAATTGTTTATTATCAAGGAAAAATTTAAGGATAGGAATAAATTAATTAATAAACTTCCGTTAGCCAGTAGAATATAAGCTGTACGCCTTGTTACTACTGTAATTTTCTGTTTGGACCATCAGACTGTTTGACAAAATAAACACGGAAAAACACGAGTTTAACTTCATTGCCTCACTAGAGAGGATAACCTTCAGTCCACAACAGATGGGCAGGTTATTCGATTGAATGTCGACTAACGTATTTTAGACCACCGATTATCGCAGTCGACTACTCAACTAGTATCTAAAGGATCACAGCTTGTTAAATTGTAACTTTCCAGTAGTTCGACATGCCGTGGTGGACCAATGGAGACAGTACCGAACTCACGATCAGGCGGTCCCGGGTTCAAATCTTACTTTTGCTGATTACTTTTTAAGGTTTGCATTTTTTTATTTTACGTTATTTTGTTCCGGTTCAAGACCTGTTACCCTCTAAGGTCCGGATTTTTTTTAAGTTTACTTTATATTATTTATATACAAATTTAGAACAAAGAGCTAGAATCGGTAGTCTATAATAGACCTACAATATTCGATATTTAATTAATCGAATGACCTACCCATCTGCCGTGAACTCAAGGATATTCCACTAGAGAACAGTAATGTTGACCGGGAAGGCTGGAATACAGATACACATGTTGGGGTGAAATCGAAAAGGCCACGAGAAGTTTCACCGGGACCGCGAGCGCGTTCCCCGGGGAGTATTTGCAAATTCTCCGCCAAACAGTAGCCAGCGCGCCCGCTGGTCCCGTTTACCTGTGCTATTGGACAATTCCATCTACCAATCGGGTGACAGCAGTTGACCACGCCCACCTATATATACCGAGTGTACCGCACTCGAGCTATATATTACTATCTCGATCAAAGAACAGTGCCGACCGCCTTCTCCCGCCAAAACTAAAAAACCGAACTGTCGGCTGACCGTTCGCGATACGGAGGCCGGGGACCCCTCGTTTTACTCCTCCCGCCTCGTTCTACACTCTGGTATCGTCGGCGATCCGATATTCCTGACGGTTCGAGAGATATTCACATTTTTCTCGCGGATTTTCAAACGCCCGTATCTCGGTTATCGGTCGCACTGACCGATCGGCAAGTGCATTTTCCGACTCTCCGAGACCGTCTCTTCGTTTCGTCTAACCGCGTGTTTATCTCTAAGTCGCGCCGTTTACGAGTTATTGTCGAAAACAGTCAGGGGAAAAGCTGCTGCCGATTGGCGGGAAATGGACCCGTCCGACGGGCGAGAAGTCGGGTCACCGCCGCAGTCTGAGATTTGGTCGCGGGTTGGGCTCCGACGAGGTAACTGCTGTAGAGTATTATAGTTGTGAGTTACAAACTGAACATGATGCAATACTTGCGTTACGGGTGGGTGTTTTAATGAGACATACGGTGAATTATTAAACGGGGAGATGAACGACTGACGAGTGATAAGAAACGTAATAACATTAGAATATAGTTACAGATTTATTTCTCCTAGTAAAAACTGTAATGGTGAATATTGAATTTATTTTATGATAGAAATTCATTCGTATAACAGATGAAAATGTGACCTGCAAGAGTTAAAAGGCATGGTAGATAGGCTAATTGAGACTGCGACTAGCAAGAGACGATAACGATTGAGAGAAATGGTGGCCTTGAGAAAGGCCGTTTGTTGGGCGTGCCTCGCAGGGTGAGGCGAGGCGCGGGGCGCTGGCGCAGCCCGTCCGGCTTACTTGGAGCTGGTGTACTTGGTGACCGCCTTGGTCCCCTCACTGACGGCGTGTTTGGCCAACTCGCCGGGCAGAAGGAGTCGCACTGCAGTCTGGATCTCCCGGGAGGTGATGGTCGACCGCTTGTTGTAGTGCGCCAGCCTCGACGCCTCGGCGGCGATGCGCTCGAAGATATCGTTGACGAAGCTGTTCATGATGGACATGGCCTTGCTGGAAACACCGGTGTCGGGGTGGACCTGCTTGAGCACTTTGTAGATGTAGATAGCGTAAGACTCCTTCCTCCTGCGCTTCTTCTTCTTGTCGCCCTTGGTGATGTTCTTCTGGGCCTTGCCGGCCTTCTTCACCGCTTTACCGCTGGCTTTGGGAGGCATCCTGGTGCTGTAGTCGACGAGGAAATATATAAATTTTTGTTCGTTCGTTCGTTCTACTGACTGTGGGGGGGATGTGGGGCCCCCACTTCTTTAGGGAGTTCCTGCCATTGTGTGGCTATTACTCCTGAGAAATGTAGGGTCTAAGCCCTAGTAGCTAGAGCTACCTGTCTGATGTGTTGTGTTGTGGATTGTTTCGTTTACTCCGGCATGGGTGGGCGGAGTTGGGGGACCTCCTGGTCCCGTAGCAGGCGGATGTGGTGCCACGGCGAGGACTCCGCAGTCTCCTCGAGCTTCGCAGTCTGCCCGCCGACAAAGTCCCTGATGGTGGAGATGTCGGCCGCAGCTCTGATTACGGCGTTCCTGACAAACCAGGGCGATCCTGTAGCCCTCCGGAGACTCACGCTCTGGACTGCGAGCAGTTTCCTCCGGGCAGTCTTGCAGGTCAGATGGTACCAGGCTGGGGCTGCGTATGTCATCACCGGCCGAATCAGAGCCGTATACAAGAGGATTTTAATATTGACTGGGAGCTTCGTCGAGCGAAGCAGGGGGCCGATGCTGCCAAGTCCCTTCTTGGCTAGGCTGCAGACTCTTTTTACGTGGGGCGAGAAGGTCAAGCGGTGGTCTAGAAGAACCCCCAGGTACTTCACCGTGGTCTTCCATGGGATGTCATCCCCGTTCAGCGTCAGGTGATGGCCGTCCGCTTGCCTCCGGGATCTGGTGAAGTAGATCGCCTCACATTTGTCCGCATTGACTTTGACCCGCCACTTGGTCAGCCACGGCTGCAGGAGGTCCAGTTGTCGTTGTACGTAGACCCGGGCCATTCTCAGGTTTGCGGAGGTGGCCGTGAACAGTGCGTCATCCGCGTACAGGGACAGCTGAACACTCGGGGCAACGGGGATGTCGTTGGTGTACCACAGGTAGAGGATTGGGCCTAGTACTGAACCCTGTGGAACACCGGATGAAACTGGGCGAGATGTCGAAGTGGACTGACCAACGGAGATGGAGAAGGTCCGGAGCTGGAGGTAGCTTCGGATGAGAGTAAACATCCTGCCGGGGAGTGGGGACTCGGCAAGCTTGTATAGCAGACCCTGGTGCCACACACGGTCGAAAGCCTTGCTGACGTCAATCAGGACCGACGTGGAGTGATGCCTCCTTTCCGCAGCTCCAGTTATGGTGTTGAGCACTCTGCGCAGCTGGAGGGTGGTCGAGTGTCCGCTCCGGAAGCCGAACTGTTCAGTCCTGATTGAGGCGAAAAACTCCTCAGGGAACCTCGCCAGAATGATCCTCTCCAAAACCTTGGAGAGCACAGGCAGCAGGGAGATGGGTCTATGGTTCTCCGGGAAGAGGGGGTCCTTGCCGGGCTTAGGTATCATGATCACCTTGGCGTCCTTCCAGGTGGTCGGGAAGTGCGAAAGACGCAGGCAGGAATTGAAGAGGCAGGTGATAAAGGTGATGACCCAGCTCGGCAGGTTCTTCAGTGCTGGTGTCCCCAGGGAGTCCGGCCCAGGGGCTTTCCTCGGGCGGAGGCGGTGAAGGTGATCCATGACTTCTTCTGAGGTCACGAGAGGCAGGTGGTCGTCATCGATTGATTTGAAGTTCTCCAAGAAGTTGTCGACCATCTCACAGGTGTCGTCATCGTAGACGTCAGCGTGCGGGGAAAACTGATCTTCCATGGTGTCAGCGAAGGCCTCTGCTTTGTCACCGGGGGAGTAGACAATGCCACATTGGCCGTGGAGTGGCCGGGAGGACTTCTTTTCCCCACGGAGTGCCTTGGCAAGCCTCCAGACCCCGCCATCGCCATCAGCTTGGCGCTCCACAAAGTCATTCCACGCCGTCGCTCGGTGTTCTGCCAGCAGTCGTGAGCACCGTCTGGCCTGGCGGTTGAAGATGTACTTGGCGTGGGGGCAGCGCGTCAGCTGGTATTCCCTTCGCAGCCTACGACGCAGACGTATCTCATCTCGCAGGTCTCCCGGTAATGGCGGAGAGAGATCCTTCCGTGCGAGAGGCGAGGAGGAGATCGATAAATTTTTGCCATTCCGGTGCCCCTAAGGTAGATTTAGAGTGTACTGGAGCCGCGGCCAATCGGAGAACAGGACGCTTCTGATTGGCTGCGGCTCTGGCACACGCAGAATCCACCTTAGCACGCGGTTTTACGGCTAGGGTACGATCTTCTCTCCGAGAATCTACCCACAATCGATCAACAACATGTCCGGACGCGGTAAGGGAGGCAAAGTGAAGGGGAAGGCAAAGTCCAGGTCTTCGAGAGCGGGTCTCCAGTTCCCCGTCGGCCGTATTCACCGTCTGCTGCGCAAGGGCAACTACGCCGAGCGAGTGGGAGCCGGCGCTCCCGTCTACTTGGCCGCCGTCATGGAGTACCTCGCAGCCGAAGTGCTCGAGTTGGCCGGAAACGCAGCCCGTGACAACAAGAAGACCAGGATCATCCCGCGTCACCTCCAGCTGGCCATCCGTAACGACGAGGAGCTCAACAAGCTGCTCAGCGGAGTGACCATCGCCCAAGGTGGAGTCCTGCCGAACATCCAGGCCGTGCTTCTGCCCAAGAAGACCGAGAAGAAGGCTTAAACAGCCCGACCACCGAGTTCGAGCGCCCGACGCCGAGCACCACAAACGGCCTTTATCAAGGCCACCATTTTTCTCAATCGTTATACACCCTTCCTTTGCTTGCTGATCACTTTTTACCAACCGAATTAATGTTTTTATATTTCTTTACATGTTTGTTTACACTAATCCGTTGTTGTGTCAATTATTTATGGTCACATAACCTCCAGAGTTTTGGTTTCGAATTAAATCATTTTACTTATTTTTATCAATTACTGAATATTAGTCATTTCAACACGAGATTCCAATTCATAAACGACATATTATATCTTTAAGGTAAGACAATCATTCTCAGTTTTCCAGCTCGTCACTTGCTCATTTATATATAAACCCTGTGCCCTACGCCTTCTAATTGAGCGTGAGTTGGAGAAAAAAAATACTCGTCCACCATTCAAATATTGAGTTTTTTTTTTTTTATTATTTTTAATCACGAATTGAAACTATTTATTGTTACGGCCGTGCTTGGTAATCTCCGACTGTATTTATAATCAGCTTCCCTTCATTTTACATAGGACGAAGCGAAAATTTCCATTCTTTTAGCAAAGCTCGGTCCCCTTTCGAAATTCCTTCGGTTTCCTATCGACGATATGGACCCATCGTGTTAAGTGCATCATTTTTCACGGCTCCACGAACCATTTCCTTTCCTAAAGCCGAGCTCGGCCCCTTGAATTTTAACCTACATTCCCACAAGGTGGCAATACAAATTATCTCTGCAGGAAATCAAAAGTCTACGAAAAAAAATCTTCAGTCACCAAGCAAAGGTCAGTTTTCACAGTGTAAATAGACCATTTATATATAATTCGAACACCACTCACAATCACTCTACTCCTAAAATCCCGCTAAAAATAAAATACCTTCTTTCGGCATAGCTCGGTCCCTTTGTAAACCATTCAGTTAGCCGAACCCACACTTGGGTTTTATTTTCGATCAAGGCCTTTCATTTGGCTAAGCTCGACTCCCTTTTGTAAAATAGTTCGGCGTACTGCATTATAATCCCTTCATTTTACAAAGTGCGAAACCAACCTGGTACTTCGTATAGCAAAGCTCGGTCCCATTCGAAAATCCTTCGGTTTGCTGGCCGCCTCAAAGGGAGGCAATTAAAATAATCTCAACAGCCAAATTAAAAAAAAATACAATGCCCAATGACTGGAATAGGGGGGAAAAAAAATCTGCAGATGCGCAATTAAGAAGACAATTTAAGTATTTTCAATATTTGTAAGAAAGGAAATGTAATGATCGCTCCATAACGAAGAATTGTTTATTATCAAGGAAAAATTTAAGGATAGGAATAAATTAATTAATAAACTTCCGTTAGCCAGTAGAATATAAGCTGTACGCCTTGTTACTACTGTAATTTTCTGTTTGGACCATCAGACTGTTTGACAAAATAAACACGGAAAAACACGAGTTTAACTTCATTGCCTCACTAGAGAGGATAACCTTCAGTCCACAACAGATGGGCAGGTTATTCGATTGAATGTCGACTAACGTATTTTAGACCACCGATTATCGCAGTCGACTACTCAACTAGTATCTAAAGGATCACAGCTTGTTAAATTGTAACTTTCCAGTAGTTCGACATGCCGTGGTGGACCAATGGAGACAGTACCGAACTCACGATCAGGCGGTCCCGGGTTCAAATCTTACTTTTGCTGATTACTTTTTAAGGTTTGCATTTTTTTATTTTACGTTATTTTGTTCCGGTTCAAGACCTGTTACCCTCTAAGGTCCGGATTTTTTTTAAGTTTACTTTATATTATTTATATACAAATTTAGAACAAAGAGCTAGAATCGGTAGTCTATAATAGACCTACAATATTCGATATTTAATTAATCGAATGACCTACCCATCTGCCGTGAACTCAAGGATATTCCACTAGAGAACAGTAATGTTGACCGGGAAGGCTGGAATACAGATACACATGTTGGGGTGAAATCGAAAAGGCCACGAGAAGTTTCACCGGGACCGCGAGCGCGTTCCCCGGGGAGTATTTGCAAATTCTCCGCCAAACAGTAGCCAGCGCGCCCGCTGGTCCCGTTTACCTGTGCTATTGGACAATTCCATCTACCAATCGGGTGACAGCAGTTGACCACGCCCACCTATATATACCGAGTGTACCGCACTCGAGCTATATATTACTATCTCGATCAAAGAACAGTGCCGACCGCCTTCTCCCGCCAAAACTAAAAAACCGAACTGTCGGCCGACCGTTCGCGATACGGAGGCCGGGGACCCCTCGTTTTACTCCTCCCGCCTCGTTCTACACTCTGGTATCGTCGGCGATCCGATATTCCTGACGGTTCGAGAGATATTCACATTTTTCTCGCGGATTTTCAAACGCCCGTATCTCGGTTATCGGTCGCACTGACCGATCGGCAAGTGCATTTTCCGACTCTCCGAGACCGTCTCTTCGTTTCGTCTAACCGCGTGTTTATCTCTAAGTCGCGCCGTTTACGAGTTATTGTCGAAAACAGTCAGGGGAAAAGCTGCTGCCGATTGGCGGGAAATGGACCCGTCCGACGGGCGAGAAGTCGGGTCACCGCCGCAGTCTGAGATTTGGTCGCGGGTTGGGCTCCGACGAGGTAACTGCTGTAGAGTATTATAGTTGTGAGTTACAAACTGAACATGATGCAATACTTGCGTTACGGGTGGGTGTTTTAATGAGACATACGGTGAATTATTAAACGGGGAGATGAACGACTGACGAGTGATAAGAAACGTAATAACATTAGAATATAGTTACAGATTTATTTCTCCTAGTAAAAACTGTAATGGTGAATATTGAATTTATTTTATGATAGAAATTCATTCGTATAACAGATGAAAATGTGACCTGCAAGAGTTAAAAGGCATGGTAGATAGGCTAATTGAGACTGCGACTAGCAAGAGACGATAACGATTGAGAGAAATGGTGGCCTTGAGAAAGGCCGTTTGTTGGGCGTGCCTCGCAGGGTGAGGCGAGGCGCGGGGCGCTGGCGCAGCCCGTCCGGCTTACTTGGAGCTGGTGTACTTGGTGACCGCCTTGGTCCCCTCACTGACGGCGTGTTTGGCCAACTCGCCGGGCAGAAGGAGTCGCACTGCAGTCTGGATCTCCCGGGAGGTGATGGTCGACCGCTTGTTGTAGTGCGCCAGCCTCGACGCCTCGGCGGCGATGCGCTCGAAGATATCGTTGACGAAGCTGTTCATGATGGACATGGCCTTGCTGGAAACACCGGTGTCGGGGTGGACCTGCTTGAGCACTTTGTAGATGTAGATAGCGTAAGACTCCTTCCTCCTGCGCTTCTTCTTCTTGTCGCCCTTGGTGATGTTCTTCTGGGCCTTGCCGGCCTTCTTCACCGCTTTACCGCTGGCTTTGGGAGGCATCCTGGTGCTGTAGTCGACGAGGAAATATATAAATTTTTGTTCGTTCGTTCGTTCTACTGACTGTGGGGGGGATGTGGGGCCCCCACTTCTTTAGGGAGTTCCTGCCATTGTGTGGCTATTACTCCTGAGAAATGTAGGGTCTAAGCCCTAGTAGCTAGAGCTACCTGTCTGATGTGTTGTGTTGTGGATTGTTTCGTTTACTCCGGCATGGGTGGGCGGAGTTGGGGGACCTCCTGGTCCCGTAGCAGGCGGATGTGGTGCCACGGCGAGGACTCCGCAGTCTCCTCGAGCTTCGCAGTCTGCCCGCCGACAAAGTCCCTGATGGTGGAGATGTCGGCCGCAGCTCTGATTACGGCGTTCCTGACAAACCAGGGCGATCCTGTAGCCCTCCGGAGACTCACGCTCTGGACTGCGAGCAGTTTCCTCCGGGCAGTCTTGCAGGTCAGATGGTACCAGGCTGGGGCTGCGTATGTCATCACCGGCCGAATCAGAGCCGTATACAAGAGGATTTTAATATTGACTGGGAGCTTCGTCGAGCGAAGCAGGGGGCCGATGCTGCCAAGTCCCTTCTTGGCTAGGCTGCAGACTCTTTTTACGTGGGGCGAGAAGGTCAAGCGGTGGTCTAGAAGAACCCCCAGGTACTTCACCGTGGTCTTCCATGGGATGTCATCCCCGTTCAGCGTCAGGTGATGGCCGTCCGCTTGCCTCCGGGATCTGGTGAAGTAGATCGCCTCACATTTGTCCGCATTGACTTTGACCCGCCACTTGGTCAGCCACGGCTGCAGGAGGTCCAGTTGTCGTTGTACGTAGACCCGGGCCATTCTCAGGTTTGCGGAGGTGGCCGTGAACAGTGCGTCATCCGCGTACAGGGACAGCTGAACACTCGGGGCAACGGGGATGTCGTTGGTGTACCACAGGTAGAGGATTGGGCCTAGTACTGAACCCTGTGGAACACCGGATGAAACTGGGCGAGATGTCGAAGTGGACTGACCAACGGAGATGGAGAAGGTCCGGAGCTGGAGGTAGCTTCGGATGAGAGTAAACATCCTGCCGGGGAGTGGGGACTCGGCAAGCTTGTATAGCAGACCCTGGTGCCACACACGGTCGAAAGCCTTGCTGACGTCAATCAGGACCGACGTGGAGTGATGCCTCCTTTCCGCAGCTCCAGTTATGGTGTTGAGCACTCTGCGCAGCTGGAGGGTGGTCGAGTGTCCGCTCCGGAAGCCGAACTGTTCAGTCCTGATTGAGGCGAAAAACTCCTCAGGGAACCTCGCCAGAATGATCCTCTCCAAAACCTTGGAGAGCACAGGCAGCAGGGAGATGGGTCTATGGTTCTCCGGGAAGAGGGGGTCCTTGCCGGGCTTAGGTATCATGATCACCTTGGCGTCCTTCCAGGTGGTCGGGAAGTGCGAAAGACGCAGGCAGGAATTGAAGAGGCAGGTGATAAAGGTGATGACCCAGCTCGGCAGGTTCTTCAGTGCTGGTGTCCCCAGGGAGTCCGGCCCAGGGGCTTTCCTCGGGCGGAGGCGGTGAAGGTGATCCATGACTTCTTCTGAGGTCACGAGAGGCAGGTGGTCGTCATCGATTGATTTGAAGTTCTCCAAGAAGTTGTCGACCATCTCACAGGTGTCGTCATCGTAGACGTCAGCGTGCGGGGAAAACTGATCTTCCATGGTGTCAGCGAAGGCCTCTGCTTTGTCACCGGGGGAGTAGACAATGCCACATTGGCCGTGGAGTGGCCGGGAGGACTTCTTTTCCCCACGGAGTGCCTTGGCAAGCCTCCAGACCCCGCCATCGCCATCAGCTTGGCGCTCCACAAAGTCATTCCACGCCGTCGCTCGGTGTTCTGCCAGCAGTCGTGAGCACCGTCTGGCCTGGCGGTTGAAGATGTACTTGGCGTGGGGGCAGCGCGTCAGCTGGTATTCCCTTCGCAGCCTACGACGCAGACGTATCTCATCTCGCAGGTCTCCCGGTAATGGCGGAGAGAGATCCTTCCGTGCGAGAGGCGAGGAGGAGATCGATAAATTTTTGCCATTCCGGTGCCCCTAAGGTAGATTTAGAGTGTACTGGAGCCGCGGCCAATCGGAGAACAGGACGCTTCTGATTGGCTGCGGCTCTGGCACACGCAGAATCCACCTTAGCACGCGGTTTTACGGCTAGGGTACGATCTTCTCTCCGAGAATCTACCCACAATCGATCAACAACATGTCCGGACGCGGTAAGGGAGGCAAAGTGAAGGGGAAGGCAAAGTCCAGGTCTTCGAGAGCGGGTCTCCAGTTCCCCGTCGGCCGTATTCACCGTCTGCTGCGCAAGGGCAACTACGCCGAGCGAGTGGGAGCCGGCGCTCCCGTCTACTTGGCCGCCGTCATGGAGTACCTCGCAGCCGAAGTGCTCGAGTTGGCCGGAAACGCAGCCCGTGACAACAAGAAGACCAGGATCATCCCGCGTCACCTCCAGCTGGCCATCCGTAACGACGAGGAGCTCAACAAGCTGCTCAGCGGAGTGACCATCGCCCAAGGTGGAGTCCTGCCGAACATCCAGGCCGTGCTTCTGCCCAAGAAGACCGAGAAGAAGGCTTAAACAGCCCGACCACCGAGTTCGAGCGCCCGACGCCGAGCACCACAAACGGCCTTTATCAAGGCCACCATTTTTCTCAATCGTTATACACCCTTCCTTTGCTTGCTGATCACTTTTTACCAACCGAATTAATGTTTTTATATTTCTTTACATGTTTGTTTACACTAATCCGTTGTTGTGTCAATTATTTATGGTCACATAACCTCCAGAGTTTTGGTTTCGAATTAAATCATTTT
This sequence comes from Allygus modestus, assembly GCA_963675035.1. NCBI lineage: Eukaryota > Metazoa > Arthropoda > Insecta > Hemiptera > Cicadellidae > Allygus > Allygus modestus. The sequence goes on along the minus strand of OY776111.1, from coordinate 400,956,705 downwards.
ACTTATTTTTATCAATTACTGAATATTAGTCATTTCAACACGAGATTCCAATTCATAAACGACATATTATATCTTTAAGGTAAGACAATCATTCTCAGTTTTCCAGCTCGTCACTTGCTCATTTATATATAAACCCTGTGCCCTACGCCTTCTAATTGAGCGTGAGTTGGAGAAAAAAAATACTCGTCCACCATTCAAATATTGAGTTTTTTTTTTTTTATTATTTTTAATCACGAATTGAAACTATTTATTGTTACGGCCGTGCTTGGTAATCTCCGACTGTATTTATAATCAGCTTCCCTTCATTTTACATAGGACGAAGCGAAAATTTCCATTCTTTTAGCAAAGCTCGGTCCCCTTTCGAAATTCCTTCGGTTTCCTATCGACGATATGGACCCATCGTGTTAAGTGCATCATTTTTCACGGCTCCACGAACCATTTCCTTTCCTAAAGCCGAGCTCGGCCCCTTGAATTTTAACCTACATTCCCACAAGGTGGCAATACAAATTATCTCTGCAGGAAATCAAAAGTCTACGAAAAAAAATCTTCAGTCACCAAGCAAAGGTCAGTTTTCACAGTGTAAATAGACCATTTATATATAATTCGAACACCACTCACAATCACTCTACTCCTAAAATCCCGCTAAAAATAAAATACCTTCTTTCGGCATAGCTCGGTCCCTTTGTAAACCATTCAGTTAGCCGAACCCACACTTGGGTTTTATTTTCGATCAAGGCCTTTCATTTGGCTAAGCTCGACTCCCTTTTGTAAAATAGTTCGGCGTACTGCATTATAATCCCTTCATTTTACAAAGTGCGAAACCAACCTGGTACTTCGTATAGCAAAGCTCGGTCCCATTCGAAAATCCTTCGGTTTGCTGGCCGCCTCAAAGGGAGGCAATTAAAATAATCTCAACAGCCAAATTAAAAAAAAATACAATGCCCAATGACTGGAATAGGGGGGAAAAAAATCTGCAGATGCGCAATTAAGAAGACAATTTAAGTATTTTCAATATTTGTAAGAAAGGAAATGTAATGATCGCTCCATAACGAAGAATTGTTTATTATCAAGGAAAAATTTAAGGATAGGAATAAATTAATTAATAAACTTCCGTTAGCCAGTAGAATATAAGCTGTACGCCTTGTTACTACTGTAATTTTCTGTTTGGACCATCAGACTGTTTGATAAAATAAACACGGAAAAACACGAGTTTAACTTCATTGCCTCACTAGAGAGGATAACCTTCAGTCCACAACAGATGGGCAGGTTATTCGATTGAATGTCGACTAACGTATTTTAGACCACCGATTATCGCAGTCGACTACTCAACTAGTATCTAAAGGATCACAGCTTGTTAAATTGTAACTTTCCAGTAGTTCGACATGCCGTGGTGGACCAATGGAGACAGTACCGAACTCACGATCAGGCGGTCCCGGGTTCAAATCTTACTTTTGCTGATTACTTTTTAAGGTTTGCATTTTTTTATTTTACGTTATTTTGTTCCGGTTCAAGACCTGTTACCCTCTAAGGTCCGGATTTTTTTTAAGTTTACTTTATATTATTTATATACAAATTTAGAACAAAGAGCTAGAATCGGTAGTCTATAATAGACCTACAATATTCGATATTTAATTAATCGAATGACCTACCCATCTGCCGTGAACTCAAGGATATTCCACTAGAGAACAGTAATGTTGACCGGGAAGGCTGGAATACAGATACACATGTTGGGGTGAAATCGAAAAGGCCACGAGAAGTTTCACCGGGACCGCGAGCGCGTTCCCCGGGGAGTATTTGCAAATTCTCCGCCAAACAGTAGCCAGCGCGCCCGCTGGTCCCGTTTACCTGTGCTATTGGACAATTCCATCTACCAATCGGGTGACAGCAGTTGACCACGCCCACCTATATATACCGAGTGTACCGCACTCGAGCTATATATTACTATCTCGATCAAAGAACAGTGCCGACCGCCTTCTCCCGCCAAAACTAAAAAACCGAACTGTCGGCCGACCGTTCGCGATACGGAGGCCGGGGACCCCTCGTTTTACTCCTCCCGCCTCGTTCTACACTCTGGTATCGTCGGCGATCCGATATTCCTGACGGTTCGAGAGATATTCACATTTTTCTCGCGGATTTTCAAACGCCCGTATCTCGGTTATCGGTCGCACTGACCGATCGGCAAGTGCATTTTCCGACTCTCCGAGACCGTCTCTTCGTTTCGTCTAACCGCGTGTTTATCTCTAAGTCGCGCCGTTTACGAGTTATTGTCGAAAACAGTCAGGGGAAAAGCTGCTGCCGATTGGCGGGAAATGGACCCGTCCGACGGGCGAGAAGTCGGGTCACCGCCGCAGTCTGAGATTTGGTCGCGGGTTGGGCTCCGACGAGGTAACTGCTGTAGAGTATTATAGTTGTGAGTTACAAACTGAACATGATGCAATACTTGCGTTACGGGTGGGTGTTTTAATGAGACATACGGTGAATTATTAAACGGGGAGATGAACGACTGACGAGTGATAAGAAACGTAATAACATTAGAATATAGTTACAGATTTATTTCTCCTAGTAAAAACTGTAATGGTGAATATTGAATTTATTTTATGATAGAAATTCATTCGTATAACAGATGAAAATGTGACCTGCAAGAGTTAAAAGGCATGGTAGATAGGCTAATTGAGACTGCGACTAGCAAGAGACGATAACGATTGAGAGAAATGGTGGCCTTGAGAAAGGCCGTTTGTTGGGCGTGCCTCGCAGGGTGAGGCGAGGCGCGGAGCGCTGGCGCAGCCCGTCCGGCTTACTTGGAGCTGGTGTACTTGGTGACCGCCTTGGTCCCCTCACTGACGGCGTGTTTGGCCAACTCGCCGGGCAGAAGGAGTCGCACTGCAGTCTGGATCTCCCGGGAGGTGATGGTCGACCGCTTGTTGTAGTGCGCCAGCCTCGACGCCTCGGCGGCGATGCGCTCGAAGATATCGTTGACGAAGCTGTTCATGATGGACATGGCCTTGCTGGAAACACCGGTGTCGGGGTGGACCTGCTTGAGCACTTTGTAGATGTAGATAGCGTAAGACTCCTTCCTCCTGCGCTTCTTCTTCTTGTCGCCCTTGGTGATGTTCTTCTGGGCCTTGCCGGCCTTCTTCACCGCTTTACCGCTGGCTTTGGGAGGCATCCTGGTGCTGTAGTCGACGAGGAAATATATAAATTTTTGTTCGTTCGTTCGTTCTACTGACTGTGGGGGGGATGTGGGGCCCCCACTTCTTTAGGGAGTTCCTGCCATTGTGTGGCTATTACTCCTGAGAAATGTAGGGTCTAAGCCCTAGTAGCTAGAGCTACCTGTCTGATGTGTTGTGTTGTGGATTGTTTCGTTTACTCCGGCATGGGTGGGCGGAGTTGGGGGACCTCCTGGTCCCGTAGCAGGCGGATGTGGTGCCACGGCGAGGACTCCGCAGTCTCCTCGAGCTTCGCAGTCTGCCCGCCGACAAAGTCCCTGATGGTGGAGATGTCGGCCGCAGCTCTGATTACGGCGTTCCTGACAAACCAGGGCGATCCTGTAGCCCTCCGGAGACTCACGCTCTGGACTGCGAGCAGTTTCCTCCGGGCAGTCTTGCAGGTCAGATGGTACCAGGCTGGGGCTGCGTATGTCATCACCGGCCGAATCAGAGCCGTATACAAGAGGATTTTAATATTGACTGGGAGCTTCGTCGAGCGAAGCAGGGGGCCGATGCTGCCAAGTCCCTTCTTGGCTAGGCTGCAGACTCTTTTTACGTGGGGCGAGAAGGTCAAGCGGTGGTCTAGAAGAACCCCCAGGTACTTCACCGTGGTCTTCCATGGGATGTCATCCCCGTTCAGCGTCAGGTGATGGCCGTCCGCTTGCCTCCGGGATCTGGTGAAGTAGATCGCCTCACATTTGTCCGCATTGACTTTGACCCGCCACTTGGTCAGCCACGGCTGCAGGAGGTCCAGTTGTCGTTGTACGTAGACCCGGGCCATTCTCAGGTTTGCGGAGGTGGCCGTGAACAGTGCGTCATCCGCGTACAGGGACAGCTGAACACTCGGGGCAACGGGGATGTCGTTGGTGTACCACAGGTAGAGGATTGGGCCTAGTACTGAACCCTGTGGAACACCGGATGAAACTGGGCGAGATGTCGAAGTGGACTGACCAACGGAGATGGAGAAGGTCCGGAGCTGGAGGTAGCTTCGGATGAGAGTAAACATCCTGCCGGGGAGTGGGGACTCGGCAAGCTTGTATAGCAGACCCTGGTGCCACACACGGTCGAAAGCCTTGCTGACGTCAATCAGGACCGACGTGGAGTGATGCCTCCTTTCCGCAGCTCCAGTTATGGTGTTGAGCACTCTGCGCAGCTGGAGGGTGGTCGAGTGTCCGCTCCGGAAGCCGAACTGTTCAGTCCTGATTGAGGCGAAAAACTCCTCAGGGAACCTCGCCAGAATGATCCTCTCCAAAACCTTGGAGAGCACAGGCAGCAGGGAGATGGGTCTATGGTTCTCCGGGAAGAGGGGGTCCTTGCCGGGCTTAGGTATCATGATCACCTTGGCGTCCTTCCAGGTGGTCGGGAAGTGCGAAAGACGCAGGCAGGAATTGAAGAGGCAGGTGATAAAGGTGATGACCCAGCTCGGCAGGTTCTTCAGTGCTGGTGTCCCCAGGGAGTCCGGCCCAGGGGCTTTCCTCGGGCGGAGGCGGTGAAGGTGATCCATGACTTCTTCTGAGGTCACGAGAGGCAGGTGGTCGTCATCGATTGATTTGAAGTTCTCCAAGAAGTTGTCGACCATCTCACAGGTGTCGTCATCGTAGACGTCAGCGTGCGGGGAAAACTGATCTTCCATGGTGTCAGCGAAGGCCTCTGCTTTGTCACCGGGGGAGTAGACAATGCCACATTGGCCGTGGAGTGGCCGGGAGGACTTCTTTTCCCCACGGAGTGCCTTGGCAAGCCTCCAGACCCCGCCATCGCCATCAGCTTGGCGCTCCACAAAGTCATTCCACGCCGTCGCTCGGTGTTCTGCCAGCAGTCGTGAGCACCGTCTGGCCTGGCGGTTGAAGATGTACTTGGCGTGGGGGCAGCGCGTCAGCTGGTATTCCCTTCGCAGCCTACGACGCAGACGTATCTCATCTCGCAGGTCTCCCGGTAATGGCGGAGAGAGATCCTTCCGTGCGAGAGGCGAGGAGGAGATCGATAAATTTTTGCCATTCCGGTGCCCCTAAGGTAGATTTAGAGTGTACTGGAGCCGCGGCCAATCGGAGAACAGGACGCTTCTGATTGGCTGCGGCTCTGGCACACGCAGAATCCACCTTAGCACGCGGTTTTACGGCTAGGGTACGATCTTCTCTCCGAGAATCTACCCACAATCGATCAACAACATGTCCGGACGCGGTAAGGGAGGCAAAGTGAAGGGGAAGGCAAAGTCCAGGTCTTCGAGAGCGGGTCTCCAGTTCCCCGTCGGCCGTATTCACCGTCTGCTGCGCAAGGGCAACTACGCCGAGCGAGTGGGAGCCGGCGCTCCCGTCTACTTGGCCGCCGTCATGGAGTACCTCGCAGCCGAAGTGCTCGAGTTGGCCGGAAACGCAGCCCGTGACAACAAGAAGACCAGGATCATCCCGCGTCACCTCCAGCTGGCCATCCGTAACGACGAGGAGCTCAACAAGCTGCTCAGCGGAGTGACCATCGCCCAAGGTGGAGTCCTGCCGAACATCCAGGCCGTGCTTCTGCCCAAGAAGACCGAGAAGAAGGCTTAAACAGCCCGACCACCGAGTTCGAGCGCCCGACGCCGAGCACCACAAACGGCCTTTATCAAGGCCACCATTTTTCTCAATCGTTATACACCCTTCCTTTGCTTGCTGATCACTTTTTACCAACCGAATTAATGTTTTTATATTTCTTTACATGTTTGTTTACACTAATCCGTTGTTGTGTCAATTATTTATGGTCACATAACCTCCAGAGTTTTGGTTTCGAATTAAATCATTTTACTTATTTTTATCAATTACTGAATATTAGTCATTTCAACACGAGATTCCAATTCATAAACGACATATTATATCTTTAAGGTAAGACAATCATTCTCAGTTTTCCAGCTCGTCACTTGCTCATTTATATATAAACCCTGTGCCCTACGCCTTCTAATTGAGCGTGAGTTGGAGAAAAAAAATACTCGTCCACCATTCAAATATTGAGTTTTTTTTTTTTTATTATTTTTAATCACGAATTGAAACTATTTATTGTTACGGCCGTGCTTGGTAATCTCCGACTGTATTTATAATCAGCTTCCCTTCATTTTACATAGGACGAAGCGAAAATTTCCATTCTTTTAGCAAAGCTCGGTCCCCTTTCGAAATTCCTTCGGTTTCCTATCGACGATATGGACCCATCGTGTTAAGTGCATCATTTTTCACGGCTCCACGAACCATTTCCTTTCCTAAAGCCGAGCTCGGCCCCTTGAATTTTAACCTACATTCCCACAAGGTGGCAATACAAATTATCTCTGCAGGAAATCAAAAGTCTACGAAAAAAAATCTTCAGTCACCAAGCAAAGGTCAGTTTTCACAGTGTAAATAGACCATTTATATATAATTCGAACACCACTCACAATCACTCTACTCCTAAAATCCCGCTAAAAATAAAATACCTTCTTTCGGCATAGCTCGGTCCCTTTGTAAACCATTCAGTTAGCCGAACCCACACTTGGGTTTTATTTTCGATCAAGGCCTTTCATTTGGCTAAGCTCGACTCCCTTTTGTAAAATAGTTCGGCGTACTGCATTATAATCCCTTCATTTTACAAAGTGCGAAACCAACCTGGTACTTCGTATAGCAAAGCTCGGTCCCATTCGAAAATCCTTCGGTTTGCTGGCCGCCTCAAAGGGAGGCAATTAAAATAATCTCAACAGCCAAATTAAAAAAAAATACAATGCCCAATGACTGGAATAGGGGGGAAAAAAAATCTGCAGATGCGCAATTAAGAAGACAATTTAAGTATTTTCAATATTTGTAAGAAAGGAAATGTAATGATCGCTCCATAACGAAGAATTGTTTATTATCAAGGAAAAATTTAAGGATAGGAATAAATTAATTAATAAACTTCCGTTAGCCAGTAGAATATAAGCTGTACGCCTTGTTACTACTGTAATTTTCTGTTTGGACCATCAGACTGTTTGACAAAATAAACACGGAAAAACACGAGTTTAACTTCATTGCCTCACTAGAGAGGATAACCTTCAGTCCACAACAGATGGGCAGGTTATTCGATTGAATGTCGACTAACGTATTTTAGACCACCGATTATCGCAGTCGACTACTCAACTAGTATCTAAAGGATCACAGCTTGTTAAATTGTAACTTTCCAGTAGTTCGACATGCCGTGGTGGACCAATGGAGACAGTACCGAACTCACGATCAGGCGGTCCCGGGTTCAAATCTTACTTTTGCTGATTACTTTTTAAGGTTTGCATTTTTTTATTTTACGTTATTTTGTTCCGGTTCAAGACCTGTTACCCTCTAAGGTCCGGATTTTTTTTAAGTTTACTTTATATTATTTATATACAAATTTAGAACAAAGAGCTAGAATCGGTAGTCTATAATAGACCTACAATATTCGATATTTAATTAATCGAATGACCTACCCATCTGCCGTGAACTCAAGGATATTCCACTAGAGAACAGTAATGTTGACCGGGAAGGCTGGAATACAGATACACATGTTGGGGTGAAATCGAAAAGGCCACGAGAAGTTTCACCGGGACCGCGAGCGCGTTCCCCGGGGAGTATTTGCAAATTCTCCGCCAAACAGTAGCCAGCGCGCCCGCTGGTCCCGTTTACCTGTGCTATTGGACAATTCCATCTACCAATCGGGTGACAGCAGTTGACCACGCCCACCTATATATACCGAGTGTACCGCACTCGAGCTATATATTACTATCTCGATCAAAGAACAGTGCCGACCGCCTTCTCCCGCCAAAACTAAAAAACCGAACTGTCGGCCGACCGTTCGCGATACGGAGGCCGGGGACCCCTCGTTTTACTCCTCCCGCCTCGTTCTACACTCTGGTATCGTCGGCGATCCGATATTCCTGACGGTTCGAGAGATATTCACATTTTTCTCGCGGATTTTCAAACGCCCGTATCTCGGTTATCGGTCGCACTGACCGATCGGCAAGTGCATTTTCCGACTCTCCGAGACCGTCTCTTCGTTTCGTCTAACCGCGTGTTTATCTCTAAGTCGCGCCGTTTACGAGTTATTGTCGAAAACAGTCAGGGGAAAAGCTGCTGCCGATTGGCGGGAAATGGACCCGTCCGACGGGCGAGAAGTCGGGTCACCGCCGCAGTCTGAGATTTGGTCGCGGGTTGGGCTCCGACGAGGTAACTGCTGTAGAGTATTATAGTTGTGAGTTACAAACTGAACATGATGCAATACTTGCGTTACGGGTGGGTGTTTTAATGAGACATACGGTGAATTATTAAACGGGGAGATGAACGACTGACGAGTGATAAGAAACGTAATAACATTAGAATATAGTTACAGATTTATTTCTCCTAGTAAAAACTGTAATGGTGAATATTGAATTTATTTTATGATAGAAATTCATTCGTATAACAGATGAAAATGTGACCTGCAAGAGTTAAAAGGCATGGTAGATAGGCTAATTGAGACTGCGACTAGCAAGAGACGATAACGATTGAGAGAAATGGTGGCCTTGAGAAAGGCCGTTTGTTGGGCGTGCCTCGCAGGGTGAGGCGAGGCGCGGGGCGCTGGCGCAGCCCGTCCGGCTTACTTGGAGCTGGTGTACTTGGTGACCGCCTTGGTCCCCTCACTGACGGCGTGTTTGGCCAACTCGCCGGGCAGAAGGAGTCGCACTGCAGTCTGGATCTCCCGGGAGGTGATGGTCGACCGCTTGTTGTAGTGCGCCAGCCTCGACGCCTCGGCGGCGATGCGCTCGAAGATATCGTTGACGAAGCTGTTCATGATGGACATGGCCTTGCTGGAAACACCGGTGTCGGGGTGGACCTGCTTGAGCACTTTGTAGATGTAGATAGCGTAAGACTCCTTCCTCCTGCGCTTCTTCTTCTTGTCGCCCTTGGTGATGTTCTTCTGGGCCTTGCCGGCCTTCTTCACCGCTTTACCGCTGGCTTTGGGAGGCATCCTGGTGCTGTAGTCGACGAGGAAATATATAAATTTTTGTTCGTTCGTTCGTTCTACTGACTGTGGGGGGGATGTGGGGCCCCCACTTCTTTAGGGAGTTCCTGCCATTGTGTGGCTATTACTCCTGAGAAATGTAGGGTCTAAGCCCTAGTAGCTAGAGCTACCTGTCTGATGTGTTGTGTTGTGGATTGTTTCGTTTACTCCGGCATGGGTGGGCGGAGTTGGGGGACCTCCTGGTCCCGTAGCAGGCGGATGTGGTGCCACGGCGAGGACTCCGCAGTCTCCTCGAGCTTCGCAGTCTGCCCGCCGACAAAGTCCCTGATGGTGGAGATGTCGGCCGCAGCTCTGATTACGGCGTTCCTGACAAACCAGGGCGATCCTGTAGCCCTCCGGAAACTCACGCTCTGGACTGCGAGCAGTTTCCTCCGGGCAGTCTTGCAGGTCAGATGGTACCAGGCTGGGGCTGCGTATGTCATCACCGGCCGAATCAGAGCCGTATACCAGAGGATTTTAATATTGACTGGGAGCTTCGTCGAGCGAAGCAGGGGGCCGATGCTGCCAAGTCCCTTCTTGGCTAGGCTGCAGACTCTTTTTACGTGGGGCGAGAAGGTCAAGCGGTGGTCTAGAAGAACCCCCAGGTACTTCACCGTGGTCTTCCATGGGATGTCATCCCCGTTCAGCGTCAGGTGATGGCCGTCCGCTTGCCTCCGGGATCTGGTGAAGTAGATCGCCTCACATTTGTCCGCATTGACTTTGACCCGCCACTTGGTCAGCCACGGCTGCAGGAGGTCCAGTTGTCGTTGTACGTAGACCCGGGCCATTCTCAGGTTTGCGGAGGTGGCCGTGAACAGTGCGTCATCCGCGTACAGGGACAGCTGAACACTCGGGGCAACGGGGATGTCGTTGGTGTACCACAGGTAGAGGATTGGGCCTAGTACTGAACCCTGTGGAACACCGGATGAAACTGGGCGAGATGTCGAAGTGGACTGACCAACGGAGATGGAGAAGGTCCGGAGCTGGAGGTAGCTTCGGATGAGAGTAAACATCCTGCCGGGGAGTGGGGACTCGGCAAGCTTGTATAGCAGACCCTGGTGCCACACACGGTCGAAAGCCTTGCTGACGTCAATCAGGACCGACGTGGAGTGATGCCTCCTTTCCGCAGCTCCAGTGATGGTGTTGAGCACTCTGCGCAGCTGGAGGGTGGTCGAGTGTCCGCTCCGGAAGCCGAACTGTTCAGTCCTGATTGAGGCGAAAAACTCCTCAGGGAACCTCGCCAGAATGATCCTCTCCAAAACCTTGGAGAGCACAGGCAGCAGGGAGATGGGTCTATGGTTCTCCGGGAAGAGGGGGTCCTTGCCGGGCTTAGGTATCATGATCACCTTGGCGTCCTTCCAGGTGGTCGGGAAGTGCGAAAGACGCAGGCAGGAATTGAAGAGGCAGGTGATAAAGGTGATGACCCAGCTCGGCAGGTTCTTCAGTGCTGGTGTCCCCAGGGAGTCCGGCCCAGGGGCTTTCCTCGGGCGGAGGCGGTGAAGGTGATCCATGACTTCTTCTGAGGTCACGAGAGGCAGGTGGTCGTCATCGATTGATTTGAAGTTCTCCAAGAAGTTGTCGACCATCTCACAGGTGTCGTCATCGTAGACGTCAGCGTGCGGGGAAAACTGATCTTCCATGGTGTCAGCGAAGGCCTCTGCTTTGTCACCGGGGGAGTAGACAATGCCACATTGGCCGTGGAGTGGCCGGGAGGACTTCTTTTCCCCACGGAGTGCCTTGGCAAGCCTCCAGACCCCGCCATCGCCATCAGCTTGGCGCTCCACAAAGTCATTCCACGCCGTCGCTCGGTGTTCTGCCAGCAGTCGTGAGCACCGTCTGGCCTGGCGGTTGAAGATGTACTTGGCGTGGGGGCAGCGCGTCAGCTGGTATTCCCTTCGCAGCCTACGACGCAGACGTATCTCATCTCGCAGGTCTCCCGGTAATGGCGGAGAGAGATCCTTCCGTGCGAGAGGCGAGGAGGAGATCGATAAATTTTTGCCATTCCGGTGCCCCTAAGGTAGATTTAGAGTGTACTGGAGCCGCGGCCAATCGGAGAACAGGACGCTTCTGATTGGCTGCGGCTCTGGCACACGCAGAATCCACCTTAGCACGCGGTTTTACGGCTAGGGTACGATCTTCTCTCCGAGAATCTACCCACAATCGATCAACAACATGTCCGGACGCGGTAAGGGAGGCAAAGTGAAGGGGAAGGCAAAGTCCAGGTCTTCGAGAGCGGGTCTCCAGTTCCCCGTCGGCCGTATTCACCGTCTGCTGCGCAAGGGCAACTACGCCGAGCGAGTGGGAGCCGGCGCTCCCGTCTACTTGGCCGCCGTCATGGAGTACCTCGCAGCCGAAGTGCTCGAGTTGGCCGGAAACGCAGCCCGTGACAACAAGAAGACCAGGATCATCCCGCGTCACCTCCAGCTGGCCATCCGTAACGACGAGGAGCTCAACAAGCTGCTCAGCGGAGTGACCATCGCCCAAGGTGGAGTCCTGCCGAACATCCAGGCCGTGCTTCTGCCCAAGAAGACCGAGAAGAAGGCTTAAACAGCCCGACCACCGAGTTCGAGCGCCCGACGCCGAGCACCACAAACGGCCTTTATCAAGGCCACCATTTTTCTCAATCGTTATACACCCTTCCTTTGCTTGCTGATCACTTTTTACCAACCGAATTAATGTTTTTATATTTCTTTACATGTTTGTTTACACTAATCCGTTGTTGTGTCAATTATTTATGGTCACATAACCTCCAGAGTTTTGGTTTCGAATTAAATCATTTTACTTATTTTTATCAATTACTGAATATTAGTCATTTCAACACGAGATTCCAATTCATAAACGACATATTATATCTTTAAGGTAAGACAATCATTCTCAGTTTTCCAGCTCGTCACTTGCTCATTTATATATAAACCCTGTGCCCTACGCCTTCTAATTGAGCGTGAGTTGGAGAAAAAAAATACTCGTCCACCATTCAAATATTGAGTTTTTTTTTTTTATTATTTTTAATCACGAATTGAAACTATTTATTGTTACGGCCGTGCTTGGTAATCTCCGACTGTATTTATAATCAGCTTCCCTTCATTTTACATAGGACGAAGCGAAAATTTCCATTCTTTTAGCAAAGCTCGGTCCCCTTTCGAAATTCCTTCGGTTTCCTATCGACGATATGGACCCATCGTGTTAAGTGCATCATTTTTCACGGCTCCACGAACCATTTCCTTTCCTAAAGCCGAGCTCGGCCCCTTGAATTTTAACCTACATTCCCACAAGGTGGCAATACAAATTATCTCTGCAGGAAATCAAAAGTCTACGAAAAAAAATCTTCACTCACCAAGCAAAGGTCAGTTTTCACAGTGTAAATAGACCATTTATATATAATTCGAACACCACTCACAATCACTCTACTCCTAAAATCCCGCTAAAAATAAAATACCTTCTTTCGGCATAGCTCGGTCCCTTTGTAAACCATTCAGTTAGCCGAACCCACACTTGGGTTTTATTTTCGATCGAGGCCTTTCATTTGGCTAAGCTCGACTCCCTTTTGTAAAATAGTTCGGCGTACTGCATTATAATCCCTTCATTTTACAAAGTGCGAAACCAACCTGGTACTTCGTATAGCAAAGCTCGGTCCCATTCGAAAATCCTTCGGTTTGCTGGCCGCCTCAAAGGGAGGCAATTAAAATAATCTCAACAGCCAAATTAAAAAAAAATACAATGCCCAAAGACTGGAATAGGGGGAAAAAAATCTGCAGATGTGCAATTAAGAAGACAATTTAAGTATTTTCAATATTTGTAAGAAAGGAAATGTAATGATCGCTCCATAACGAAGAATTGTTTATTATCAAGGAAAAATTTAAGAATAGGAATAAATAAATTAATAAACTTCTGTTAGCCAGTAGAATATAAGCTGTACGCCTTGTTACTACTGTAATTTTCTGTTTAGACCATCAGACTGTTTGACAAAATAAACACGGAAAAACACGAGTTTAACTTCATTGCCTCATTAGAGAGGATAACCTTCAGTCCACAACAGATGGGCAGGTTATTTGATTGAATGTCGACTAACGTATTTTAGACCACCGATTATCGCAGTCGACTACTCAACTAGTATCTAAAGGATCACAGCTTGTTAAATTGTAACTTTCCAGTAGTTCGACATGCCGTGGTGGACCAATGGAGACAGTACCGAAGTTAGTATTAGTCTCAATGCGCTTATGCTTAAATCTGCCCCTGCATTGAAGGTAAAGATTGTACTAGCTTCTTCAATTAATTCCGATATTACGCGGTCCGGTCGTCATTTAAACACGTTCGCTTGTTTTTTATGGTCGATTTTACGTGGTGCGATTGTCTTTTGTGGCCGTTACTATGCAATTTGACAGGTCACATTGTCCGATAATTGGTGAGAAGTACTCGCTCGAACTTTCAAGTAATTTTTATAACTTAATAAAAAAACTTTTTAACTTAACTTAACTTAAAACTTAACTTAAGTCAAATTATTGAAATAGTACTCTGCCGAAATGCTCGAATTATCGAGTACTCGCACACTAAAAAATATTACTAGCCTAAAATTGTTACAATGTTGTTTTGAAACACACACAGTTGTTTTTGTTGTTCTTTGATTAAAAACATAATCATCTTTATTAGTTTATTTTGTCCTTTTGATTTGTTATATTGCTTCAATAACCGGCGACCATGAAAAAATAAGAGGAAAAGAGACCCGGCATCTATACCTCAAGAGCAACTTTATTTAATTATAATTGATCCATTTATGGATCTCCACTCTCATCGGATTGTATTTAATTGATCTGATTGGAAGGCACTTCAATATAGTTGAGTGTAAAAACTGATGTGGTCAGTAATAGGACAAATTCAGACGTTACATTCACCTCGTGTAAAAAAATAGTAGCCTAAATCGACGACCGCCATTTGCCCCTCTGTCAATTCTGCTCCCAACATGGTAACATTGACTATGCAGCACAATCTGTCGGTGACCCAATCAAACTACTTCAATTTTAAATTCTAGCATAGACTAAAAGTGGGACAGCTGGGCCATATGGATGGGATGTCTCCTTAGTCAATGATGGTAATCAAACAAATCCTCTCCTTCACGAGTTGTATGACAGTTAGCTGGCAAATATTTAACCTGGGAAGAAATTATTTTATTGCTACCTGTGGAAAATGGCAGTCGACCATGTAAGCTTCACTTTTTTATCGCTGACGAGACCTCTAGATATATTAACCTAGTTGGGTGCATTTTGCACAATAGTTTCAAACTTTGTTTTTGTTTGAAATGTAAGTAAGGTTATTATGATTCAGATAAACAAATATTTCAGTCTGAAATAAATAAACATATGACGCATTCAAACGCCAGTTTTAAAGCCAGTTAAGGCCCGGTGCACATCAGCGGTTTGCGGCGGCGCGGCGGCGCGGCAGCGGCGACTATATAGTATTAGCATTGATTATACATAAGATCAATAATCAATGGTATTAATCAATCTTTTACTCTATAACAACAACTTTGGTAACAAAATAAATAATAAACAACAATTTTAAGAAATTGATAGGTTTTCCAACTCAATATTTATTTTGTTTCTTAAAATATAATCGTACGAATCTAAAGTAAATACTGTACTTAATTGAATATTGAATCAGTGCTATTATAATTTGCAATAATATTTATGAATGGTTGTAAACTTTGTTTTTGTTGTTATGGTAAGGTATTTATTTATTGCTGGCACGTTTAATACAAACTAGAGACGCCCAATGGTCGAAATTCGACCAAATATATTTGGAATATAAAGTCGACGAATATATATGAAAACAAGTTTAATATCTAGTGGGCTCATCTCTCCCTCCCCTTCCCCCATCCTCACCTCCAGATATTTTTTTTAACGTGGAGTTAAAACGGATAGCAGAAGGCGTAAGACCAGTGGCCTTTTTATTTATGACTGAAAACTCTCCACCTTATCATCTCCCTGCCCCTCTTCCCCCCCTCACAAACAGGATTTTTATGTAGAGTTAAAACGGAGAAGGAGTTAAGAGAAAGGTGGTACCATTCCAGCAGTCAGTAAAATTTTTATTTATGAATCATCTGTTTTTGCTGATGTGCTACATATTTATTTGAATAACGCAGCTTTTTATTAAATGAAAACAACAAAAAGCAGAACGCAAGTTCCCATAAGGATATAAAGTTAATTAACTCTTTTTACAAAAAATATGACAGACTCCAATAAAAAAACGTGCTAAAAAGTGTGAAATAAATAATTACGTGTTTCATTAAATTACCAATGTCAGGAACGGTACATAAATAAATACAAAGTAATTGTCTTACATTAGGGCTGGAAATTAAGTAGGCCTTCTCGTATAATTGTTTGCTTTTATTTGGATTTGGTGCCGTACTTGTAACACAACATTTGATAAACGGTAATCACGGTAAACATTCTTCCAAAACCTGCCGATATTTACAGGAAACTTTTTAGGATATTGAATGAAGGTAATGTCAGTTTCCACACGTATCAACTTAAACTGGAAAGAGCATACGAGTTGTTTTAAAACACATGCATTTTTCAGTTGACACAAATGAACTGAAAGAAGCTTTGAGTCAGATGGGTCACACCGTGAGAAATATTAAGAATGTACTTGTTAGAGTGTTAGAGTTAGAGTTGTGAGAGTTAGAATTAGAACCATGATTTTATTTAATTTGAACTATTGTTTGTTAAGAATTAATGTATTTTATTATTTGTTTTCAGCATACACCTAAACAATGTATGTATTGACACCATTCTGTGCATTTTATGTACTAATGAATAAAGTATTATTGATTGATTGATTGATACTTCATTCTTACACTAAAAAACCATCGTCTATGTTTTTCATTAATTTGGAGCCAAGTTCTAGTAATAAGGATATCTTTAATATACAATATTTGTTACATGCAAAAATAACATTCGAGCCCCTTTATAAAAAAGGGATATTGTCCAAATGTAAATTATGTCAGCAATATGGATATACAAAAGGTTACTGCAGACATCCCTTCAGATGTGTTAAATATGGAAAAGAACACGACACTGCCAAATGTACCACAGTTCTACCAATGACTACACAAACTGATTCTACTTGCTTTGTTTAGGAGGGGCATCCGGTCAATTACAAGGGCTGTAATGTGTTTAAACACATTCAAAGACGTACATATTGACATATCCTTCGTTACTGGAGAAAACTGTCAGTCCAAAAGAAGATATTATAACTCGTTCGAACACTTCCAGCTCTCGTCTAATCCGACCTGGCTTGTCATATGTTGAAGCAGCCACGAATGTAAAGTGATAATGCAACTAGTTCTAAAATCACCGGTAATGCACGTAAAACAGAAAATACTCCTTGTGATGTGACCACAAATGACAATTTAGCTCACACTATTACTACATTTATTGACCGGTTTGAACAAATTTTCAAGCAAAAAGTCTCAACAAATAGGCGCCTTGCTCGACCTACTTACTGCTGTTCTTAAGAAGCTGAAACACCCTGTTAACAGAGTTCATGCTGGTAGCGCAATTTTAATTAAAAGACATATTAACAATTATGAACTGCCAAAATATCAATATGACTATATCCAAAGCTCAAGCACAGTTGTGGAATTTACGAGTGGCCCACTTACTATCATAGCTGTTTACTGCCCACCTAGGCACAACGTAATTCATCAGCAATTTAACGAGTTCTTTGCCTATTTAGTGGTAGATTTTTGTCAGGTGGTGATTATAATGCCAAACAACCTACTTGGGGCTCCCGACTGGCAAATCCCAGAGGTCAACAACTTCTACACGGCCTCTTTACGAGAAAACTCTTGATTAACTGGTGAACCAACTTATTGGCCTTCTGATCAGCAAAAGACTCCAGATCTTCTCGATTCTTTGTTACTAAGGGTTTACCTCGAATTGTTTAAAAATTGATTAAACTCTTGATTTTTCCTTGGACCACTCACCTGTGATTGTAACGGTTATATCTTCATCGGTTATATTCCACCTTTAAAAAGACCAACTCCACCTTTCCTTTTTAACAACACCACAGATTTGAATAGTTTTTGAGAATTTATTGACCAAAATCTCAACGTCACAATGCCCCTAAAAAACGAGAAGATTTAAACATCGCTGTTGAGCACTTAAACAAAACGATTCAATATTCTGCTTGGCGAGCAACTCCAGAAAGGAAGAGTAAGCAAACTGTCCAAATAAATTATCCGATTGAAGTAAAATAAAAAATAGCGGAAAACGCCGCCTTCGTAGAGTGTGGCAAAACTCTAGGAACCAGATTGATAAAAATAACCTAAACAGGACTACCCAACACTAAAGAGATTGCTTAGTAATATTAAAAATGAAAGATTCCAAGAATTGGCATCGAAGTTTTCTCCAACCGAGGCAAGTGATTACTCTCTCTGGAAAGCTACGAAACACCTAAAGCGCCCGCAGGTTTGTATCCTTCCGGTTCTAAAGACCGACGTAACTTGGGCGAAGAATAGTACAGAGAAGGCTGGAACGTTTGCTTCCTACTATAAAGAAGTGTTCAAACCGCATGCAGTTCAATTCCAATGTTGAACAGGACTTTACTGAGTTTCTTGATTCTCCGAACCAACTAGAAATGCCAATCAAAGCATTTACTTTATCTGAGGTCAAGAACGTTATACAAAGTGATTTAAGTGCCAAGAAAGCTCCAGGATATGATTTGATTACTGGCGAAGTGTTAAAGGAATTGCCAAGAAAAGGTATAGTCCTTACGGTAATTTTTAATGCAGTCCTGCGCTTGGAATACTTCCCGTCGCAATGGGAAGTTTCACAAATAGTAGTCATTCCAAAACCAGGCAATCCTTTAAATCAAGTTTCATCTTATCAACCATCAGTCTTCTCCCGGTCATTTCTAAAGTTTTCGAGAAACTCTTTTTACAACGACTTCAGGTTATAATTAATGAAAAATATATAGTACCACTTCACCAGTTTGGATTTCAGCGTAGACATTCCACTATAGAACAAGTTCACAGAATAACTAATGTCATCAAGAAAGATCTTGAAAATAAACGTTTCTACTCAGCTGCGTTCTTAGACGTGGCTCGCTGGTTTATTGTTTAAAATTAAATCTCTCCTATCTCACTTACTACGGAATCTTCAAATCTTACCTGTCCGAAAGATTTTTTCAAATTAAGTATCACTGATTTTCATGCAATCGAATCGGGAGTGTCCCAAGGCCTATTCTGTGTGTGTTCTTTGGCCTATTCTGTATATTGTGTATACTTTTGACCTGCCCCAGATACCAGACATCACTATTGCAACGTTTGCAGGCGACACTGCACTGTTATCTTCCAACCTGGACTCTATTATGCCATCCTCCCTTTACAAATAGCTTTGGACGATATTTCTGATTGGCTGAAAAACTGTAAAATAAAGGCGAATGAAACTAAATCAGTCCATGTTACTTTTACAATGTCAACTACTACTTGCCCCCCCCCCCAGTCTCATTGAATAATGTAATGCTACCTCAAGCAACTGAAGATAAATACCTTGGTATGCATCTAGACAGGCGTCTTACATGGCACACTCACATTTGGAATAAAAGATTAACCTGAAGACCAATAAATTGGCTTGGCTTCTTGGCAAACATTCAAAACTATCCGTTGAAAATAAGTTACTTTTAAGTTATGTTAAAACCAATATGGGCCTATGGGATACAACTCTGGGGAACAGCGTCCAATTCTAATATTGAAATTATTCAGGGATACCAATCGAAAATGCTGAGAAAGATTTTACAAGCGCCATGGTACGTAACTAACCAAGTTCTCCATCGCGACACTAAAACTCCATCGGTCCGAGAAGAAATTTCCAAATTAAGTTTCTAATTAATTAAGTAAGTTAATTAATTAATTAAGTTAATTAATATCAAAGTAAACTGAAAGACCATCCAAACTATCTTGCAGTAAACCTTTTGGACAATAGTGAAGCTACATTCCGACTAAAAAGTCATCATGTTCTGGACCTTTGTAACCGTTTCTTGTAAAAGATAAATTCACAGTTTACCGTTCCTATGTTAGTGCGCACAGTGGTGCGTAGCCAACTCATGTTATATTATTTTTATCAAACTTGCTTATTGTTCACATTGTACAGAACAGATCTTCTTTATATATAATTCTGTAAGCGAAATTTTTAAGTCAAAATTGTGGGTGTTTAGCAAATAGCAGGATGATTGGAGAGGGCTCAAATTAAAGGTCTTGATTCCAGGGACTCGGGAAAATAGCGGTATTTCTACAAAGTTACCAGCAAACGACAAATAACGTAAAACATTTCCCATAAGAAAAGCATGGGGATTAAAACAACGTCTGCTTTGTCTACATTAAAACATGTGATTAAGTGCCGCCTTTGTTTACGAACTGACATGTGTTCCTATTTATTATAAACAAATCAGATTATAGTGCAAAAACAATTCAGATTCTAATTTTTGTCTCTATAACTTTTATCAATTTTCACAAATACTATGCAAGAATTAAGATAATTAACTTACAGGAACTACAAGAAGAAGTTAATATTTATACATGGTTGTTTAAATTGGACTAACAATAACCTTATTTATTTAATAGGATCAACTGAAGAAAACATAACCTAAAATGACTCAAGAATGTCCTATTTGCAAGAAGAAAGTCAACAGATTAAATTCTCACATAAAAGGAATTAACACATAAAGGATGGACAGGAGGAAAATACACTGATGATGAGGAAGTAGACCAAAAAATCAGTCAAGAAAATATTTCCGATAATGACAAAAATCTAAACCAATGTAAAAACAATAATATTGACAAAATTATAGATGAGAAAAAATATGCTACAGATACTAAGCTAAGTAACAAACACACATACAGAGTGAATGAGAACCTTAAAATTAAATCAGATTTATTAAATAGTAATTTAAAATTAGAAAAACTAGAAAAATACATACATGACCTAGAACTAACAAACTATGAACTAGCTAATACTTTAAATAAACAACGCAAAGATTTACATAAACAAATTTAAACCTCCTATGCATGGGATAGAAGTAGGTGGTTAGATGATTTGATTTTAGAGGCATACTTCAATTCTTTTAGTGATAAAACAAGGCATTTAACAATTGTTTGTTTTTAGGCTCTTCATCAACTGAAGTGGTAAAACATAGTAGAGATGCTAACTTAAAACATATCCTCGATGATATGCAGGTAGATAAGTACAGATTTATTTTTTATTGTGTTAATAACAATCGTTGTCCAGGGGCATTAGATGGTGGATCTCACTGGAGTCTACTCTTCATAGAAAATAACAGTAAAACAGCTTATCATTTTGATTCATTATCTGGCACAAATTCTGAAACAATTATATTAATGGCAACAAATCTTGGAATTAAGAATGAAAGTTTGTTTGAAATGCCATGTCCCCAACAAAATAACTCTTTCGAGTGTGGATTAAATGTACAAGAATCAAGGAATATTCAGGAAGGAAGGAACTATTGGAAGGATGTCCTGGAATCAAGGATAATCGTTGATGGATTTTGTAACAATGACAAAAATATGAATGTTACATTTAAAAACTGGTATTATGATTTGTTCGGTCCAACATTACCGATTGATCAGTCAAATACAATAAATGATTCCAAAGCCATAATTACCCAAAAGATCTGTGGATTACAAAATAATGAACATAGTCTCGACAAACTACCAGTTAATGAAAGCATATCAAAAACAGTTGACAATAAAATAAAATACAAAGAATCCTGTTGGGAAAATCCAAATAATAAACACATTTTTAATAAATATAGTTCTCATTACAAACAAGTTGCAGACTTTGAAAACAACAATAAATTCTCAATTCTGTCAGAGGTTTCTGATGATTTTGTTTATCATCGGGAAAATCATTCTACAGATCTTACTAATAGAAGTAGCAATGTAAAATTTAGACCAAAAAGTAAAACACAAAAATCAAATGAATCGAATAACACTACTAAATATATTAAATATAATAAAACAAATTACAAAACAGACAAAATAATGACATCAACTAAAGTTCCGAACAAAAAGCGTAATCCAATTAAAACTATCGAAGAAGGGCCTACACAAAAAAAGTGTAAGATCAGGCTATTATCTGACAGCCATGGAAGGAATATAAGTAATCTTTTAAGCAATAAACTTGACAATTCATTTGATGTTGATGGTTTTATTAAACCAAATGCAAAAGTTTATGACATTTTAAAATCAACACATTATACCATGAATAATATGAATCCTCATGATTATTTAATAATACTTGGAGGTACTAACAATGTAGCAAATTATAATGAAAAACACCTTTTAAAGGATTATGACGATTTTTTAAAGACAAATATAAGAACTAATGTCTTAATACTTGGTATACCATTAAGATATGATAAGCCATCACTTATTCATAGAATTGATAGAATAAACAATGACTTGGAAAGAATTATAAGTAAATACCCCTTTGCTAGGTTTATATCACTTAATAATTTAGAAAGAAATATGTACACTAGACATGGCTTGCATTTTAATAATAAAGGTAAAAAGATAATCACAGACCTTATTGTAAACTTTATCTCCCCAAAAGTTAATAATGGTCAGGTACATTTTGAAAATCAGTTAGGACTAAACAGCAAAATAACAAACTCGATGATTAGTTTAGTAAATGACTATAGGACAACTTGTGACTACCATAGAGAAATCAATAATTTAATATATTTAACAGGGAAACCAAATAAAATTCAAAATTATTTTTTAGGAATCACTCAAAAACAAAAGGGAGTAACCTAAATTGCAGTAAGCAAATAAAAATCATACATATGAATATTCAGTGTTTAAGAGACAAAGTAGACATGATAAATATATTTATATATGAAGAATCGCCAGATATATTAATACTAACAGAACATGGACTTAAAGACTTTGAAGTCAAAAGTATTTATTTCCTTGGTTATAAAATAGTATCGAGTTACAGTCGTTCAAATCATAAAAGCGGAGGAGTTTTATTCATAGCCAAAGAATATCTCGATATAACTACTTTAGAGTACACTTCAACTTCTGATGAAATAAATATTGAAATCTGTGGTATTGATCTCATCACTAACAGTTCTTCTTTGAAAATAATAGGAATTTACAGATCACCATCTGGGTCTAAAGATATTTTTCTATATAGATTAGAAAATTTGCTTTCAATAATTTTTAAAAACAAAAAAGGTATAATTTTAGTTGGAGATATTAACATCCCTTGGAATATTGATGACAACAATAAAATGAAACTTAAAGATTTGACCTCATGTTACTCTTTGAAACAACTAATAGACAAACCAACTAGGGTTACTGAAACAACACAAAATATAATTGATCTAGTTTTTACTAATATAAACAAAGATTGGATATCAGCTGAAGTAGTAGGCACCGGTTTATCTGACCATTTTGCTCAGATTGTAAATATAAATTCATATAATAAACAGTCAAAATCCTCATCTCAAAAAGTTTTACTAAGAAATTATTCAGAAGTTAACAAACTTTGCAATATTTTAGAAACAGAAACGTGGGAAACTGTATTCAAAGCTAGTACAACTGAAGACAAATTTACAATTTTTTTAGATATTTTCATTAGATATTTAGACTTAAGTTGCCCATATAGAACAGTTATAAATAGGCCCAGAAACTTTAAAAAACCATGGTTAACATTAGGGATAATTACTTCTAGCAAAACGTTAAAATTGTTACACAGACAAAAACAACACATGGGACAGGATTTTCAATCATATTACAAAAATTATAAAAGGATATATAAAAAGGTTATACGATTAGCCAAATCCAAATATGTTTTCAATAAGATAAAAAGTTCAAAGAACATAAACAAAGATACATGGACTATAATAAATAATGAAAGAAATAAAAAACAATATCAAAACACTTTGAAATTAATGTTGAATGGTAAAATGGAAGAAGATCCTGTAACAATCAGTGAAGCTTTTAATAACCATTATACTACTGTTGCAGAAAGATTAAAAAATAATTCTGATGTTCCCCCTTTAATTTCAAATATAATTAACCCTCCAAAATCAAGTATAAAGCTTTTCCCGACCGATATATCTGAAGTTTATGATGTCATACACTACTTAAACGATAAAAGCGCACAAGATTTTTATGGCATATCTAATAAACTAGTGAGAATAATAAATATTTATGTATGTGATATTCTTGCCAATATCATCAATACTTCTCTAGAAGAAGGAGTATTTCCTTCAAAATTAAAAATTTCTCGAGTGAAACCGATATTTAAAAATGGATTGACAAGTGACATCAATAATTACAGACCAGTATCAATAATTTCTCCATTTAGTAAAATATTTGAAATAATTTATTATAGACGATTAGAATTATTATTTCTTAATTCAAACCAATTATTATCAGACAACCAATTTGGGTTCAGGAAAGGAAAATCAACCACCAATGCAATAAATAAAGTAATTAGTGAAATAGTAAATAACCTAGAAAATAAAAATAAAACTATTGGTATATTTATGGATCTTTCTAAGGCTTTTGACTGTGTAAATTCTAATATTTTATGTGACAAATTATACTCACTGGGTGTTAGAGGGGTTTCAAATAACTGGTTAAAATCTTATCTTTCAAGTAGAACACAATTAGTCGATGTATCCGGATATAGATCTAAATGCAAAGCGATTTCTTTCGGAGTACCTCAAGGTTCTATTTTAGGGCCTATTCTTTACAATATTTATGTTAATAATTTATCAAAAGAAATTCAATACGATAATATAACTTGCTACGCTGATGATATTGTTGTCACAATAAATCAAAACACAGTCCAAAATTTTGAAATAAAAAGTCATGTAGTTCTCACACAAATATATCAATTTTTAGGGAATTTGAATTTATTTGTTAATTGTAAGAAAACCAATTTTATAAATTTTAGTTTATTGAGAAATAGAGCTGAACAATTTCTGGGTCAAATAGTAATGGATAACTTTGAATTAACGGAAGTTAAAACAATTAAATATTTAGGTATTATAATAGATGAAAATCTAATCTGGACAGCACATATTAATTCCTTATGTAATAGCATAACTTCATGTATATTTTGCTTAAGCTATTTTTGTCAGTTCAGATATAAATCACTGCTAACATTATACTATCATACAGTGATAGAATCAAAAATAAGATACGGCATTGTAATATGGGGCTCAGCAACACAAAATTTAATGAAAATAATATTTGTTTTGCAAAAAAGAGCAGTAAGACTTATTCAAGGGATAAAAAAGGGGAAATCTTGTAGGCAAGCTTTTAAATTCCTCGATATTTTACCTTTATATTCATTGTATATTTATGAGGTTATAATGTTTGCTAGATTCAACAGTAACGATAAACCAGATGAAGGAAATCATATGTATAATATCAGAGGGAAATCCAATCTAAGGCAAGAATCCCATAGACTTTTATTAAACTGTCACTTGGCCAAAAATATTGGTGCTTCATTCTTCAATAAATTACCTTATAACTTAAAAAATATTGAAGATAAAACAAAATTTAAAGTCAAACTTAAAACATTCTTAATAGAAGGATCATTCTATTCCGTAAATGAATTTAATGAATTCTATTACAACCAACCTTAATAAATTAAACATGTAAGTAAAGATACAATTAAAAATTATATAGACTATAAATAGAAAATGTTATACAAAATGATCATACAAATTCTGAAAACTAATCAACAATGCATATAGAATATTAAATTTTAAAATAAACTATTAAAATATATATTACTTAATTAAGTTTGATTTAATATACATAGGTCAATAGTACTCGAAGCATCCAAGCATCTGGGCTGTAGTGATGCGGACGGTATATCAGACTCGAAACTCTACAACCTTTGGGTGTAGATAGTAGACGGTCCATTATTGTAATGATTGTTGATAAAAAATAATAATTTGATTTTTGATTTTTTAATTTTATTACCACTTTAAATATGACATTTCAGATGTCATTTTATTCCTTAAAACTATACATAGTTATTTTGTTCACATGCAGTTGTAAAACAATGTTTATTATGTTATGATTTAACAATAATAAACAATAAAAAAACAACAACAATCATTACAAACAATAAAAAAACAAAGTTAACAAACAAATAAAGAAAGAAAGAACACTATAATTAATAAACAAGATAACAAATCAATAGTCAGATCATAAAATTTTACTCCAATATTTTTTAATTAATGGAGTATGAAGATAATGAAAATGAAGAAATGATAAAAAAGAAAAGATGGAATAATACAAAATAAAATAGGCAAGTTAATAAAAATATGAAGAAAATTACAAGATACCAAAAAAGGAGATAAAAAACAAAAAATAACAATTCTGAAAATTAAAAATCAAAAGTTAAAAATCTTTTAGAAAAAGATTAAAAAGAACTTGGAAGATTTACAACAAATTATAAAAACGTGTTTTTGAGTGCAAATTAACAAAATATTTCAATTAATTAAAACTGTCTTAGTGGGTATTGTTGTTATTCAAATAATTTTTGTAGAAGAAACTATTAATCTATATCCCAGTCTATTCAAGAAAAACATTTTGTGAAAAGAAGTCAAATAAAACTACTAACTAACTACAAAAGTTTACATAAACAATATAATAATATGTTGTTTATGTAATCTTCTTATTTTCAATATTAAAGTGTATAAAAATATAATGTATAAATGTAAAAAAATGCAACCGAGTGAGGTAGCGGTTATTGCACCTCACATTCGGGGGGCCTTGGGTTTCATCCCAGGCCGGCCATTCTGAGAAGAGTTTGTTCGGTTTCTCATCTCATTTAGGCAAATGCCGGAATGGTTCCCAGAAAAGGGCCGTACCCCGCCAGGAAGGGAAAGATAGGACTCAGGTCTACCTTACCTGGTTTAAAGATTTCCCCATAAATTTAATATTTTGTTTTGTAAATTCCAACACATTGTTAAACATTGTCACGGAATAAATATTATTATTATTATTATTATTATTAAAAAGATAAGGCAGAGCATTGAGGAAAGGTTACGGTAAATAAAATTGTTATAACTAAATAAAACATGATTTTCTTATGGGGGATGTTTTACGTTACTTCTCGTTTGCTGGTTACTTTATAGAAATACTGTTGTTTTACCCAAGTCTCTGGGATCAAAACCATTTGAAACGTCTCCCATCATCCTCAAATTTGCCAAACTCCAACGATTTTAACTTAAATATTTCGCTTACAGAATTATATATAAAGATTGCTATTTAGTATAGTCACGATAGAATCTGGTTGAGTGATAGTATTAAAATTGACTGGTGTTGTTTTTAACAGCTGTTTTAATTCATTGATTTTTATTTTAAACTACATAAGCCGATTGTTTAAAAACTCTAAGTTATTTTACAATATTTTTCAAGTATGAGACCTGCCTAGAGCACATTTTATTCATAATTAGATAACATAAATGTTTTTAGGACATTGTTCTTGCCGTTTGTTTACCTATAAGAGTAGTGGCGAAAGGGGCTGCTGGCTCACTTGATTTATGGCTTCCGGTCACGTGACCGGAAGCGCTGAGTCATTAAACACGTCATCTGAGGCTGAGCCAGTGACGTAGGCGGTTTTGTGACGTAATGAGGGAAAGGTTAAAGTTCAAGGTCACGGGGAGGTTATTTTAAAAAAGTACTACCTCGCACGCGTAAAATCCGATTGTGA
This sequence comes from Allygus modestus, assembly GCA_963675035.1. Lineage (NCBI taxonomy): Eukaryota > Metazoa > Arthropoda > Insecta > Hemiptera > Cicadellidae > Allygus > Allygus modestus. The sequence goes on along the minus strand of OY776111.1, from coordinate 400,929,761 downwards.
TTCGATAGTTTTCATTCGATAAAAATATCGAATGAATAAATCGAATGAAGCAATCGAATGATACGAGTGCGAGGTAGTACTATTTCATGTATTACTTTATTATTTACATTTATTTTTATTTACAATAAGTTATGTTTACAATAATTTATGTTTACAATAGTTCCCCGTTGTTTGTCGTCATCGATGTTGTTGATCCGGAGTCGCGGCCATCACTTCGTTTTCTGATGAAAGCCGGTAGATACTTTGACCCCTGAGCAGAGTCAATGTTGTTTGTTGCGATCAGTTCTAAAGATAAACTGTAGCCATTCGCTAGGAGAAGTCTTAACTCCTCTTTAAAAACCTCCAGGTCCGTAGAAGTTGATAGATAAATAGAGTCATAATAAATACATCGAATCTTGAGTGACATGTCAATGTTATTTTGTGAAGAGCGCGGAGAGAGGATGATGTTCACCAGTCGAGAGCTGGAGGTGTACTGACTATTCACAAGCTAGCGTTGCAATCGTACCAAATGGTGGGGGTAAAAGTGTGGTGGGGCGGAGCAGATGGCGGACGGCAGATGGTAGGCGGCAGATGGCAGGCGACAGGTGGCAGGTGACAAGTGCGCGGCAGATGGCAGCTGACGTGGGGAGGAAGACTTTGGATAAAATATCCATTAGTTAAAACCCTGGTCTGCACGTTGAAGTTCCTCCTCTAGTTTAGTAACCAGCCGAAAATCCACTTCCATTTCATCCTCCTGCTCTGGACATTGCGGCTGCGCACACCACCTCTTGCAAGCATAATCATACGCGTTCTTATATTCCTCCAGGACTTGTTCATATGTCCTAGGCTGCTGGGATATAGTTTGCATCGCCGCTCCTTGATTAACCTCGGTAGTCTCAAGAGTTGCCACCAACTCCTTCTCACTAATCACACCTCCCCAAATAATGTTATTGCCACGGCTTATGATGTTGCTTGTTGGCTGCTGAGATGTAGTTTGCTCAACCTCGGTAGCGTCAAGAGTTGCTATCAACTCCTCCTAACAAACCTGCATCTCCCCAAATATTGTCGTTGACGCTGCTCATGGTGTTGTCTGTTCCAATGATTGTATAGTAATGCAGCGTTTGAGTGTAGGTTAGGTACTCGTCCCTTCCCCCACCACATCACTCCCCCACCACACCACTTCCCCCACCAAGTTCTTACATCGCGCACTAACTAGCGTACACGCATTAGTTAGGGTCTGGCTCTTACACTGTCAAGACCGTAGCTCCTTAACTGAAAACTTCAATTAATTTGTCTCAACACTATATGTGTATAAATATTACAGTCACTATGATCTAAACTAGTGCATGTTTCCATGTGTTGCTTCTTGTGCAGCAGACAACTGGCTAAGAGTGTTTCAACCTTGGCTATTCTACGATGGAACCGCTCATTGTCCGCTAAAAGCGTAGACATTCTATCTTCATCGTCGGAGAAGTAGAAGGTGGTGGCAAGCGGGCTACTGAAGGACACCTTACTCATATTCCTGTAAAACTGTGACATGTTCAAACGTTAACACAAACTATATAGGTAGATGTTCATCCGACAACAGCTGGAAGTATAATGATGTAGCGCTAGCTTGTAGGATAGACACCTATCCCCACCACAACGTTCCCTTGTCCTTCAAACAGTTGTTTTTCACTACAGTTGCTATACCCTTGGTCGGATCTGAAGTCTGTTTGCACTAACTTGTTCGTCTGATCAATCCGCGTAGTTTGAGTACCCACTTGATATATTTTAAACCGTAAATAAAGAAGTTATGTAGGTTTGACCTCTAAAATAGCTGTTTTTTAGCTATAACTGCTATGCCCTTGGTCGGATCTGAATTTTGTTTGCACCACCTTGTTTGTCTGATCAATCCGCGTAATTTGAATACCCACTTGATATATTTTAATCCGTAAATAAAGAAGTTATTTAGGTTTGACCTCCAAAATAGTTGTCTTTAGCTATTACTGCTATACCCTTGGTCGGATCTGAATTATGTTTGCACCAACTTGTTCGTCTGATCAATCCGCGTAATTTGAGTACCCACTTGATATACTTTAATCCGTAAATAAAGAAGTTATTTAGGTTTAACCTTAAAAATAGTTGTTTTTAGCTATTACTGCTATACCCTTGGTCGGATTTGAATTCTGTTTGCACCAACTTGTTCGTCTGATCAATCCGCGTAATTTGAGTACCCACTTGATATATTTTAATCCGTAAATAAAGAAGTTATTTAGGTTTAACCTTCAAAATAGTTGTTTTTAGCTATTACTGCTATACCCTTGGTCGGATTTGAATTCTGTTTGCACCAACTTGTTCGTCTGATCAATCCGCGTAATTTGAGCACCCACATGACATACTTTGCACAAACTTTGTACCCCCCCCCTCCCCCCCCCAAAATGGGTCATGTTCAAGGTCAAGTCAAGGTCAAGGACCTTGGGACTTAGAAAATTTCACAAAGTGGGCTGCACACAAACATGAGACTAACAGTCTCCTGCCTATGTACAGGCCAAGTCCCTAACTTGAAATGCTTAGGGTGGTCCTGAAAAGGACCGTTTGTGTTTGAAGGAGATGGTGGATAAGGAGCGGTGAGCGGTGGACAGTGTTTATTTTTTCTTCGCAACCCACTTTACTTGTCCCTTCTGCCGTACTAAAAACAAGTCGCACTTGGTCTCAGGAGGTGGCAGAGTGGACCTTGGAAGGTGGACCTTGACGTAACGGCCGCCAAAGAGGTGTTGGAGTAGGTACTCATCATCGCTGATCTTCCCCACAAATAGATACTCCACGTTTAATTTCAACTGCGCAAACTTGACGGTGACAGACTCCAGCGGCGTTACCAACTCGGTAAGTTTCACCGTAGCCGTCCTCTTCATTATCTCCTCAACAGTTGGTGGCGGCGATGAAGGTCGAAGTGATGAAGGGCGAGGCGATAGCGATGGCGAAGATGCAGTAGACGTCGAAGGCCGTTGGTCAAAGTAAAGTGGGTGGTTTCGAAAATTCTTTTGTATGCAAGATCTAAAAGAACTAGGTCTTTTGAATCCGCTCCTTTTTTCCGAAGACTTCTTCAAAGTCTCCTTCAAACGTTGCAGTTTCTCGGGTGTGATGGGAGAAGACATAGCGCAGAGGTGTATACAGTTCGCAAGGCAAAGCTGGAATGAGGTACCAGACGGAGCAAAGCGGGTCGCCAAGTGTAACCGTGACATTTCCATATACGGGTAGAAAGCTAAAGACCGGTCTACATCCTGTTCCCCTTCCACCGTGACGACACAACCCCTCCCCCCTTACGTCACGGGGCGGAGCCCCCCCCCCGACGTCACGGGCGGAGCCCCCCCCCTTGACTAACCCCCCCCCGATTTGGGTCATGTTCAAGGTCACCCCCCCCCGACCTCCCCCCTTCCGCTTCGGTGACGTCACTTTGCCTTTATAAGCGGGAGCAGTCCGCAGTCTCGTCGCAGTAGCTTGCCGCCCGCTGTTTGGATATACGTCCCAGTGGGTTGCACTCTGCTGCAGCGTAGGTCTGTTAAGTGTGCGTTGGGCCCGACGCGCAATTAAGAGATCCGCGCCCTTGCATGTTTAGTTAGTTTGTTTAAGCATGTTAGATAACGCTTGTAGTTTGCTGCTAGGTAATGTAGTCAGTCTAATATATATGTTAGTGTTTGGTATTGGTTTGAAGTGTTTTATTTACTAATAACATATGTACTCCCGGCCCTACAGGTCCCTCAACAACCTTGGTCAAAACTTGGGTTCGCAGCAGCCTGACGCCGGGTGTTTGGGTCTACGTCCCACCGGGTTTCAGTGATACTGTTGACCTTTGCAAAACCGACCTCGGCTGTTTGTTGTAAAAATAACGTTAACTGATTAATTTGTTTCTTTTACATAGTTGCTGGTAAAGTCTTTATTTTCAAAGTAATGTATCTTGTTTCTCATCCTTTTCCTAACCCCCTGACAATAAGGTTTGGCCCTGAAAACCGGCCTTGTCAATAAGATCAATACGGCCATGCAAACCGGTTGACACCACCTATCTCACCCATGAGAAACGTTTGTGAAATATAAAATCAGTCTCTTGTTTAAAATCAGTCTCTTGTTTGTTGTCTTTTGTCCCCTTCCCCAATACAGAGCGGGGAATAGAGCAGTATGTTATGCTCTATTCCCCGCTTTGGCATTATGTCAGATGACCTTGACCTACCGACGGGACTTAGAAAAACTTTCGTTTGATCAAATATTGGAAGAAATATACTTTTAAAATAACCTTTTTCAATCACCTCCACTCCCACCACTTACATCTCCCCACCATTTACATCTCCCACCACTTACATTGGGTATAAAAGAGGTTCCCCATCACTGGTAAAACATTCTGCTGTTTGTGTTTAACCATGGCGCATATCAGGAAGCAGACCAAGCCTAAGAAGATGGTCGTAGCAAAACCAGCTCTTGTAACACCTACTACCTCTTCTACTGCTTCTTCATCATCTACACCAACTACTTCTGCACCGTCTCTACTCCGCCAGGTTTTATCTTCGCCAGCTTCTTCATTGCCTGCTTCTTCATCGCCTGCTTCTTCATCATCCGGTCCTGCGTCCATACTCCGCCACGCATTACTGATGTCCTTGATAATCCCGGAAGAGTCGCAACCAAGGTCTCCATCTTCTCCACCACCAAGACCCAAGTCACCAACACAATCATCTTTATCTTCCCCATCACCAAGGTCAAGGACAAGGTCTTCTTCGTCATCTTCTTCTTCGTCATCTTCGAGCTCGAGGTCCTCTTCTTCTTCATCTTCGAGCTCGGGATCATCATCACCGAGTTCAAGATCTTCAACACCCACTATACCGCAGATCATTTCTCCAATCATCACTCCACCTTCCACAAGTTTTCGTCCGTCAGTAATCTGCATAAATGATCAAACTCCTTCAGAGAAATTTAATGAATTAAAATCCTTGAGAAGGAAGTGCTTACTTCCTGCACAACAATGTAAATACAGTTTTAAAAAAGGTGCAAGGAAAGGGGAACGTTGTGCTAAATCTTGTGTCTTAGATGAAGAATTATGCAGTTTTCATTTAAGACAAAAACACAAGGGTACCGTTTCTCTTTCCACACCACATCCAACAGTGAAACCAGCCAAAACTCGGATTAATAGGCTTTGTAAAAACAAACAATACTTCTTTGTCAAAATAATGGGTTTCTTAAAGGTCATGTTAAAATGTGGAGACCAACTCTACATTTTAAGATTACCTAAAGCCATGCGCCATCCCTACAAACCCACGAAAAAGCACTATCTAATCAGAGACAATTCAGGAACCACTGTGTGGAAAAAATTGTAATAACCTTTTTCCAAATTAAATCAAGTCTTTCTTTTTCCAAATTAAAAAAAAAAGTGTGGACAACCTATTTACATTTTGTAGCATATGCTGCAGAGTGTAAATAGGTTGTCCACACTTTTTTTTACAATGTTACAACGACCTTGACCTAGAAAACGGACTTAGAAACATTTCGCTCTGTTTAAATTCCTTTTCAAACCAAAACATTGACCTGTTCACCAACCTTTTAGGTGGGGGTAAGCGGGTATATAAGCGTGGCATCGTAGAACATATTCATTAGTCAGCTATGGAGACTCCAGCAGGTTCATCCAACTCATCAGCTACTGATATGGAAGTAATCTGGAAACGTAGAGCGAAACAAAATAGTGCACGTTCGCGAAGCAACGAAAATAAAGTAAGAGAAAGATTCAAAAGATTACAAGTCGCTGTACCATTTGCTAATCCTAGTGATTCTAGGATTTCAAAAATTCGACAGGCAGTACAATATATTAAGTTCCTTCAAACACAGCTTCAAGAACCTTGTATAAAAGCTGAACTGCCTGAGGAACCGCTGCCCCCCTCAATCTTACAAAAAGAATTAGGGAACGTTTTTGTCGAACCTCCGACCCTTAAAAAAGAAGATGACTAAACAATGAGAGGGGTTAAAAAAAAGACAAAAAAAAAAACAAAAAAAAAAAAAAACAAAGCGGGGAATAGATCAGTTTGTGGTCAAAGTGAGAATCACTTACTGCTCTATTCCCCGTTTTGGCAATATGTTCAGACGACCTTGACCCACTAAAAAGACTTAGAATATTCGTGTATAGTAGTGACTTACACTCCGTGTGGTAAAATAATGGAAGATATATTTATTTCTTAACACGATATACCCCTTCCCTAACCCTTGTACTCCCACCACTAACCCCCACCATTTAAACGTAGTATAAAAGGGGTTCCCTATCACTGGTAAAATCATTCTGCTGAAAATGAGTACACCCGCTCTCCCTATCGCTGCAGCAACACTAGTAGTAAGCAGAAAGGTTGAAAATCACGATCAGTTAATTGTCTTAAGAAGATTACTGCACAAGTTTCTCGATTGGGAGGTTGGTTGTGATTTGTATATGTGGAAGCCTACGGCTCCAGTGTATAATAGTGAACAGGAAGCATGGAAAACAAGCTATAAAAACAATGTAAAGTTACTTAAAATGATTGGTATAATGGAAAGGTTACTCCGGCAGAAATGGATCATCAATCCAACATTTTATATTAAACCAAACCATTGTTGAATCAATAAAAAGGAGAGAGATTAAAAACAGAGCGGGGAATAGATCAGTTTGAGGTCTAAGTGAGAACCACTTACTGCTCTATTCCCCGTTCTGGTGGTATGTTCAGACGACCTTGACCCACTTACAAGACTTGTCATTCTGCGACATCGTTGTTTGATATAAAATGTACTTCCTACAATAATATCCTTGACATTTAACCCCACCACGTAAACATGGTATTTAAGCGACCCCATCGGAATATCCCAGTAGTTAGCTATGGATTCCCAAGCAAGCACATCCAAAGAGTATAAAGATGAACTATCAGAGTTTTTGAAGTTCAACAATTGCTTGCGGAACCGAAGAGCCGAAAACGCATTAAGAACAAAAACATATAAGCTGACAATGCAAAAAGCCTACCGGAGATTATCAAGTAAAGTCCCGGGCGTTAAATCTACTACTAAAACAAAGGACATGATATATCGGGCAATAGAATACATAAAACATCTGCAGGAAATAGTTGCAGAAGTTCCTTCTGAAGAACCGGTCTCTCTTGAACCGATAGAATGCGTGTTCCTGGTGGAAGATAGGTTGGCGAAACATCATTTTCTTGAGGAAGAACCGTCAGCCTACAAACAAATCTTCCTCATGGATGAAGACCAAGATGAATAACTGGGTTAACAAAATTAAAGACGTCTGGAATACAAAGCGGGGAATAGATCAGTTTGTGGTCCAAGTGAGAATCACTTACTGCTCTATTCCCCGTTTTGGTAACATGATCAAACGACCTTGACCCACTTCAGGACTTGGAAACAACTTTGTTTAGTACTAAATATATATTTAACAACAATATCCCCTCCCCAACGCTCCCCCCCCCCACCCCTCTAAATATTGTGGTATAAAAGGCGAGTTTGTATCAATGGTTGAATCAGTCTAGTCATGGCACCAAGAGACATCATCTTTCCTCATCCACGAGAGGTAATTCTAATGTTAAAAAACATTATGTTAGAAGATGAAGATGAAAATGAAGATGCGGTGTTGGAAGATGAAGAAGTTGATTCCGTAGAGATGGAAGCCGTGAGTTGGATGGAACAATTGGAGAGTGATGAGGATATCTCTAGTGTAGCGGATGACGTGGAGGAAAACTCGAATTCGGACGATGCGGAGTGTTACCAACAGTCACTCTGTTTGGAACACATGGAGGCAACTCCGAGTGGTAGTAGGACCCTTTTTGAGGGTACCTACGTCACTAGCTTTCTCCCCCGTCACTTATTTCCGTTTGATGAGTCGGATTTGTCAGATGAGTCTGATTAGTTTTCTTCGTTAACCTTCCAACTACAAATACAGAGCGGAGAATAGATCAGTTTGTAGTCAAAGTGAGAACTACTTACTGCTCTATTCCCCGTTCTGGAAATATCTTCAGATGACCTTGACCTATATCTGGACTTGGAAACAACTTCTTTTGATACAATAATTATTACTAAATCAAACATATGCTCCAAGAGGGGGGTACTCTAATGGTGGGGGTAAGCAGGTATTTAACCATGCACTTTGGAATACACGTATTAGTCAGCTATGGATTCGCAAGCAAGCACATCCAACTCCAGATCTGGCTACAATCAGAGAAACGCTGAACACTCAAAGAAATGGAGAGTGAATATTAACACTGGATATGAGAGATTACAAAGTGCAATCCCATTCGCCAATCCTCGAGATGCAAAAATAACAGTTTTGTATAAGGCCATGGAATATATCAAAAGTTTACAGTTAAAACTCCAAGAACCGCTGTCAGCTCCCTCAATCGACCAAAAACTGTTGGAATCATGTCCTCTGACTGAAGATGAAAAACTCCAAGAACCGCTGTCAGCTCCCTCAATCGATCAAAAACTGTTGGAATCATGTCCTTTGACTGAAGATGACTTGGCGGTTCAACATTTCTTTGCTAAAGAACCCTCATACAAACAACTTTTTGAAGATCAGGATAATTAAAAGAAAACTTAAAGATCTGTTAAATAATACAAAGCGGGGAATAGATCAGTTTGTGGTCCAAGTGAGAATCACTTACTGCTCTATTCCCCGTTTTGGCAACATGTTCAAACGACCTTGACCCACTTTGGGGACTTGAAAACATCTTGGTTTGATGCAAAATGTACTTCCTGCGTAAAATTTGGTATTTCTTCACTAACACATATACTCCGGCATGTATACCCCCCACCACTGTTCTTATTCGGGTATAAATAGAGGTGCATTTTGGAGTGTTATTAGTTGCTGGTTAGCCTTTGAGGAAGACACAGTTATAATATGTATCGGTGCGATATTTGTAAAGCCTCATTTAGAGATGATTGGCTTTTAGCCATTCATAAAGAACTAAAACATAATTCCAACACAAATACAAAAGAAGAACAAAATGAAAAAGAATTAGATTCAATCGATCATCAATTAGCACAACATCAATTTGCAAACCTAAATCAAAAAGAACAAAATGAAGTTTTAAGACCGAGTGTCATTCATTATGCACAATCAACGTCATCAACATCGACTTCTACGCCTGCTATGTCTACACTTCACCATCCTTCATCATCAACACCATCAACATCGACTTCAACGCCTGCTATGTCTACACTTCACCGTCCTTCAACATCAACAGCTGCTATGTCTACACTTCACCGACCCTCAACATCAACAGCAGTAGATGTGGAACTACACGCTCAAGCACTACCTGGTAAGGTAGTAACACATTTTAAAATTGACAACGTAAAATTACAACTTGAAAACTTTTTACATAACGCCAAAGAATTAGTAGCCAAAACACTAAAGAATGAACAAAAAAGATTAAATTTTATCAAATTTGGACTGTTGCTAGATGCCATATTCACTAACATTCAAAACAAAACATCACCAAGAGGATTCATGACAAAAAACCGAACCATCATGGCTGCGTCAGATATTGAAAAGATCGTAACAGAATGTTTTGAGGAACTTTTGACGAAACTACAAGAGCATGAAGGAAGAGGATCTGGATGGACTTTATTAAGTATAACAAGTCTGGATGTTAGAGTTCATAAACACGGTTATGGAATGAGAGGAAGTAGTTATATTCCTCTTCCGAAAAAAGTAAGTGATACAAAATCCTGTATTAATGTGCAAAATGAAGATAACGAATGTTTTAAATATGCCATGTTGACCAAATATGTAACAGACAATCCGATAAGACCAAGTCACAAATATGAAGAAGTACAACATAAGTATAATTTCCAGGGAATGACTTACCCTGTTGCAATTACTGATATATCAAAATTTGAAAAGCAAAATCCGTCAGCTTCTGTCAACATTTTCGGCTTAGATTCGTCAAACAATGCATACCCCTTGCGCATAACACCTATTGAGCGCAGAGATCATACGGATTTGCTATTGATCACTAAAGGGGACATATCCCACTATGTCTACATAAAAAACTTTGGAGCTCTTGTTTCTAAACAAATATCAAAAAAACGCGTTGAAAAAACCATCTGTAAAAGGTGTTTTTGTCATATAGGCAAGTCATTAAGAAGGGGAGGTTCAGAATGGCTAGTAGAACATCAAAGGTTATGTAGTGGAAACTATGAGGTAAGAATTAAATTGCCACATCCCAGCAGAGCGCAGATAAAATTTGACAAAGTAAATCAACAATACCCTGTTCCATTTGTTGTGTACGCGGACTTCGAAGCATCTTTACTTCCTATTGAACAACAAGAAGAGGATATCACAAAAAGAAGCAAATATCAAAAACATGCACCAAACAGTTATTGTATACTAACAAAATCCACGCTGTCTGAAGAACATCTTCAAGAATTTGGACTATCATCTGCTCCGAAGATTTATCGTGGTGAACAAGCAGCGAAACACTTTGTAGATGAGTTGTATTACATTGCCTCTAAGGTGGAAGAAATCTACAAAATTAAAATACCGATGCAACCTATGGATGAACACCAACTTCAACATCACAATTTGGCAACAACATGTTATCTGTGTAATAACCTATTTACACCAGATAACGTTAAAGTGCGTGATCACGACCATCTTACAGGAGCCTACAGAGGTGCAGCCTGTAACGCTTGCAACTTAAATTACAAAGTACCATCTTTTATACCCGTTGTTCTACATAACCTTAGCGGATATGACTCTCATTTCATAATCCCGGAGTTAGGAAGAGATGATGGAGCAATAGATGTTTTGGCAACAACAATGGAAAAATTTATAAGTTTCTCTAAAAAGGTTGGCAAAATAAAACTTAGATTTATTGATTCGTTTCGATTTATGCCTTCTAGTCTAATGAAATTAACTGATAATTTAAAAAGAGAAGATCTGATAGAAACAAGCAAAATTGTAGCCAGTAGTAAAATGGATCTGGTTCTTCGAAAAGGAGTCTTCCCCTACGATTACATCGATGGACTTCATAGATTTAATGAAACATCACTTCCTCCACCAGAACAATTTAACAACAAACTTAATGATTCGGAGATTTCACTTGAAGACTATCAACACGCATGTCGAGTATGGAACGAGTTGGATATGAAGACTTTAGGAGAATACTCAGACTTTTATGTAAAACTTGACGTGACTCTTCTCTGCGATGTTATGGAAGAATTCCGAAGAACCTGTTTTGCAGCATACGGTTTAGACCCTCTACATTCATATACATATCCAGGACTAGCTTGGCAAGCAATGCTGAAAGAAACAAAATGCAAACTCCAGCTGTTAACAGATATAGATATGGTTTTAATGGTTGAGTCGGGTGTTAGAGGTGGATTAACTCAAAGCGTGACGAGACATGTTAAAGCCAACAACAAATATCTACCTGACCATGATCAAGAGAAACCTTCAACGTACTTGTGATATTTCGACGCGAATAATCTGTATGGATGGGCCATGTCGAGCCCACTTCCATTTGACAACTTTAAATGGGTTGATCCCGACTGTATTAGCGATATTTCACAAATTCCAAAACAAGGAGATACCGGATATATTTTGGATTGCGACTTTGAATATCCAGAACATTTACACGATCTTCATTATGACCTTCCACTCCTTGCAGGAACAGAAATTTCACCAACTGGAAAACACCCAAAATTAATGATGACCCTTAACAATAAACAACGATACGTAGCTCACTATTGGGTTGTTCAACAAGCTATCGAGTTAGGTTTACGTCTTACTAAAATTAATAGAGCTGTAGAATTTTCTCAATCGTGCTGGTTGAAACCGTACATTGACTCGAATACTACCAGAAGAGCAGCCGCTACATCAGCCTTTCAAAAAGACTTTTTTAAATTGATGAACAATGCGATATTCGGTAAAACATTGGAAAACAAAAGAAGACATAAAAATGTTAAACTTGTTACAGATCCGAACAAACTACAAAAACTCGTACAACAGCCAAACTTTGGAACATCTATAATTATTAACGAAAATCTTGTAGCTGTATCTATGAAGAAAACAAGTGTGAAGATGGATCGTCCTTTGTATATAGGTATGACAATCCTGGATATCTCCAAGACTCATATGTACGATTTTCATTACAAAAAGATGGTCACCTTTTATGGACGAGAAAACATCGGCATCTCCTACATGGATACAGACGCTTTTATATATTGGATAATTACTAACGATATGTATGAAGACCTTCGAACATTTGATTACAAAAACGACTTTGACTTTTCCGACTATCCAAAAGATCATCCAAACTACGACAATGACAGAAACAAAAAAGTGCTTGGCAAATTTAAAGATGAAGCCAATGGTGTTATACTTCAAGAAATTGTTGCACTAATGTCAAAATTATATTCTTTACAACTAAATGAAAACCAAGTCATTGAGAAAGCTAAAGGAGTAAAAAGTTTATATTTAAAGAAGAATGTGCATTTTAATCACTATAAGAAATGTTTATTTGAAGATCAAGATATAACAGCAAAATTCAACACAATCAGAAGTTTCAACCATCAGCTGTACAGCGTGACGGAAGTAAAAAAAGCTCTCTCTTCAAATGATGATAAACGACACATCCTTGCAGACAACATCCACACTCTACCATTCGGCCACTATTCCCTCAACCCTATTGACGAGTAACCCTTTCGTCGTCCTACATCCCTTTTCCTTTTCCTTTCCGTATAAAAGGGGGAACACAGCAGTATTTTGCTGTGTTCCCCCTTTTATACATTAGTTTAGAATGACCTTGACCTATATAAGCAGATTTATACAACAGAATATTTAATATCATATCAGCTGTCTTCGTGAAACCATCATGTCAGACCTGAAGGAGAAGATTATTAATGAACTACACAAACCTGCAAGAATAAAGTTTCCAAGAAGAAATACTGTTATAAAATGGATAAATGATCTATACCAAGCGGATTAAATTGAAATGCGACCGCATAGCAGAATAAACAAAGGATTTAAATATATACTCACAATTATTAATTGTTTTACAAAAGTTGCAGACGCTTTGCCTCTAAAGGACAAGACTGGTAAAAGCGTAACAGAAGCCATGGAAATAGCCATAAAAAGAGATAAAAACAAAATTAAACATTTACAAACTGATGATGGAACAGAATACTTTAATACAAACTTTGCACAGTTAATGAATAAATATAAAATAAATCATTATCCTACAAATTCAGAGAAAAAAGCAGCTATTGTAGAAAGATTCAATAGAACCTTAAAAGGAGCACTGTATAAACAATTTTCAAAAAGAGGTTCTTACGTATGGTATGATGTTTTACCACAATTAATAAATGATTATAACAACAGGTTTCATAGAACTATCGGTATGAAACCTAACAAAGTAAATTGAAGAAATGCAAAAGATGTATTAAAACGCATAAAGAAAAATACAAAGCCTAAAGTAGAAAAAATGCAGCCAAGAAAATTTAATGTAAGTGATAAAGTACGGATTAGTAAATATAAGGGAGTGTTTACCAAGAAATACCTTCCCAATTGGACGAATGAAGTTTTTACAGTGTATAAAGTGCAACCGACTGTACCTGAAACGTATATCCTAAAAGATAACAAAGGAGATTTGTTGCAAGGTGCATTTTATGGACATGAAATGTTAAAGTCAACAGTAGGTGATGTATATCTTGTTGAAAAAGTGTTACAAAGAAAAAAGGACGCAGTTAAAGTGCGGTGGTTAGGGTTTAACAAAACTGAGGATTCATGGATACCTATAAAGGACTTGGTTTAATGCAAGCAACTCATTTCATCGTTAACCCTTGAGCAGGATGGAGATTATTAACCATAAAGATCGATTCAATATTAATAACATAGATGATTTAACTGTGGATAACGTTAAAATTAACAATGGTAAACACGGTAGTTTACTTCCAAACACTGTTCGATGTAAAACAGTGGTTTGAGTAAGTGGCCCCTCAAACTTCGGAAAGACCAATGTTGTCTTTAATTTGATCACTAATCCGCAGGGATTAAGGTTTAATAACCTATATATTTTTTCAAAGTCTCTACATCAACCAAAGTATCAATTGCTGGATAAAATCCTATCTGATGTGTCTGATGTTAATTTTTACAAATTTAACGCTAGTGATAGTATTATGCAACCAAACGAAGCGAACCCGTATTCTGTATTTATATTTGACGATGTATCTTGTGAAAATCAGGATACTATTAGAAACTACTTTGCCATGGGAAGACATAATAACATCGACAGCATATATATGGGACAAACTTATAGCAAAATCCCAAAACAACTTATCAGAGATAATGCAAATATTCTAATTGTATTCAAACAAGATGATACTAACCTAAAACATATATATAACGATCATGTGAATGCGGATATGCCATTTGAAAAGTTTAAAGAGCTTTGCGGAAAAGCATGGGCGGAAAAGTATGGATTTTTGGTTATTATGAAAGATCAAGCTATAAAAGATGGTCGTTATAGAATAGGTTTTGATAAATTTGTTTTAATACACTGATTAGCGGTATTACTGTACAAGTCGTCAAGGTGTGAAGATGGTTAACCAGGAAAAGCTATTAAAGGAAATAAAATCACTTAGTGATTCTATTAGACAAAAGAACCGAGCTTTAAAATCAGGTATAAATGAAAGAGAGCAATTTTTAGAAACAACATTCAAACCTGTTACTGAACCTTTAAAGCGATTAGCACAAAATATGGAAAAACCTTCAATTCGCTTCGAAGGAGACAAAATGCTACCAATTTCCAAATATGAAGAAGAATTTCAGAATGATGAAAGTTTTGGTCAGTTACAAACATCTGAAGAAAGCGACGAGTATGAAGAAAGCGGAGATATAGAGGATTTAAAGGAAAAGGACATTGCAGAAGATACAAGTACAGAAGATACAAGTGTAGAAGATACAAGAGCAGAAGAAGAGGATATTAACCCATCCAACTTAAGCAAATTAGGCACGGATATTATGTTTAAAGGAACACTTGGAAGAACATATACGTTAAAAATGTTACACGCCGCACATGATAATCGAAATTATCATACCTATGGAGCTAGAATAGAGGATAAAGGATTAATGATTGGAGATAGCAAGTTAAATATAAACGAAAATGATGATATAGTTATTGGAGATAAGAAATATAAAGGTACTAAAGGTTTGTTTGAACTCATCTTTAAAAATAATCCTGGTAAATATACTAAAAGGGATTTACAATTGTTTAAAAATATATTAGAGTATACAAATGCACATAGAAAGAAGTATTCCAAAGACCTACCTATTCATAGAAATCGGTCAATAAAATATACAAGTATTATATCTAGTCTTTTCCCCTCGAAATCAAAAAAAGCTCAAATTAAAAGAAGAGCTTTATCTTCTGCTGAATTAAATGTTTTGCATAAAAAGAGAAAAACAACTGATCCTACCACATCTGGAAGGGGATTATTGAAAAATTTGTATAAAACTAATATAATATATTACAACGATATAAATAAGTTAGTTGATCGAATGAGGTTATTACATGAAGCTATGGAAGCCGGGCACACTGGTTTAGAAAACGAATGGGTAGCTTTGGTTGATGAACTGCGAAAACAAGGAATAATTGTTCAGTAGACGCATATATATATATATATATAATAAGAACCTAAACGATAGCGATTCAGTTACATCATGAGTGTGGACAAGTTTGGACGGTATTCCGAGTTTGGAGTAAAATCTGGATATAGTGAAAAAAAAGCTGGGTTTCCGTTAACACCTGACGGCAACTATAATTTTGAAGGAAAAGTAATTCAAAATGTTGGTGATCCGCTTATGTCGTCTGATGCGGTTACAGTACAGTACATGAAAAAAAGAACCCCAACTGTACACGAAGATCATTGGGGGTTTTCCGGTAAAAGGTTAAGCGATATACAATATCCCATTTATGATGGTGAAGCAGTAAATTTAGCTACTCTAAAATTGTTAACGATTTACAAAAGGAATAAAACTGACACAAGCTATGATGTAAAAAATTAAAATTATCAAATGTAGGTGATTGTGAGCAGGATGGAGACGCTGTAAATAAGAAAATGTTTGATATTGTACACAAGAAATGGACTACGGAATATGAAAAACATTTGGAAAGGTTTGGTGCAGCTCTATTCCATTATATCCATCGGGCTTCAGGAAGAGATGCAGCTTCAGATGTTGACAGTCACAATTATTTAGACTGGAAAAATATACACAATCCAGAGAAACCTAATCAACGAGATAAACCGTCTAAGCCTTCTAAAGTCAAGACATTAGGAAAGGAGGATAAAGTGAATGTGATTAATGAACCAACAGAAAACAATGAAGATTACATAAGAGAAAAAAGAATTTAAAATACCCCCCATGATAAGGGATAAAGCATCAGTCATATTCGAGAGACGATACAGAGAGGATGATGGAATCCAATATTACTGCGTGGAGTTTAATATCTCAAGAGCCGAGATTTCCCCAAGGAGTGTTGACAGATGGTTTTGTTCAACGGTTTGATAGATATATGGATTGGGAACAACTTTCCATACATTACCTCTTTACAATGACTATGTTAAGAATTTATTTTCACAGAGTTAACTGGATCCATATTTTACAAAGACAACAGTTTTCAGAAGACTTCCTCGTAGAGATGACATCGAATTTTAATAACTGTTGGGAAGTAATAAGTAAATATCAAAATCTCTCTGAGAATTACATTGACAATTTTAAAGATAAACTAGACTGGGATGTGTTATTCAATTATCAACGATTAAGTGGCAAGTTTCTAAGGGAACATGACAAATATTTAAAGTTTATTCATTTTACCGAAGACAACGATACCATCACCAGCGGAGAAACATCTGGAACATCTTCAATTACACCTTATTTTTATTTTTACTACTTTTATTTAATATGTCTACATTTAATTAATAAATCCATTTCGATATAATAAATGGATTTTAAACAGTATATAATACAAGAAACCAAAACTGATATTACATTCATTGTAAAACATTTATAGAGTGCACCTACTGATTGTAAGTTTTGCTATAAATAGCCATGTCCAGGGTTAAACGCATCAGTCATAATCGAGAGAGATTACAGAGAGGAAGGGGAATAGCATCAACAGCATTTTCTCTATTGAGTAAACCGGTTGGAGCTATAGTTAACAAGGCGATTGATTTATTACCTGTGGAATTATATTTACCTGGAGGATATCAATATTGTGGTCCTGGAACCAAATTAGAGAAACGTCTTGCTAGAGGAGATCCTGGAATAAATAATCTCGATCAGGCTTGTAAACAGCACGATATAGCGTATTCCAAATTTGGTGATACTAAAAATAGATCAATAGCGGATAAAGCACTTGCTGAGAAAGCTTGGCAAAGAGTAAAATCTAGTGACGCGAGTATTGGTGAAAAAGCAGCGTCTTTAGCAGTAACAGCAGCAATGAAAGCAAAAACTACGTTTGGAGGAGGAAAGAGAAGAAGGCGTGGGAAAAAACCCGCTAAAAAACAAGGAGGTAATATCAGAAGAAAACGTCGATCTACCAGTGGTAAAGCTAAAAAGAAACCAACAATATGGTCAATGATAAAAAAGGGAGGAGGATTATACCTAAGACCGTATCGTGTGTATTAAATAAGAAAGAGCAATTAATAATTAAAAACAAAGAATTGACCAATGAAGAACTGATTACATATGCTTCTTGTTTGAAAATCCCATTTTTTAGAGGAGTATTTATGAAAGATGAGTTACCGGTTAAAATGTGGAAAAATGAGACTGGTATTGTAAATTTGGATAATAGTGAAGGATTAGGCACTCATTGGGTGTGTTACAAGAAACTTGGTAAAACCATTTATTATTTCGACAGTTTTGGAGACCTTCCACCACCGAAAGAACTTCAACAATACTTTCGTGCGGCAGAAAATGTTTTTTACAATCATACAAGAAAACAACCTGATGATACATCCATTTGCGGTCATTTATGTTTAGACTTTTTAGCTAAAAGTGTTAGTCAACTTTAAGATGTCCTCGTATACAGTGTCATTAACCGGTAACTCATGTACTTTGCGCAGTATTCTGTTTCCAGCGCTACGTTTGCAAAAAGGAAGACTATGGGAAGCCGCATTATTGGATTTAACAACATATAACTCTATTCCAAACGTTAGTGAAGGAATTAATAACAAAATACATTATTACAAGACAAAAG
This sequence comes from Allygus modestus, assembly GCA_963675035.1. Lineage (NCBI taxonomy): Eukaryota > Metazoa > Arthropoda > Insecta > Hemiptera > Cicadellidae > Allygus > Allygus modestus. The sequence goes on along the minus strand of OY776111.1, from coordinate 400,911,540 downwards.
ATGATAAAGAAAAGTATTCAGCTTTGGAAGAATTCAGTTTACCAACAGGAGCTTATGAAATTGATAATATAAATGAAGTTATACAAAAACATATGGGAAAAGAAAATATAACGATAAAAGGCAATAACAATACAATGAAAGCCGAAATTACGTCTAAGTATTATATTGATTTTAGTCAAGAACATTCAATTGGTAGTTTATTGGGGTTTTCTAAGGAAACAAAAGTATTAGAACCTAATAAAACTCATTCTGGGAATAAAACTGTGACGATCATCAAAGTTAATAGCATAGACATTACATGTAACATTATACAAGGATCCTACAGAGATGGAGAGAATCGTCATATATTACACACATTCTACCCATCAGTTGCACCGGGTTTCAAGATAGTAGAAAAGCCTCAAAACCTTGTGTACCTACCGTTAAACACCAGTTTCATTTCAGACATCGTGCTGAACATAGTGGATCAAGACGGAAACCTTATTGACTTTAGAGGAGAAGCTATTACTGTAAGAATACATATAAAATCATCCGCTTAGACAATGGGGTTATCATTTAAAAAGAGAGAGCCAACAAGCAAAGAGGTCAGTAGCTCATCAGCTGTAGAAGGGTTAACAAGTGACAACATTCGTTTTCTAGAATAAATTGGATTAAAAGTCATTAACAATGGATATACTGGATATAGCGCAGGGTCCAACATTCGACGAGACCTTATGGGAAAAGGAATATCACACGCACAACCCTTACGCTTCGTCCAAATTAAACAATAACGATGAAATTAGGATTCCTATACAACAACAAGACATTTATACTCTTCCATGCGAAAGTTATTTATATATTGAAGGAAAAGTAACAAAAAATGATGGTACTGCTGGAACCACTGTTCCGTTCATAAATAATCCTATGGCATTTTTGTTTGACGAGATTAGATATGAAATTTCAGGAGTTACAGTCGATTCAACAAAAAAGGTTGGAATTTCCAGTACATTGAAAGGATTAGCGTCTTTAACACCAAATGAGAAGAACCTGTTAGCTGTTGCAGGATGGGTTGCACCAGACAAAAGTACAATCGCTCCTGACTCTTCGGGAAACTTTGATTTCTACGTACCTTTAAGATTACTCCTAGGATTTGCTGAAGACTACAGAAGAATAATAATAAATGTAAAACAAGAACTAGTTTTATTAAGATCATCAAACGATAAAGATATTATTAAAGCAGCTACTGGAACAACTTATGCCAATTTAGACTGGAAACTAACATTAGACAAGATTGTTTGGAGAGTACCACATGTGCGACTAAATGATGAACACAGGATTACATTATTAAGAAAGTTAAAATCAGATCGAGACATTGTAATGCCATTCAGAAGCTGGGAGTTTCATGAATACCCCGTTTTACCTACAACACAACGACATACATGGACTGTAAAAACTTCTACTCATTTGGAAAAAGCGAGATATGTAATATTTGGATTACAAACGAAGAAGAAAAGTATAATAACTGAAAATGCTGGTGAATTTGACCATTGTAAATTAACAAACTGTAAAGTGTTCCTGAATTCACAATTCTTTCCCTACGACAACTTTAATATTTCTTTTGATAAGAAAAGATACAGTGTTTTATACGACATGTACGCTAGGTTCCAAAATTCATATTACGGCAAAACAAATACACCTCTACTATCTCCCGTTCAGTTTGAATCGAAAGCTCCGATTGTTGTAATTGATTGTTCCAAACAAAATGAATCTGTAAAATCGTCTAGTGTTGATATAAAAATAGAAATGGAATTTCAAGAAAACGTACCTGCAAATACATCTGCGTATTGTTTAATTTTGCACGATAAAATTGTTACATACACACCGTTGACCGGTATTGTAAAGACAGTATTGTAAAACGTTGTACCACCACCGGCACCGCCACTGTCGCTAACCTATAAATAGCGGAGCAGCAATGCAGGTCTTCAGTTGATCGTCTATCGGCGCATGGGTAACATCTTCTACAAAATGAGTTCTCCATCTGTTGTACAAGGTGATGCAGAGGTAGCACCGTTATTGGAACGTGATAATACTAGTGAAGCAGAAATCATCAAGGAAATAACTGCATTTTTAAAGTTTGGTAAAAGAGATAGAGAGGAGGAAATTAATGCAGACCCATGTAGTACCAAAGAGGAAGAAGAAAGTTGAAGAAAATATTCCTCCTCACATTTTAACTGAAGTTTTTCTGCGAATCTTTTACCCCATCTCAGCATGCATCAGTAAAAGTGTATCAGTTGGATTGATGAAATCATTGGATTATTCCCCTACAGTAATACTACACCATGGAACAAAAAAGGTTTTATTTTCGCAAAATGCTTGGGAGTCATTTTTGAAACATGTACATTTAATAGAATGTTATTTAACTAACAGTTTGTGTGGAAGGAAAACACATATTCGACTTTTGGATTGTGACAATGAAATCGATATTGTTAAACATCGCGGACAACTACAAGTGCGAATTAGAGACTTGACTCAACATGAAAATAAGATTCTACTGTCACGTGAAGAATTCTACGTTTTAAACTACGCAACAGAACCTATTACAAGGTACATGAGACAGTTGGTATTTGCAAGCGCTATTATTAAAGAATATTTGGTCGATACTTTGGAAAAACAACCTGATAGCACCATCGTGTACGGACCTGTGGATACATCTATTTTTAATAGAATACCTCATGAAGTTTGCATGTGGAGAAAGTTAAAGGATTTTGAACCACTTGTAGAAATCGCTACAGAAGCTACAGAAGAAACAACACAGGAAGAAGAAGAAACGGAGAAACAAGAAGAAGAAGAAAACGAAACACAAGAAGAAGAAGTTAAAAAAGACTAAAGTTTGACTTAGTAAAGAAGAACACACGTGGGGTAGGCCTATTGGGGACGGTGCCCACGTTAAATATACACCAACGCGCCTGCAACTGTACGGCCTGGTATTTAACCTACCGTGGTGTGGAAAACAGTTTAGTTGATCGCTAGGTGCCATGATGAGCGGAGGGGATGAAGAAGTGAGTGTAAAGCCTTGTGTAATAGAATTTCAAGCATTTCGAAATAATGACGATAGGTTTATTATCAAGGAATTAGTAATTTTAGACTTGCTTACATTTGTAGCCTACCCATTCACGTTTGAAGCTCCTTTTTATTTTAACAAACTTAACACCAAAGCAAAAAGTACAAACAAATGGATAACAAACTACTTTCATCACATACATTGGTATGAAGGATTTATAAGCTACAGTAATCTGCACAGTATTATGTTTAACTTTTGCAAACAATATTCACATATATACACAAGAGGATTAGAAAAAAAGAACTGGATACAAAAGTATACGCACGGTAATGTTTTCGATATAACTATCAGTAAGGACTTTAACATTAATCTCGGTAATATTTGTGTCGCTGCAAAAGATCTTAAACACGGTCAAACAAACTGTGCATTGTACAACGCATATCGTTTGGCTGCTTACTTGAAACAAACGCAGGAATGTGGTGGGGGTAGCGGAGAACAGAAATGTGGTGGGGGTAGCGGGGCCTATAAATACGAGGAGACAACACCGCTTCAGCATGAGTATTATTCGAGACTCCGAAGAGGCAACATCACAGAAGACACCACCACTGACGAAGATGGCATCACAACAATATCTACAAACATTGGTTGATCAATTCAACACTCACTCAAAATCGAACCTTCTGCTAACTAAAAAATGTTCAGAATTAAAAGAACAAAGACATTACATTATTCATAGCATCAAGAAAGTGGAAACCACACATGGAGAAGCAATTCTAGTATCATTGTGCGAAGGACCTATGACTCCAGGAGATGAGCCGAAGTTTCAAGTATTTCTTCCAAAACGATTTGTTCAACTGCTACAAAATGAAGACTTGCGAGATATTCAACCGGGGACGTTGTATTTGGTATCACACGGTGTAAGCGGCAACAACTCGACGGAACTCACTCTGCACATCATGCATCATTGTACATAATGTCTCTATTTGTTTTTCTCTGTTTGTATTTCTAGTCATCAATGTTAGACTTAAGCTTATTGTATTGTAGAATGTTTGTTTAATAAAGAAAGAAAATAAAAAAAAGAATAACATTAAAAGAAAAAGAAAAAAAAAGAAAAAAAAACAGCAACATAGCAGTATATTATTTTATATACTGCTGTGTTGCTTTTTTTTAAAATTCAAATGGTTGACCTTGAACTTTCATTCAGGGTTAACTTATGAAGGGGTATAAAAGAGAGGGAGCAGTGAAGTTAGTCTCAGTCTTGTCTAACACACGCTGCAGCTAACATGTCGGTGCCACCGATGAACAATTTATTTTTCGATAACAATTTGAAGACATATTGTTGCGAGTTGCAATGTTTTAAAATACCAGGCGATCAAGTTGACGGGAAAGCTTGTCGTAAGTGCAGGTGTTTCAGCTATTGCATATGTCGATGTAAAACATATCAAATGAACCGTCAAGATAAAATACAAGAATTACGGCGACGGCTTGCATTACTTTGGCGGCGAATGGAGTAGCAACCATCTGCCGCGCACTTGCCACCTGCCGCCTACCATCTGCCGCCTGCCATCTGCCGCCTGCCACCTGCCGTCCGCCATCTGCTCCGCCCCACCACACGTTTACCCCCACCATTTAGTACGATTACAACGCTAGCTTGTGAATAGCCAGTACACCTCCGGCTCTCGACCGGTGAACATCGAGCTGCTCGTCCCGACTGTGTGTTCCCTGCGGTCACATAAATAGGCGAGGAACACACAGTCGGGATGGACCGATTGGACAAACAAGCGCAGCACTTGAAAACTGCGTCTGACGGCCGCGACTCCGGATCAACAACATCGATGACGACAAACAACGGGGAACTATTGTAAACATAAATTATTGTAAACATAACTTATTGTAAATAAAAATAAATGTAAATAATAAAGTAATACATGAAATAGTACTACCTCGCACTCGTATCATTCGATTGCTTCATTCGATTTTTTCATTCGATATTTTTATCGAATGAAAACTATCGAATCACAATCGGATTTTACGCGTGCGAGGTAGTACTTTTTAAAAATAACCTCCCCGTGACCTTGAACTTTAACCTTTCCCTCATTACGTCACAAAACCGCCTACGTCACTGGCTCAGCCTCAGATGACGTGTTTAATGACTCAGCGCTTCCGGTCACGTGACCGGAAGCCATAAATCAAGTGAGCCAGCAGCCCCCTTTCGCCACTACTTATAAGAGTTGCAAGCAAGCAAGCTTACTCAAATTATAAACGGAACATATTGTTATTAACGAATTTCGACGAACCTCAGAAAGCAACAAAACATTCCCAGTAAACTTTGTACCTATAGTGATGCCAATTACTGTGGCGGCATATTTAACAGTATTGACCTCACTTAGGTTCAAAGAGACATGCTGCGCTGAAACATATGATGAAAGGAGGGGATGGGTGATGATAGTGAGGTCTTGGGTGATGGAGGGACGGTCAACATAGTAACTTCGGAGTAGGGGGATATAGCCGATTCTGTAACAGTAAGTAAAGTTGCGCACACCTCCTCCTCCCCCCACCCCCCCTACATGCATCATCCTCCCCATGACGTAGCCTGAGGCAACGCCCGAGGCTATTTTTTCGGTTTTCCCGGCTTCGCGTGAGATCCCGAAAAAGGGAAAAAGTTGTGTGGTTCCCTTAGGGAACCCCCAACCTGATGAGTGGAGACCCGATCCTCCATCATGAATTTGACCCCTTACGTTACAGTGATCCCTGATCGGGCGCCAGATTCCAAGCCACGATACAAAACCAGCAAGTCTAGTTGCGCACTCCTCCCCCCCTAAATTCTCTTTTTTTGCCACCTTTTCTTGCCGCCTTTTTTGTCGCCTTAGGCTACGCGGAGTCCCGATCCTTCATCGCGAATTTTATCCCTGTTCGGGCGCCAGATTCCAAGCCAAGATACAAAACCAGCAAGTCAAGTTACGAACTCCCCCCTCCCTCCTGGCAGTTATCGTCTGCACCACTTTTGCCAAATGACCTTGAACTTGACCTGCTCCCCCCACAGATTGTATCATCCTGTGTAAAACATGTTGACGACCGGCTTAATGACTTGTTTTCCGTGGAAATCCCCAAAACCATTCGAGAGTTGTTTACCGCATTCACCCGCTTCCGGCGCTTCTCCGCCGATGCCTGTATATTTTGCCGTTCTTCGAGGATGTCATTAGTTTCTTTGTGAATGTACTACCGAGTGGAAGTCCATTAGGTGCTCTTCATCAGTGATTTCTTTCCTCCTGCTTCGATATTCTATAATATTTAAGCGTAAGTAGAAATGTTTTATTGAAATAAATGTTTTAAGCGTTCATTCTTATACTTGTTAACTTTTTATATTTTGCTATAAACGAATTTAATAAACAAAAAACAAATCTGTGTACCATTGATGGACGTGTCATGGTTCTGACTCTCTTCATATTGTTTGGGCTAACACTGAACCCGTCAAGTATGTTTCATTCTCCTGTGTTATGTTAACGATGAAGTATTTTTGTTGCAATAAAGAGACTTATTTCTTTCTTCTTTGAGTATCTACAATATCTAAATGTAACTAGAATTCTGGTCTATTACTGAACGCATTAAGTATGTTACATTCCCCTTTATTATGTCAACAGTGAAGTGTTTTAGTTGCGATGAATCATTGTTTGTAAATTAAAGAGACTTAGTGTGTTCGTTGTTGTAGATGAACAATCAACATGTGTGCGAGGTCTGCGGTACACGCTTCACACAAAACGACAACCTGCGCCGACACGTCACTACGGTTCATAGACAACAACAGCCCATGGAGGAATCACAACCACACCGAGGTTAATAACGATACTTTATCGAAGTACTGATTTATTAAGCGCCTTAGGCTACGGTGACATTAAACCCCCCCGACCTTGAACTTCACCTGCCCCCCCTGCCAAATGCTATTTTTCGCCGCCTTAGGCTACGGTAACTCCATCCTCACCATGACGTCATCCCCCCCGGAGCTACTATGACGTAATCCTCCCCATGTAGTTTATCTTCAGGGCTTGGTCTTTTGCTATTGTAAATGCTGCGAATGTTCGTTTTATTAGTCGAATAAACGCTATTATGTTTTTGTAGACGGAGTCCATCCCTATCGATTGTGTTCGGTTGTCTTCACGAGTCTACAGGACATGCGCCACCACATACAGACGAGTCATGTAATACAGTCACAAGCCAAGGAGAATGAACACACCAGTTACATTAGCTTGTTGAACAAGAGGCAATTTCAATCTGAACAGAAAAAAAAAACAAAAATAAAGAAGTAGGTACTAACTCTTATGTGAAAAATTTAAACTTGTCATACATCGCTTCCCTAGAAACTTTACTAGTAATGACATTTAGTCAGTGGTATTGGTAATCCCAGTGTTTGATGAACTAAATACTTATATTATACTAATATTATAAAGCTGAAAGATTGAGTTTGTTTGTGGCTCGATCATGCTTCAAATACTAAACTGATTAAACCTATGATAATTTGCCTACGTTTGCCTTGTAGAGTGAATTTGCTTCGCAAACTGCCTTTCAACCAGTAATTTTCAAACAGTTTTGCTGAAACTCTCTCAGTTTATCTAAATACCTACACAGCCCCGATGTGTAACTCACTCACTCACGTATACGAATTCTAGACCACTTGCAGACGAGTTAGAAACGTGAAATTTAGCATGCACCTAGGTAGCTTGTACCTAGAAAATCAAGGGAAAATTGTCAAACCTTTCTATTTTGAAACCTCTAATTTTTATCTTGAAAATTGGAAATTTTAACTTTGGTCTTATGGGGTTTTAAATCAAAACAAAAATCATAACAGCTATAAAAAAATATCCAATAAACTGTCAAAGTAACTTTCACATGTTAGAGTATAAACAAATAAATGTTTATTTGAATAAGCATAATATCTAGAGTTGATATGTCCCAAATTAATCAAAATAGTTTATTATATAAAAAAATACTTGAAGGGACGTTGAGTTTCAATAATAACTGGAGTGACCCAAACCGGGGGTCTGGGGGCGGAGCCCTCAGCGAGCGATGCGAGTAAATATTATAACATCGGGTGATAATCAAACATCAGATTCATCAGATGTTTAATTGATCATCTGATCAAATATATGTTGAATCTGAAATTACTACTATAAAAGATCTCATACAAATTCATACCTACAAAAAAAATCCAAACCAAAAGATAAAATGTTTTACTTTAAGGAAAGTAAATATTTAATTGTTATAGTGATGTTCTAATATTATTTGAATTTTGATAAATGTGGAATTTTAGAACATATCAACATATAATACTGTTTTGTCTTAATATCACATTAAATCAAGGAAAAGAGGGGGTGGGATCAGAGCAGGCACATGGGCCTGGATCGGGGCTTAAGAGTCTTCATCACCGGAAGTTGCCGGACGCTATTTTGGTGTTTTGTTCCATAAGGCCAATGTTAATTTTGTGCCTCCGTTACTCCTCACCTGATCGTCACAAACGATTAGTTTTGGTGTCAAATTAAAGGTTTCGTCGTCCTCTAGGGAAATACAATAGTCGAATTTGGATTTTCTTACAAATTAATGAGAACATGTACAGTGTTTCAGTTCAAAATTGAATTATTTATAATGAAACTATGATACCCAAATTAAGAAATTCGACATTGTATTTCCCTAGAGGACGACGAAACCTTTAAATTGACACCAAAATTAACTGTATGTGACGATCAGGTGAGGAGTAATGGAGGCACAAAGTTAACATTGGCCTTATGGAACAAAACTCTAAGATGGCGTCCAGCAACTTCCGGTGATGAAGACTCTTAAGATAACTGACGTGCATCCCCCTTTAGTTATATGCATCCCCCTTCCACTAAAGTCATGTGACTGTATGTGACTGGTCAGCAGCCGAATATCCCATTTCAAATAACATTGTAAGAACATGACCCTCTTTAATCTCGTCGGAATTAAATTATAAAACTAATTAACAAGACACAAAAAATTATCATTTACTTTCCAGAACATTATAAAATTAAAATCGCTGTTTTCTTTCAAACCAAAGGTTAATTTTTAATCCAAAGTTCTTATATTTAATGATATAAATATAAAAATAACAGCCCAATCATAAAAATGATCACAGATCAAATACATCTAGTATAAATAATTAGTTAAATAAAACAATAAATACCCCCGTAGCAGCAAACCTGCATACTCAGCGAATTTCCAATGCATATTAATTTATCATAATACCACATAAAGCCACATACCAAGTTTCATCAATATACATTCATAAATAAACGATTTATGACATTTTAATTATTCTCCATAAGAATAACATGGCGGCTGAGTATGCAGGTTTGCTGAAATAAGGAACACTAAAAATGGGCTTTTATACAAATATCATTATAACTCAACTAGGTAAAGCCACATACCAAGTTCTATTAATTTATGTTCATAATTAAAGGAGATAACACGTTAATTATTCTCCATAAGAATAACATGGGGCTGAGTATGCAGGTTTGCTGCTACGGGAACTATCGGGCAAAAAATGGATTTTTGTGCAAATACCAATAGACCACAACCAAATAAAGCCATATACCAAATTTTGCCAGTTTACGTTCATAAATAAGCGAGATATACAATTTTTCTTTTTCTCCATAAGAATAACATTAGACAACGTACTGTGTTTAGCACTTTCAATATCTCGGTAACCAATTGACGTAGAGCAATGATCAAAATACCAAATTGTTTGTTTTTTTAAGCTGAATTTAATGGTATAAATTAAAATTTGATTTAAATTAAAATTACATGTGAAAACCCCAAAAAACACATTTTTGGGGTACAAAACCCCCCAAAAACCCCCCTTCGGAGGTGCGATTCATCTGGTTTTCGAACTCGTTCAAATAAATGGTACTTTACACATTTGTACCAAATTTCATTAAGATCGGACCTTTTTTACGAGAGTTGTCGTGCTTACGGACACATATATATATAAATATATATATATATACATATATAAAAATTTGAACGAATGGTGTTTTTGGCATCTGGGGACCTCAAAATGAAAAGTTATCATGGTCTCGGGCTTAAGTCTTACCATGAGACCTACGGTAATAGCTTCTTCCCTACAGGGGAAATTCGCTAAAAGCAAGTAAAAATCATATGTGACAATTAATTACAAACAATTAAACAAACAATGAATACAATTATTTAGTAAACAAAAATTCAAATTACATAAAACAGCAGCTGAATACAGTAACGAAGATTTAGTACAATTCAAATTGTAAGTAGAATATATAACAAATATCAGGGTGAGTCAGCTGACAACTTAGCAGCTGATAAATGCTCTCAGATACAAATTAATTTTGATATGAATTTCGTAAGGTTTTGATTACGTGTAGTAACTACCTTATTGAATCTATTTTATATCTGAAGAATCCCCTTGTTGATTCAATTCACTCAATATAACTTTTTTATACAACCATTTAAAAAAAATAAATGATGATTGAATCTCCGTAAAATTCATGCAATTTATTTCAAAGAAACTGATTAGTTTTAATCGTAAGGAAAACAAATTACCAGCGACTTCTGAGCCAAGACCATTCTATCTTTTGTTTTAGATGTGATTCTGATTAGGGCTTACAATTAGCAGTAAGTTTATAACTTAAGTCTGCCATTTATAAGTTAGCTCATCCCAATGCCTGGATGTTTGAGCGTAGCCCTAGTGACATTTCCCCACAGCTGTGACAGTGGCAGGGGGAGGGGAGTCCCAATTGATCCCAAGCAGTTCTGTGAGCCATGGTTGGCTCGGTCAACAGCTTTGTTGCTAGGCATTGTTTTTATTCTCAAGTTCAACCTTACAGTTTTACATTTTATAATCATTGTTACATTCTATGTTGGTGCATACAATTTTGTTCCAAATGTCAACATTAGTTACACAAACCTTTAGTGGATTACTTTACTACTATATTACAATGGGGTGAATTTAGTAAGTTTTGACAAGTTACTGGTGTAGTGTGCAGTATTTAAAATGGTTGGCAATTTTACATCTGCACATTATGTTTATATAATAACAGATGGTATCTGCTAATATTTATAATGATAGGAAGAAGATTTTTCAGAGCTTTTTTAGAGAAATTCCGAAAAGTTTGCCAAACCTTGTCATGTCAAAAAGAGCAATCGTCACCAACACGTTCAGTTGGGAACCCTCCTGACCTCACAAAAACAAACCAGTCTGTGATAAATACCATTAGTGCAGAGGTTGAGGGAGAAGAAATGGGAAATAAACCCCTCAAGCTTCCAGACATTGATCCCTCTGCATATCAAGACCGTGTTCTCAATATTATCAAAGAGCAAAATACTCCACTGAAGGAGACTAATTTTTCTCCTTACACACCTTTACCTGCAATAGGTAAGTCTAATTTAGAAGGACCGAAACGAAAAATAGTGCGGCAGAAAACCTACCGAGTGCTAGAACCAATTTACATAAAAGGCCCATCAGATCTATCCAAATTTATTCCAGACACAGACATTGGGGTAGTAGGGAGTACCTTCGAAAACATGAGAAGAGATAAAAATATTGCTCATATTGATACAGGAACTATTAAAAAGGTGAGACATATTTGTAATAATAATCATCAAGTTTTGGAAAACGTTGATAACACATCAAATAAAAAGTTGAAAGAAAGAAATTTAAAAACAACATTTTTTTGCAAAAGTGCGCCTGAGCGGGCTGTCAAAGTAGACAGTAACAAACTTAGTGTCGTTAATGAGGACCAAAGGTCTAAAAATGTAGACAAGGAAAATGCAACTTCATTTTGGATTGATTTTTAATTAAGTGTTGAATCAATTCAGTTACAAAGAAACATTTTATATTATTCAGTTGTCATTGTAATATTTCCTAAATAATTTCCTATATAATAAAGAAAAGATATTCTGAAATGTGTAGTTTTTAACACTCATTATGACTTCTATATTGAAAATTTTACTTTCCAAAAGACTATTGAATAGAATACATGCCAATAAATAAGTTGGGGTACATGTATATAAATGTGCCTTGAGAGATGCTAGTCAGTTTATTGCAAGCTCTGGGAAAACTGAGCCATGTTCGGTGATATATTTGAAAAAGATGTCTATATGCAATTTTTAATAAATAGTCCCTGATTTTAAGAAGTCACTTGTTGATACTTTACCAAGTGTATGTGCTACAATATTTATTCACATATTTTATGATATTTTTGTTTTGTTACAGAAATTACGCTTTTGGTTATGTACATATGAATTATGTGATATTATGGTTATGCACTCATGGTTAACCCTTTGCAGTCCGCCAAAAATTTTTTAGTCCTAGCCAAAAATGCCGGTACCTTTACTTATAGTACTAGCCAAAATACCAGGCCTTTTTAATCAATTTTGTAAGCATTTAGTCAAATCTTTTTAACTTTTTTGCCTTAACAGATAGAGCCATAATTATTTTTTTGTTTTATTCCCTATGACATTCTACCTCCAAATATGTATAATAGTCTCATAAAAAATATATTTCCTTTTTTATTATAAAATATTATTGTTTATTTTTTGCGAAATCCAACTTTTGAACACAAATAGCTAAAAAAAAACATTGTGCCCAAATATACTATTGGTATTCTCAAGTTCCCTACTCAGTTCTAAACAACAACAAAAATGTCATGCACCTACCTTGAAAAATAAAGAAGTTGTAGACAAATTTGTAAATTGTGGCGAAATCTGCCAAAATGGTGTATTCTTGATAAATTAGGGTTTATACACCACCATAACACAAATCACAACATTTTTCAACTGTTTTACTCAAAGACATAAACTATAGTATTGTAAAATTAATTTCTACTAAAAAAGTCAACAAAATTTTTAAAATAAGTTTAATAGGCTTAGCACTCCTTTTTTATGCACCGAATAATAAAATACAATTTTTTGTGTTATTCATGTAAGCAAATCAACTCAACTTTGTTCTCTCTATAAAAAGTACATAATAAAATGTCATAAGATCACACAATAAAAATAACGAGTTCGCACGCAGCACGCTGACGTGAGGGAAGTGAATTTCCACATAAAAACTGGTAAAACTCAAAATAAGTGTAAAAACTTACATTTGTCCAATTTTTATTGAAATCTGAAAACATTGATTTTTTGGCTGTTCTGATACTCCTGGTTTCATTTACTTGCAAAGCTGGGAATACAATTTTGCGCATTATAAAGTTAGGAGAAGGTCTAGACAGGCTTGAAAGTAAGCGTGAGGTTGCTGGGGATGATAAAAGTACTCTGACAAAGGAATAACAGGCTTTTCTAGTGTAAAACCCCCATAAGACAACGTACTGTGTTTAGTCCATACACATTTTCTTTAATAACTCGGTAAATATTTATGCTAGAGTGACGAGAGAGGGCTTAAAACTTTCGCCTAACTAATTCCCATCTTTTTACATGCATTGATTTTACATCTGGGGCTTTTATGACCCTTTTTGGGCCAAAAAACTCGAAATTTGAAAGATTAATCCCCAAAAAAATAGAGTTTTCCGATTGTTTTGCCCAACGAACTTGTCCAACTGATTACAGAAAGGAACGTCCCTACCAAATTTGAAGTAAATCGGACAAAAAATGCGACCGCTAGAGTGCAAACTCATATATATATATATATATATATATATATATGTGTCTATATATATATATATATATATCTTTCTATTCATGTGGCGTCAATGTGAAAGATTTTCCCTATCTTTGCGGCGTCAAAAAACAATGTGGCGTCGTATATTTGACGCCATATGGTTTTTCCATGTTATTTCCGAAAAAAAAGAAGTTACAATTCTCAAACTCCTCAAGATTGAAGAGCTGACTATAATGAACATAATGATATAAGAGTTATATTTTTTGCTTTACCCATTAATTAGTTTCCCTGAAGTTTGTGACGCCATAACATAGATAGTTTATCTGGGTGTTTTGGACATGCAGTTTCATGAGAACGCCGCAAGGAGCGCTCATGTTGTTTCAGATATACTGTATATTCAATATACCACCTTCACGCGTCAGTATACAATTATAATGTTATGGCGTCATGAAATATGGCAACGTTGAACATTCATCAGTTATCATTTACAAGTTTATGTTTCTGGCATCAAAAGCCAGAAGCTTTTCATTTATATACTTTTAGGTACAATATATTGCTGTCATGTCTATGCATACGCTTCTCAGGTTAAAATAAATCTATCTGACCTATATCAATTTCTGTGTCAGCTTACAATTATTAAGTTCTAAACAGAGTTTTTAGCTTTTCACGTGATTAGCTATTAACATTTAATATACGGCTGAAACATAATATGCTTATACCTTAATTTTAAGTGATTATCTATACCTATAAAAGACAAAGCCCTCACTCACTGACACACTTAATTTTTAGTTGTAAAAGGTATACGATCAAACTAAGTTTCAAACTCAAATTCATTCACTAATTTCCATTATTTTGAATGATGTGTGCGTATTTCATAAACCTGCCCTAATCCAATAACAGGCCAGATATGATCTGAAATATAACTACTGACGGCAATGTAGAGAACCTTATTTTGCTAAATCGTATATTTGAAATCGGCAATACATGATCATGATCTTGAGCTATAATTTTTAAGCCTATCCCCTAGTCCCTAATTATTTTTAATATCGGCCATGCTTTGCCGTACTTGGAAGTTTCGGTTTCGTTAAAGCAGATTTACGTTTGTCGTTCTTTTCCTAAAAAACTCAATATGATATTTTATAAAATATTACGAACAATCAGCCAAACACAAAGTCGTTAAATAATAGTATCAAAATTATAATTTGTTACGAAAGTCAGTTAACGTAGGACACTTGAGTAGTCCTAAGTATTTGAGGTTATTCTAGATAAGATAATACAATTAATAACAAATATAATAATACTGGTAGGATATCTTGTGGCCTCTTTTTATATTTAGTTTTTCCAAATTATATTTATGGATTTGATAATATTTTAAAGGTAAAGATGTTTGTTTTAAATCAATTTACTCAATACGATCAGCACTGCCCTGGTCTCGGTGAGGGTTACGGGGGGTGTGTGCTTATATCACTGTTGGCAATACTGAATTCTCCGATTATTCCCCCCCCCCCCACACACACACAGTTTAAACGTAGGAAGAGACGAAAGCCAATGATGAAGATAGTATGTCATTGTGTCATCATCACGTAAACTTAACTTGAAAATAATGTTCAAACGTCTACAATATAACTGACTTTTACTAAACTTTCAAATATTTAAACCTATGTATGAATATTTTTGAGTGTGATGATATAAAATGTATCCGCAAAAATAACTTTAAAGTTTAAAGTGAAAAGTTGCTTTTGAATTAGCATTATACCAGATAGATTAAAAGCTTTAAGCATCCTGAGTATGATACTCTGTGTTGCATTGGCTGTGCATCAATCTATAACGAGAGACCGCCCTATTTCCGAGATTCGACCAAGTATTTTTTTAATGTATAAATTCGACGACTATAAGAAAAAAGTGGGTATTGTTGCACTCATCTCTCTGTCCCTCTCTCTCTATTTCGCTCTCCCTCCCCCTCCCCCATCATCACTACCAGGTATTTTTTTTAACGAGGAGTTAAAATGGATAGCAGAAGGGCATTACCATTCCAGTAATCAGTAGTCTTTTTATTTATGCCTGAAACCTCTCCATCTCATCATCTTCCCGTCCCTCTTCCACCCTCCCTCACAAACAGGTTTATTTTTTAATGTAAAGTTAAAACGGAGGAGTTAAAAGAAGGGTGTTACAATTCCATTAGTCAGTAATATTTTGTATTTATGAATCATCTGTTCTTGCTGTGTTGCTACACATTTATTTGAATAGCTCAGCTATTTATCAAATGGAAAACATAACGAAAAGCAGAACGCAAGTTCCCATAAGTATAACATGTAAACTTTGAAGGCCAAACTAGCATAGCCTTAACACCGAATCAAAAAATTATTTGCATTCGACACATCCCCTAATCGTACTAAATAATCGTGCAAAGTTTCATAATTTTACGATACCGCATATCAGAGAAATCGGAACCAGAAAAATCTCCTTAGCCTATAAAATATAGTTATGTCTGAAACATTTGTTCATGTTGTTTTGCTGGCATTTGTTATATCAAGAACTGTCAAAAATACAATTTAATCAATAACTGTTCTTCCATAAGATTAACATTGAAACTTTGAAAGCCTGTCGGGAGTCACTGAGGGCCTAAATTATAATAGGTTTCTGCTCATATACAGGACAATACCTTTCTAACGGCATGCGTGAATTCCTCCTACGATGCGCACAAGCTGAAAACGAGGGACAATTTTGTGCTTGCTTATAACGAATAAAGAATACTGCTTGCTTATAAAGAATACTGATGATTTTTCAGCCAAGAATTGCAGATAGAAGGAGATTTTACTGTCTATACTGCATTAAATACTATTTAATAAAGTCTATCCAGCAGTATGTTGATAAAAACAACTTTTAAAGAACTCTTAATCAATGTGTATCGAATTCAAACATATATATTTCTTATATTGCTATTTTGTTTGTCATTAATTATCTTAGTGTTGTTGGTAAAACTAGTTATGTTTTTATTGTGTATTAACTTAATATATTATTAGCTTATCCTAAAAAGATTTAAGAGAGCTAAAAGATAGCTAAAACCATACTGAATGTTGTAAGTAAAATTAAATACGAATTATTTTTGTGAGTTTTAAAGTTTTGATAATAAATTAAAATTTATTATTTATTTCAGTATTTGGTGTATTTATTAAAAGCTAGACTATTACAAAAAATAACATTATATTAAGGAATAGAAAAAATATCTTTGTTATAAACATGTACCTACATACTCGTACATCTTTGTATTTATGTTAGGGGGCCGCATTTTTGTATACGCCCGGGGCTCCAGAGGTCCTAAAAACGGCCCTGTTTAAGAGGTAAAAAATGTGAAGCAATTTTTGGACTTAGCGAATACTTAAAAGCAGACTGAAAATTTAGTGGGCACTAATATTAAACAGGAGATTGGGTTGATAATTTTAAATTATTGTTAGATCCGCCTGTAATTAATAACTATACAGCCTGTTCTTTTTGCCAAAACTTACTTAGAGGATGTTTAATTTAATAGGATTGATATCGACGAAATCAAGCAGGTTCTGGGGAAAGCTAAGACCAATAAAGTGCTGAGGTTTGATTCCGTTTGAATTTTATAAACGGGAGCCAGACGCCAGACGCACTTTTAACAGTCTTATTGAACTATTTAATTGCATTTTAGATAATGGTGAAATCCCGACAAGTTTAAAAAAATCAGTAGTTTCCCATTACATAAAAAGAGTGACTTTAACCAGGTTACAAATTACCGAAGGATTTGGCTTATGGATGCATTGGCTACATTGTTTACTGGCATTATTTCAAATATACTTCAAAAATTGGTAGCAGACAACAAAATTGTTACAGAGTTTCAGAGTTTCAAGCGGGATTCCGTAAAGGCTATTCAACCATTGACAATTTATTTAATTTGTCCTCAATAGCATAATTAAAACTTTTTCCGCTGCTTTTGACAGGATTGATAGGGATGCACTGTATTATAAGTTATATAAAATTGGGATATTAATACAAATAATAAATTTAATAAAGAATATGTGTGATCAAATTTCAGGGTCTGTTTGGTGCAAGGGCGGTGTTTCTGAAAGTTTTCTACAAAGAAAGGCTAAGGCATAGATTTTTGTGTAGTCCTCTGTTGTTCACTCTTTTCTTGAATGATTTTCCGGCGACTGTAGATTCGGGGGAACAACAATTAACAACTTACTATATGCAGATGACATTGTTGCTGACAGCCGCCTTGACAATTGAATACAGTACATGATAAATAATTTGGGAAAATACTCTCTTACGATAAATTTAGAAGAATAAAAAATATTAGTTTTTCGTTATGGGGGTAGACTGGGTGCTCAAGAAAGATGGCGATATAAAGGGGACGAAATTGAAAGTGTGAATAGTTATAAATATCTTAGGGTGACATTAACACCAACATTATCTTTAAACACACATTTAGATCAAAGGTTAGAAACAGCAAAAAAATACCATCAATCATACGTAGGTGAGCTTTACGGGAAATAAATCAATTCCATTGAAGGCAATATTCGAGTTTTTTAGGGCAATGGCAATATCAATAATGTGTTACACGGGGCACAGGTACAGGGTTTTGAAGAACATACCAAGTGGAGCAACGTTTACGGTTTTTTATATAAAGCGTATTTTGGGCCTGCCTTAAAAAAAACACTAAATTAAATGTTGCGTTTAGAAACGGGAGAAAAAAGCATTTTTGTTTCACTTTGAAGTTACATTCAAATTACATAATGCACTGTCTAAAAATGTCCGATGATCGGTTGCCACACATTCAATCGAAAGAAGTAATAAGAAAAGGGTGTATTGGCATAGGAACTGGATTGAGATAGCATCAAGACATTCGGTAACGTTATCAGCAGAGTGAGTAGTTGGAACAGTGAACCAGGGATGCTCGCTGCGGTGAATTTTTGTATTGTTAGATAAGACGCAGATGTGTGATAAGGAGAGGCAACGATGCGTGCAGGCTGCTGGGCCAGCCGATATCATGAGATTCACGGAAGCCCCAGCTTTGAGTTGGGTAACAGTTCCTACTTTAAAAAGGTATTAGACATTAATATAATTAGGCGGGGTTTTAAGTGTAGGGGGAATTTGGCTAGCTAAACTATATGCCTTGGTTAGCGGATCAAAATTACGTATGTTCTTTATGTAACAAAAACTAAATAGAAGACTTTTCCATTGTATAGCTATTTGTCCAGTACCTAAGCCAAGCATATTCGTTGTAAATGATTTAAATCGTGGAAATTGTCTGGAGATGATTTCTTTGCTTATCGTAATCTTTGGTGTCTCAAATTAGATACCAAAGTAACTCATAATGAGTAAAATACACATGCCCAATTTTAAGCTTTACGACAGGTGGTTCCTGAGCTACAATGTATTTATTAAAACATTCGCTCAGCAGGTGCATGTACTCAGCTTTCATGGCCCCTTAACTTTTTCTTAAGAGTAGTACTTGGAATCATCCTTATATCGTGAATACAATATAAAATAAAATAAACGGCAAGTCAATAATAAGTATCCACATTTAAGTTAAATTCTTAATCAATATCAAGATAGACGAGAACAGATTTGTCAAATAGTCATTAACCTCAGTAGGCTAGAGATGCGTACCGTGTAAAAATGCGTATTAAAAATACTTTATAAAAGTTTGTTTTGAAACACAACCTGACGGACCATTTGGAGTTTGATTTTATTTTGTGAAATAGCTGATAATAATGTTACATTTTAAAACCATTCAGCCTAGACCTCCGCGCGGGGAAAGGGACATCAGATAATTCTATATATTAAAGAAACTACTGTTTGTTATCCATCAATTCTGAGTTAACCACTGGACGGATTTTTGTGAATATTTTTTTAAGAAATAACATTTTGTGTAGAAGGGAATGTCGAAACCATAATTTCCACCTTAAATGTTTTACATATTTGGTTTTAATTTTAAAAAGCCTCCAACCGACGCAAACATGTTAAGTTTGTTTTTAAAGAACTTCTTTATATATAAATCTGTAAGCGAAATGTTTAAGTCAAAGATGTGGGAGTTTGGCAAATCGCATGATGACGGGAGGGGCCTCAAATTAAAGGTATTGGTCCCAGGGATTGGTCGGGAAAAATAACAGTGTACCTAAAAAATAACCAGCAAACGATAAATGACGTAAACATACCCCATAAGAAAAGTATGGGAATTTTAAAATGTCTGCTTCTTTTACATTAAAACATGTGATTAATTGTCTACTTTGTTTATGAACTGGCATCATGACTAATCATGACTAATTATACAGCTGTTTTGTTTTCCTCAGTATGGAAAGAGTAAAAATATCAGTTGAGACAGAATATTGGAGCAAGGTTGGGGCTATGGCTCCTTCAAGCCACTAGTCTTTATACATAATTCTGTAAGGGAAATTTTAAAATCAAAATTGTGGTAGTTTAGCAAATCGCAGGATGATGGGAGACGGCTCAAATTAAAGGTCTCGATCCCAGGGACTCGGAAAAAATAATAGTATTTCCACAAAGTTACCAGCAAACGAGAAAAAACGTAAAACATCCCCCATAAGAAAAGCATGGGAATTTAAAAACTTCTGATTTGTTTACATTAAAACATGTGATTATGAGTCCACTTTGTTTACGAAATTACACGTATTAAAATCAGATGAGGCTATTGGAGACTATTGGAGCAAAGTTAGGGGCTTTGGCCCCTTCAAGCCACTAGTCTTTATATATAATTCTGTAAGCGAAATTTTTAAGTCAAGATTTTTTTGCGGGAGTTTGGAAAATCGCAGGATAATGGGAGATGGCTCAAATTAAAGGTCTCGATCCCAGGAACTCGGGAAAAATTTCAATATTTCTAAAAAGTCACTAGCAAACGAGAAATAACGTAAAACACACCCCATAAGAAAATCATGGGGATTTAAAAACGTCTCCTTTGTTTACATTAAAACATGTGGGTATGTGTCTACTTTGTTTACGAACTGGCACGTGATATAGTTGTATTTTCCTCAGTATGTTAAGAGAATAGATATCACGCAAGGCAGAGTATTCGATCAAGATTAGGGGCTATTGTCCCATCAAGCCACTAGTTTATTATATATTTAATGATTTTGGATTGTATTGTGTTCTGTACCGCACGGGTCTAGTTCACAGGTATACCCGTGAGTGCGCGTGCGGTCTTTTGGAATTTTGAGACTCGTTGAGCAGGTATCAAACCTAAATAATTAGGGTCATTCTGGAATTTGGGGATTTTTACACTTGGTGATTTTGAAACTTGAAATTTTGATCAAATTTCATCCATTTTAAGAAAGGATTGGGCAAAAAATCTGTCCGAGGCATACTTTCGTAGATATTTAGCAAAAACTTAAAAAAGTGCAAAAACTGTATTTTGCTACTACGCCAGTAGCACAGGTCTTTCGAAGCTGCAAACTTTGTTTCTTACTTGTGGCATAGTTCCTAATAGCATACTAGAACACTTGAACTACATGACCTTTTGCACGGACGGGTGTTTTTTTTGGACTGGACTATTTTGAGAATATTATTATAGTTTAGGGAGGTAATAATATAGTTCCATCGATTTGAAACTGTCTGCCGTTTGCTCTTTCTCTTCCAGATACCAACGCAGGATACAGTATTTTAGTGTTTTCCAGCCACGCTGTATTTTTATCATTTCTGTCATAGTATTCCTCAAGCGAGGTTTTTAAAAACACGGGGCTCCCGAATTTCACTTCACTGATAGTTTTCCATCACCACTGGAGTCATGGTAAATATTGATTTAAAGGTACTGTAAAGTAATTTGAATCAGGAGTAGAACCCTTTAAACTATACCCTAAAGTGTAATTTGTTTAAATATTTCAATGAATTCAACATTTATTGTAAACATAATAATCTTTATCATGTTTACGTTTGACTTCCTCTATTTAACATAATTTAAGCCATCTTGGTGACATTCACTCGTAATATTACCATTGAGTATAAGACAAATTTGTTTCGCCTGCATGCAAAATATCCCAAAAAGAGGGTCAATTCTATGGTTAAAACTTTGTTGTTAGTTCAGTTTTGATTATTGGATCAGATTTACAATCACTTTAAGTCAAACTATGTTTCTTAAAAACTAAATTAAGTTTTATTAATTTTTACGAAGTTGTTCATCCAGCTTAAAATCTGAATAGAAATCAACGTAAATGCATTATTTTGTTTTTATAACGAAAAGATAATTATAGTCTTTATATATACCAACATTTTATCGTAAAAACCCTGAAGACTGACCAACAAAACACATAATTAGCTAAAAATTATGGATGAATATGTGTATTCCATGCTATACAGTAGATCGATAGCCCATAGATCCATTTTTTCCATTTTATCACAGTTCTTCCCAGAGTTTCATTAAATTTCACCCAATATTGATTTTCGATACTCTGTGAAATCGAAATAAATTCTAAAATAAAAAATGTACTCAATCGGATTTTTTTATTTAAAATGTTTAACCGAAATATAGTTTGCTGACTTATATCAACTGCCTTAATTTTTAGCCTAGCGATTGTTGTCTACATAACATAGATTCCCTTATTTTGTTATTAACGCTGCACCTTATTTTACGCACGCTGAAGTAATTGTTGGACCATTGTTGACCAACTCACTTCCTATAACATCAATGTCATGAGTTCTACCAGAAGTGCGATATCAGTTTTGAGTTATGCCATTGACTATAAATACTGAAGTATTTATAGTCAATGGTTATGCTAAATCCTTTCACTAATGTGATGAAGTGGCAGGAAACTCTGAACCTGAGCTCACGATAACTTAGCCTTAACTTCCATAGAGGTGTACACTACTCCCATAAGAAAGTGACCTTTCTGATTCTTTCTTCTCTGTGGTATTAACTATACCTTACATGGCATATGGTATAATACGCATGCCGAATTTCAAGTTTAACTTCAAGTGGTTCCCGAGCTACTATTTATTTAATAAAAAAGTGCTCAATAAGTGCATGTACTCAGCTCTTTTGAACCTTGGCTTTTTCTAAAGAGTAGTACTTGACGTAACGTAAAAAAATATAAAAAGATAAACGGCAAGTTAATAATAAGTGGCCATATTTAAGTTACTTAGTAAATTCATTTAATATAGTCGAATTTTAATGTAACATCCTTACAGTACAAAAGTGATCTATCATTGCTTTAAGTTTCTGTACCGGACGCGGTAGCTCAGAGGTAAAGTGCCTGACTAGTAAGTCAGACTGGCTGGTTCAATCCCGGTCCCGGCCGACTCCTGTTAGATCATGAGCGGTCATCTCTGGCTTGCCCATGTGACTAATGCCATTACGGTACCTCGCTGTATTTAGTTCACCTCACAGGTCAATAGCCTGTGACAGTACTAAATTTAATTTATAAGATAAGCCTACTGCATCAATTCTGCCTAATTGTGTAATGATCATCACTTAATAACTATAGTGGTCATATTGCTTGAAATCGAGTTAAGTCATTAATAACTATTTCTCAAGTTGTGAATACAAGTCAGTAGTTTAAGTATATCCAGTTAATAGCATATTTTACTGCTTCAGAACTGCGTTCTACCATTCTACTAACTGAATAAAGAGCAGTCTTATACCGCCATTTAATTTAAGGGCAATTTACAGATATGCCCTTGAAAATTAAGCACGATTCATTTTATTATTAATTTTCAAATAATCGTTTACATTAAATGAAACGTGAGCTCTTTATGATTTAGTTTAAAAATGTACTTTACATAGTTATGTATTTTAATTAGTTAAGTAAAATGCAGTTTTTGTGTTCTACAGTTTTCCATGTAAGCGTAATATTTTAAATTTATAATCAATGGACTCACTCACTCATAATGGGGCCTACAATTAAGGGTTTTAAACAGGTGATTCCTAAATACCCCGCGGGATATTTCACCTCCAATACCGGAACTGACAGTATAAAATAGCACATTTTTCAATTTATTTGATCTAACAGATATTAATTTAATTAAATAAATTATAAGTTTGCAACCATTGTTATAGATTAGCTTGATTAGCTTCACTAATATTTGCATTAACAAAAAAATAACCTAACTTTATTAGTTTATATATCCTGTAGATCTATGGACATTGTATTTGTGTACGCCATGAATCGCAACTACACGGTCCTACGCATCGCCAGAATTATGAAATCCTAGGACAGGCCATCGGACTGTTTGGAATCGGACGGAGATTGACATCGGACAATCCCTAAATCCCGGGATTGTTAATTAGGCTCGAGGTTGAAACTTCTACCTACGATCTACGATATCTAACGTGTTTCCATAAACTTTAGCTCACGTGACTCTATGAGGCCAGATTGCATTAATTTATGAATTTAACTTAAAAGTATTTTCAGGTTATTATATTATATTGTCTTACCAATATAAAAATCTATTAAATTAGTTATGCAAACCATTCTAATCAGGATCAAAATATGAATTCAACGACGTACTTCTCGTTGTATTTCACGTCTTAAAGTGAAATACATCCTGCAGGTTTGTAAAAAATCATTGACCTTATACTTCCATGGCTGAGGTGATTTTAATATAATTTATCCATCTTTGTTGAACTTATTTATATTTTAAAAGTAATTTATTCAACCTGTAAAGACATGTTAAGAAGAAAAACAGCTAATTTCAGATTTGGTTGGAACATAACATTCTTAATTTGATATAACTTTTAAATCACGTACAACACGTTTATTTTAACCCATTAGAAGAGTCACGAGACTTAATAATAGAATGCGTGGAAAGCATTTAACGATAATAGATATTTATACTGTACAGTCAAGTGGAGAGTCACGCACCGCGCCGCTGCGAAGTTACGCTACCCAAGGGTCGATGGCGATAGTGAATAGACCACATTACTTGTCTAGGCTACTAACCGTAGTCTATAGTACGATGGCTCTGCCCGTTTTTTACTTGTATTTTACTAGTTATTGAATCGCAGGGACTTATTACAACACAATATAAATGTTGGGTTACCGTTTAAATAAGAACATAAATGATCTTGTTGATGAATTGTGTTTACTCTATTCAGTGTTTTAATTACAAATCAAATGTGCCCTGTTCCAATTTTAATCTTACAGACTAATATAATCTTCTCGCAAATTAGATGATTTAAAAAATGTGAACAGCGATGTGATTTTACGCTGAGCTCTTCCCAACGACACCGAAAACATTAACATCAGTTAAAACTGAACAAGTCCTGCTCACAAAATAACCACTAGCACGTTAAATTAGCGTCACGGTATTTTTAATTAATATACTTTAGAATAAAACTGATTTTCTTGTTGCGCCACATTCCAGCATATTGTAAATATTTTTAATCGATTTATTCTCGTAATTTGTTTTTTAAGGTTATATTTAGAAGATGTAATTTCTCTGCTAACGGTCACAAAGTCGTCAATCCGCACGAAGGACGGGTACACAGTTATCGTTAGTATATAATACATGTTTATTGAATCATCTTTGGTTGAGTGTAGGCTATATATAGTTCTTGACTCTAATTACAATGACGTAATTCAATTTTAGTTTATTAATTTAAACCTAATGCCTTTTTAAAACGGATGATTGACAGAATTCCAAAACTCAAGCATTAGCAGAGCCTTGCAATCTCAATCAAACCTCTGTGTCGAAGTTTTCAATCTGGCAACACTGCATGATGCCATAAGGTATGCATTCCAAAAAGAAAAAATACAGCACGACGCCTCAGTGGTACTAGACTAGATAGAAATATACGAGTGACGCTGTAATGTAACTTGTTTCAAATGAGTTCAGATTGTTAGGGAAGTAGTTAAAATCTTATTTTTTGGAATTTTAAGAATCTGACGTCAGCAATGTGTTACTAGAGAGCTTAAATGTAATATACTTTAATAAAATATTAATATACATGCCGATTAAGGCATGACGCCGCAGGGTGGTAGTTTAAAATGACGCCTGATAGATAGCTGGATTAGAATATATATATATATATATATATATGTGTCTATATATATATATAAAATTTTGAACGACCCCCCCAAAACGTGTTCAGGGGGTCACGTTAGGAACTTCTATGGTGGTCCCGGGCTTAAGTTTCACCGTGCGGGTCATGCTAATAGTTCACTTTCCAAAGGAAATTTACTAACTAGGCTATTTAAAAACAGGATTTTGCATCTTTATGCACATTTATGTTTGTTGAAACATATGAACATATGTTCATATAACATATGTTATATGAAAATATTGAAACATATGATAAGCAACAAATAAATAGCTTCGTCATAAGAAAAAAGGGCATAGAGTAATAAACAACTCTATCTGACACATATACCAAAATATTAGCGCGTTTGTATAATTTATAAACAGTTGTGAATGTGCTGAATTCTGTGTCGAGAGATTTATATACTAAAATGAGTAGTTAGCTACTGGACTACCGAGCATCTGGGGAATACTTCTGCAAACTTACATGCTGAGGATACCGAGGGTATTTTAGTATTTTTGCCAGCTAATCATGGAAGTGGCATTCAGGAATGTTAATTAAGAATTATGACGGCTCATGGGGTGGAGCCTTGAAGGGGACAGATGTTTCTTTGTACCTTGACCCTTCCCAAGCGTTGGACGTATATACGCAACTCAATTTGAAACTTGCAAGCGTATGACGAATATATACATCAGACATGTAAATTTAATTTGTGTTTGTTGTGGTTGTTTCCGTTTTATTTACAGTTACTTTATGCCATTAGTCTATTTTTTAGTTTATTTTAGTCGTACATTTTCATTCGGTGAGCTGGCAACGCTGTTCTTGCAACAAATGTTATAGACTGGCCGGCTGATACAATCCTTTTGTTATTGTCTCATTTGCAGACAGTTGATTTACGTTTGGTCAGTTATTTACAAGTTTTTGTGTGAAGTACAAGCTAGTGATTGATGTATATACAGTTTTATTTTGGCCATAAAACGTGTAAAACAAATATTTTTATCATGAAAGTGAACATAATTTACTGAAACCATCGGATATAAGTAGAAAAAAAATTGTAATCTATTTTTTGACCCCGCCCAAAAAATATATAGCGTACAGAGTAGGGCTTTGCCCCGCAGTCACCGCTTGGGAAGGGTTAAAAAGATATATCTACAGTCATTCAAGCTTTCTTTTGATAGGTAGCAAAAATGTGTACAAAATTATCAGTAGCACATTGGCAAATAATGTATATGAGCTATCTGAATATCAACATTGGCTAAAGAGCTAACTGCAATAGACCTAGGCTATATAAATGAGAATGTACTAAAAAACTGATGACACAGTTTGACAACTGATAGTTGTTGTCACTTCTCCAGAAGGTGAGGGGAAGTCAAGTGTGCTATTCAAACAACCGTTCTTGCCTTGATAGAGTGATGATTTGAAAACCTATTATTCATAAAACTACTTTGAATAAACGGGCAGTACACAAAATGTTAAATCTGTTACAATTTAAAAAAATTAATAGCACTATACTCTGTCCCACGTTCACCGTGCAGTATGAAGTGTTCATAAGCAATGTATTCAAATGGCAATTTGAGTTGTACTAGTCGTCCTGAACACATTTATTTGAGCGCAACCCACATAACAACACCAACAATGTACTCAGCTCAGATAGCAACACAGCTGTCTACATAAAACCTGCACTTCACAGAGTATAGAGTTCTGCTTTAAAGTGACTGTGGTTATTTCACCTAACAATCGCTAAACTAACTATAGCTAATTCAAATGGGTTTATTAAACCAATTTTAAAGAGCTTGAGAAATGAGTTTCAATGGATGTGATGCCCCTGCTAACAAGTTCTAGGGTTGTTTCTAAGACTTTACAGGCAACACAAGTATAAAAACCATGTTTGGATTCTCTTTAGTTCTTTTAATTATTTCTTTGCTAACTAGTCTGGATCATCTTGTTCTGGATAAAACCACTTTAATTAAACAGTACTTCACTTTACAAAATGACAGATTTACATGAAGGTAAGTACAATGTGCTTGGTTATTAATGGCTGAATATCTAAACCTAATTTATTCTTAGTTAAGAAGTTATCTCAAACATCGTTAGAAAACAAATTAGACATGTTAAATCGATCTATGACCCTTGGCTCAATAGCACACCACTATACTATGGATATACAAGTTATTCAAACTCTTTGGACCTTAGCACTAAATTGTAAATTAATAACTGTTGTACATTGTCAATCTTAATTTTTGTTGACTTAACTGCCAACTGTGAATGAATGCTGGTCGGAATTTGCAGCTGATATAATGTGTCCCATTGTTGTTAAAACTGATATCACACTGTCCCTTCATCGATTATACATGGCCCTGTTGTCATTTACGGCCGGTACTTGCTTGATTAATGAAACTTGAGTATTAAAAAGCTTAAAAGAAAACTTGAACTTTTGAGTACTATTACACCCCTACTTTAAACCTATTTCTTTCGTGATTTTTAACTAAATAACTAAATAAAATACTCACAGGGATGTTTTTGCTTGAAAAAGAGGGGGGATACGTAATATCCTATACTCTAATATGAGTAAGGTTTGCTTGCTTGCTTGCTTGCGTGCTTGCTTGCGACACGGATCTCAAAAACGGCTCCAACGATTTCCTTCAAATGTTCGAAATAACTAATTTCTGGGATAAAAATAAGTTCTAGACAGGCCTCAACCCTAGAAAAAATCAAATAATGTAAAAAAACTAAAATGAAAAGTTAAAAAAATTAACATTGGGCTTATGGAGTTTCAAATCAAAACAAAAGAATTGTAACAGCTGTTCATAATCAACCAGGGAACTGTCAAAGTAATACTCATGTTGTTTATGATTATTACCATGTGGTTTCCTGAGAGCAGAGATTAAAAGATTTGAGTTAAGATTACATATATATAGAGTAGTAAAATAAATCAAAGGGACATTGAGCTATAAATAACAACTGGAGTGACCTTAAACATGTAGAAAAGAGGCAAATGAGTTATACAAATCTGATTATCAGTAGGGGGAAGTGGTGAACTATACTCCAAGTCATCTAAGAAAACTGGCTGGCCTTCCCCGAGCAAAGCTCGGCCCCCCAGGTACTGTAAAATATGAATTGGCAATGGGCCCACCCCATAACACAATCAATGTCATCAATGTTTGGTACAGGATTTCATTCAAGTAGTAACATGAAAATCAGCTGTTTTTCGTGTTAAACTATAAAACATGCTGTCGGCAGTAAGGGAGGATGGTTGATCCAAATACAACACTCAATTCCCTCATTACTACTCATCCCAAAAAAACAGTAGACTGATAGTACGGACTAAATTATAGGTAAAGGATGAAAAAACAAAGAAAATAAACATCTTTGACATTTTATATTTAAAAATTATGCATTTTCAGTATTAAATACAAAGCAGTCTTTAAAATTAATATCAATACTCACTCTTACATAGGTATCATCTAAACTTGAGATACAACTCTAATGATACATTTATTTTAACAATTTAAAACGTGAAAGCGACAACTAATTTAAATGCACTAAAATGGCACTAAATGTAGGACGAATATTATTGAATTATGAAAAATTGTATGACTGTACAATTATAATATATACTACATTCATTATAAACAGTCCATGTAAGCAATATGAACACAGTACAAGCGTAGCTATATTACATGACAGTTTGACTAAAAACAATTATCTACATTTCATATCACAGATAACGGAGTCAAATAACTCTGCTTCTAAGTGTGACCAGCTGCTTGAAACAGATACATCAGTCCCATCAAGATTGTTATCAACAAATATCTAACACACATATAGTTATGATTGTATTTATGTTTGAACATAAACACATTAGGGTGCTAAAGCAAGCACGAAATCACAAATATTTCTCAAAGAGTGAGATTTCAGAAATGTTTTAGTAAGAGTCGTCCTTAAACTCCAACTCAAAATGTTAACAGACGTTGAGTGATGTGAATAACAAAAAAAGATAGTTCTCTCCATTTACAAGAAAGTTTTATAGTAGGAATAACAATTCCCAAGACACAGGACATGGGCAAATGTGTTGAAAAGAACAATTAATGTTTTCTACTGTCAGAGAGGGGGTAGACTAGGTCCGGGCCATAGCCGATGTGTGCAAGCGACTGGTATATTTCTGGTTGTGGTTCGGTGTTGACGATCACCCAGTTCAACCCTACAGTCCTGCTGTGATTAATTCAGCTAGCTGTGTAGCCTTTTTCAAACTTCAGAAGAGTGTGTCAGTTACAAACTAAGAGTTTTCTGTAACTGACACTCTCTTCTGAAGTTTGAAAAAGGCTACACAGCTAGCCGAAATATTACTGATTTTGGTGTGTTTTTAGTGTTTGATCCTAAAGTGTGTCCTATCTCTTTCCTACTTTGAAATGTCTAAGCCCAGTGGTTTTTCCATAAAATCCAAAACTAGCAAAATCATCTTTAACATTCTTCTATCAAATGTTATTTAAGAGTTGTTCAAATAGCTATCCTTGCCAAGAACTAAAATCCTGCAGACCTCTGAAACACTCCCTTTCCTTATCTTAAAAATGGATTTTCAAACCGATTTTTCCATAAGGTAGACAGGATCCTCATGTTGTTTGTACATTTTGTTATTAAAATTAAATATTAAACTAACCTTCAACCTAAATTGTGAAGACAAATCAGTGGGTCGGAAACATTGATATATAAAGTTATCACGAGACTGCACTTCAAGAGTCAAACCAAATTCAAACTTTTACCAAATTTTTCATAAATTCATTTACATATTTGTTCTGGTACTCACGATTGTGACGTGAATCATTGTCTAAAAAGTTCTTAGGGGTTTTACCCATTGTTAATAGTTTTATATATCATTTTTAAAACCTTTTAGCTAAAGTATATATTTGTTTTTGTTAAACAAAAATTAATACAGTACAGCCTAATTCAAAGTATATATACCATTTTAAAGTGTGGTTAAAGAATGTACAAAGACCATTCTTAATGTATAGAGTGCGAGTAGTGATTTTTGTATTCGAGTCGAGTAGTGCCAATTATTTTTGAGTTCTGAGTATTTTGGGCGAGTATTTGCCATCAATTGGTAGTTTAAAATAGTGTAATGGGATTTGGATACCACTCTAGATTTGATAATCTAAACATGGTTACTAACAAATACATGAGTAGCATTACCAAGTTTGGCCAGTACAATCAAACTGGATTATGTATTGACAAACAAAACACGGTTTGACATTCATTTCCGCCCAATAAAACACGGTCCAGTAGTCATTTGGCCAATATCACCTGATCCAGACATTACTTATAATCAATATTAGATGACAAAATCGTTAGTTACGGCCGATATTAAGTGGCCCGATCGTCATTTCCGGCCGATTTTACGCGATGCGATCGCCTTTTGCAGCCGTTACTACGCGTTTTGGCCGGTCGCAATCGTTAGCGATCGTCATTTCCGGCTGATTTTACGCGATGCGATCGCCTTTTGCAGCCATTACTACGCGTTTTGGCCATTTGCAATTGTTAGCGATTGTCCAGAAATCGGCGGGAAATACTCGCTCGAACTTTCGAGTATTTTTCAAAACTTCCAGTCGAGTTTGAGTATTAAAATACTCGGCCAGAAACTCAAAGTTTCGAGTACTCGCACACCCCTATCTAATATGAAGTAAATTCTGTTGTAATTATATTGATTTGTTTCTAAAACTTCAGGCGGCTGTTCAGACAATTTGGCTTTAGGTCTAACAAACTGCAAATCTGCTGCTGCTTAAAGCAGTTTAAACCCTATCATAGAGAGAGATAAATTTAAAGTTGAATCATACAGGTAAATACTTAAATTTCCTAATAAATTTAATTTTTGAGGAAACCATATTTTTTCTTACAAGTTGTTCCTTCATTTCTAACAAGAGAATATTACTGAATTTTAGTAAATATAAAAAAAAACATGTTCTTAATACATTTATGTTGAGTAGGAACATATCCTATTAAAATAGAGTAAAATATATAATCTTAATTTAATAAACTATTAAAAAGTGAAAAGAACATTTCTTTGGTACAGTAAACTTTATTTTCATAACATATGTAACTAAGATAAACTATAAAATCTTAACAAACAAGCTTCTTACATGACTAGTCCGAAAATATTATCATATATGTAAATGATTTAATGTGATGTAATATTTTTGTACAGTCTAGCTTTAAATTATGAACAGATATCTTTTAATACATTGTCGTAGGGAATCTAGAACAGCACACTAACAACGCTGAAGACTTAAAACTAAAAATCACTATTTACTTAGAAATGTGATCTGATACATCCAGACGTACTGGTCTAAGTGGTCAACAAACCCATCAATTATATTTCAAGCAGCTGCTCGATGTAAAACAATCCATTACAAAATGCAATGGTAAAACTGGATGACAAATATCACCGAACAACATAATGTAAGTACATTATGTTAAGTAAAAGAGGTAAAACCACAATATGAATCAAACATGAATGTTATATAAGGAGTTCAGAGCTGTAACAAGTCGGCGGCAGAGAAGAGAGAGACGGGGAAGTGGCGAATATGTGTCTGCCACTGAGCTGAGAGTTGAAAGAACTTGACCCCCGACCACTCTGTCCCGTCGATACACACTGGAACAACAAACACACACATCAGTTTCCTGGACTACGGGGAAGTGGCGAATGTGCGTCTGCCACTGAGCTGAGAGTTGAAAGAACTTGACCCCCGACCACTCTGTCCCGTTGATACACACTGGAACAACAAACACACACATCAGTTTCCTGGACTACGGGGAAGTGGCGAATGTGCGTCTGCCACTGAGCTGAGAGTTGAAAGAACTTGACCCCCGACCACTATGTCCCGTCGATACACACTGAAACAACAAACACACACATCAGTTTCCTGGACTACGGGGAAGTGGCGAATGTGCGTCTGCCACTGAGCCGAGAGTTGAAAGAACTTGACCCCCGACCACTCTGTCCTGTCGATACACACTGGAACAACAAACACACACATCAGTTTCCTGGACTACGGGGAAGTGGCGAATGTGCGTCTGCCACTGAGCTGAGAGTTGAAAGAACTTGACCCCCGACCACTCTGTCCCGTCGATACACACTGGAACAACAAACACACACATCAGTTTCCTGGACTACGGGGAAGTGGCGAATGTGCGTCTGCCACTGAGCTGAGAGTTGAAAGAACTTGACCCCCGACCACTCTGTCCCGTCGATACACACTGGAACAACAAACACACACATCAGTTTCCTAGACTACGGGGAAGTGGCGAATGTGCGTCTGACACTGAGCTGAGAGTTGAAAGAACTTGACCCCCGACCACTCTGTCCCGTCGATACACATTGGAACAACAAACACATACATCAGTCCCCTGGACTACGGGGAAGTGGCGAATGTGCGTCTGCCACTGAGCTGAGAGTTGAAAGAACTTGACCCCCGACCACTCTGTCCCGTCGATACACACTGGAACAACAAACACACACATCAGTTTCCTGGACTACGGGGAAGTGGCGAATGTGCGTCTGCCACTGAGCTGAGAGTTGAAAGAACTTGACCCCCGACCACTCTGTCCCGTCGATACACATTGGAACAACAAACACATACATCAGTTTCCTGGACTACGGGAAAGTGGTGAATGTGCGTATGCCACTGGGCCGAGAGTTGAAAGAACTTGACCCCCGACCACTCTGTCCCGTTTATACACACTGGAACAACAAACACATACATCAGTTTCCTAGACTACGGGAAAGTGGTGAATGTGCGTCTGCCACTGGGCCGAGAGTTGAAAGAACTTGACCCCCGACCACTCTGTCCCGTCGATACACATTGGAACAACAAACACATACATCAGTCCCCTGGACTACGGGGAAGTGGCGAATGTGCGTCTGCCACTGGGCCGAGAGTTGAAGTTACACACTGGAACAACAAATACATACATCAGTCTCCTGGACTACGGGAAAGTGGTGAATGTGCGTCTGCCACTGGGTCGCGAGTTGAAAGAACTTGACCCCCCGACCACTCTGTCCCGTTTATACACACTGGAACAACAAACACACACATCAGTTTCCTGGACTATGGGAAAGTGGCGAATGTGCATCTGCCACTGGGCCGAGAGTTGAAAGAACTTGACCCCCAACCACTCTTTCCCGTCAATACACATTGGAACAACAAACACATACATCAGTCTCCTGGACTACGGGAAAGTGGCGAATGTGCGTCTGCCACTGGGCCGAGAGTTGAAGTTACACACTGGAACAACAAATACATACATCAGTCTCCTGGACTACGGGAAAGTGGTGAATGTGCGTCTGCCACTGGGTCGCGAGTTGAAAGAACTTGATCCCCCGACCACTCTGTCCCGTTTATACACACTGGAACAACAAACACACACATCAGTTTCCTGGACTACGGGGAAGTGGCGAATGTGCGTCTGCCACTGAGCTGAGAGTTGAAAGAACTTGACCCCCGACCACTCTGTCCCGTCGATACACACTGGAACAACAAACACACACATCAGTTTCCTGGACTACGGGGAAGTGGCGAATGTGCGTCTGCCACTGGGCCGAGAGTTGAAAGAACTTGACCCCCGACCACTCTTTCCCGTCAATACACATTGGAACAACAAACACATACATCAGTCTCCTGGACTACGGGAAAGTGGCGAATGTGCGTCTGCCACTGGGCCGAGAGTTGAAGTTACACACTGGAACAACAAATACATACATCAGTCTCCTGGACTACGGGAAAGTGGTGAATGTGCGTCTGCCACTGGGTCGCGAGTTGAAAGAACTTGACCCCCCGACCACTCTGTCCCGTTTATACACACTGGAACAACAAACACACACATCAGTTTCCTGGACTATGGGAAAGTGGCGAATGTGCATCTGCCACTGGGTCGAGAGTTGAAAGAACTTGACCCCCCGACCACTCCGTCCCGTTTATACAGGCTGGAACAACAAACACACACACATCAATCTCCTGGACGGTTGATATGATATAAAATTCATCTAGTTTTCCCAGGCCCATAGTTTTGTGAAAGTTGATCCATTTTTAATTCACTTACTGTTTGAGAATGATAATCATGGCAAAGAGCATACGTCCCAAAATTAATGACTTTAAAAAGGAGGAGTATGAGATGGGTTAAGGCTATGGTTGTAGCATTGACTATAAATACTGAAGGAGACATCCCATCCATATGGCCCAGCTATCCCACTTTTAGTGTATGCTAGAATTTAAAATTGAAGTAGTTTGATTGGGTCACCGACAGAATGTGCTGCTGTCAACTTTTTATTTTAGTTATTTACGTTAACTTTTAAAATATCTCCACCCCAGAAAGCAAGTGATAATCAACTTATGTTTGTTTCCTGACACACCAACTGTTGCATTATCCCCTCCTTGAGAGGAAAAGTAACAGTTGACAGCAGTATACTCTGTTGGTGATTATTGTAAACTACGACCTCTTTCAATCCTGGCATACACAAAACTAGGGACACATTTTACAATGGCAATGAGAAGTCTACTTCAGTATTTATAGTCAATGGTTGTAGCAAGGTGAAATTTGTAGAAAGTGGTAAAAAGTTTGGAGACAGAGGGTAGAAGGAAGAACAGACAACACAGCAGTGAACGGACACAGGGAGCCACCACATCACCTCACGTACAATCAACAGAGACCTGGAAATGCCTGCAAAAACAACAGACTAGCTAAGCCTTCAGGAAACTACTGGTACTGAAGAGTCTCAGATAACTGGTTGCGTAATTATGTTTAAATCCAGTAAAGCATATGGGCCTAACTGGGGATGAGTCGATTCTTGATACCACCGATTCTTGGACATTGGTATCATTATCGAGATTCATTCGTTTAATGTCGATACCGATACCATCGGTACTGGTAGTTGTTGAAAATGTCATAGTTACTCTCGCCGTTTACCCGCGGTACAGAGGGGGGCACGGGGAATGTTTGGGTCGGAGGCAAAAAATCTGACCTTGGAGATAAGGAAGAAAACGGGACGGGAGGGGATGGGTAGAGAGCAATAAATCAGTCGGCTGACCAACATTATTTCTTTGAGTCATTATCTTATAACCACGTTTTCCCCAATATGAATTTATATTACACAGTTTTTGTTTTTGTATATTTCTATAGCATACTAGTGAAATTAACTTAAATTATATAAAACATTGCATTAAAAAATTATTTATTATCAATGTAGTTCCTTCGATGGTGGCACTGTACATTGAAAATAAATATATTGTCTTTCAGGGGCACGGATCTCCATACAACACTCATCGGATTCTATTACAAAATTAGTTTGATAATTAACTACAAAAAGCTACTAAATCATTTTAAATGGTAACATAAAAATTTAACTGTTTTTAAAAACTATAGGTATTGAAAGATCGTAGGTATCGATATCGAGAACAGATTTTCCTGGTATCGGTATCGAGAAGTGATAAATTTTGGGATCGACTCATCCCTATATATAACCAAATAAAAACAGAAATATTACCACTTCTAATTTCTTAAAACCCATTGGATGATCAGTCATACAAATATACCTGTCGCAGGAAATCTGCATACTCAGCGAATTTCCAACTCATCCATATGTACTACATCATGAAGTCACTTGACAAGTTCCATCAAATATATATTCATAAATAAGCAAGATATAGCCTAACATTTAACTTATTTTTCAAAAGAATAATAGGAGGGACGAGTGTGTAGATAGTATATAGATGCCAAAAAAACAATTATTAAATAAGTATATTTTACAGATACAGTAGACTCCCTCTAGTTGATTCGGCTGGCAGATGGACCGGCCGGCATCATAGAAATGAGATAACTGCCAGCGGGAGGGTTTCCCATGACAGATATCGACTGAAGTCAATTTGTTTGTATATTTTCAAGCCAAAATATAACAAAACATTCAGCTGATGGACGAATTTAGTTTATTTTATTAATTGCTTAGACCACCTTAAAAGTAAATTTTTATGAACTGGTATGTTATTATAGATTGGTATTTTACATTTACAATTACCGCCGGCTGGTTCGGCCATTTTGAAATCTGGCCGAGGGTCCAGTCCCAAGGTGTCCGGGTTAGAGGGAGTCTACTGTAAAAAGCAACTAACAACATTTTTGCCTCGAGATTTTCTTTATCTTTAGCTAAACATAATACTTACATTTGAGGGGAATATTTTGAGCTTTGGGTGATACAATCAATCTCGAGACTCCCTCCACGACCTGACTCTTGGGTTCATTCTCTTTCTCCTTTTCTTTTTTCTTACCTAGTCGCATGACTGGAATAAAAAAAATCAATAAAACACTGGCAATTTAATAATGACACTGAATGATCGTGATTAAAATTCAACTACAACAATTGGAAGAAATCAGCGGTGAAAATCATTAACATCATTGGCAGTAGGGGTGTATGAGTATTCGAACTTCGAGCTTTTTCGAGCCGAATATTGCAGTATTCAGCTCGGCTCGAGATTTGCAAATAGGTTCAAAGTTAGAGCCGAATATTTAAAACGCCGACCAGTGAAAATAGTCGTCTACAAATGTCAATTTAAAAACAACTTTCCAAAATCAATGTTAGAATTCTCGTAGTTTGCGTTGGTAGAGCTTCATTCCATAACAAACATAATCCTGCAGTGCTAATGATTTCGGTCCTTCGTAAAAAAAGAACCAAACATTAAAATACTGTAATATTTTTAACTGCCGACCTGATCAGTGATCAACCAACGCAATGGAGCTACTTTTTCTATGCTCAATCACATCAAGTGGACCTATCACACTATTCAGTTTGCAGTGCAGTGTTGCCGTTACCCAGTTGAGTTGAGCAATATTTCATGGCTAATAATAATTAATACAACAACCGTACTGCTCCAGAAAAAGTACCACAAGAAAAACTAAAATCCATTAAAACACTCTGTATAATTGTTGCATCGGTATAGTCTTTTCTACAACTTACAACTTCGTACATTACACAATAATTATATTCCCTGGAGTCTGAAATTATGTCTGGCAACACTGTTGGCATACCTATTTTGCGAACTGCCTTAATACGTTGAGTGAATATTGTTATTACGATGTAATAATGATTTAACGTGACCAACAGCTAGGGACGAGGGTGTACGTGATGAACGAGATCGAGTAGAGTAAGTGTTCACCCTTACTCCACCCATCTTGGGTGATGAAGGCCTAATGAACATGACGGCATTATAATGTGCAGACGAATTAGTGCTCTCCAAAAATTGGATAGTTAAAAAATTGACGAATTGCGAGGTTCACAAAATCTAAGGATTTTATAAAAATTATGAATGGTTACGTAACGCAAGTTTATAATACCGGTGGTCATATTATTTTAAAGGTTGATTATATTCTATGTACGCCGAAGGCCCTAACCAAGAGCAAGACACGATCAAAATGGCGCAGTGCTTTATTACGCTACGCTACAGCCTACAGCTACAGCTGTGCGATTAAAATCATATTGTTAACTCCGCGGGATTGTTTGAATTTATGAATAAACGTCAGTAGAAGTAGAAACCATATCATTTTTTAATTGTATGCTATCAAATTGTTTAAGTTGTGATGGAAGAAGAATGTATTGACGATCCTCTTCCACCTTCTATTTCAGAAGCAGATATAATAGATTAAGTCTATTAGGTAATAGGTTAGATAGAACATAAGCTAGGCCTACGATTAACTTATTCCTGTGAGTACAATAAGATATAAAGACTGGTTTAACTATCTTATATTTATAAAAGGATAACCTAAAATTTACTATTTACAAACAGTTGAATGAGAGATAGGTTACTGGGTTTTGGCAATTCCCAAGGCTAGGGTCTAAGTCTTTGGTTACATGGAGAGTACTTATTGACATATAGTCAATTATTATTATTATGGCTATTAATAAATACGGTAAAATCTGCTTTAGTTAACCTGTAGGCTCATCAGTCTAGTTGGAAATGTTTAGTTCTCTTCCTTTACGTTATTTGTTCTCTATGTAGGCTACCTACTTTATATTGAAAGACAAATTGTTCGTTAAGCTTACTATCAACAAGTGGTCTAAATAAATCATCCTTTTTAGAAGCCTACCGTACTTATTTCATTATTTTCCCACTGGAGGCCTTTATTTATTTAATGTAGGAATAATGAATCTAGATGAAGTGAATGAAAGATGACAATATGGAAAGTTATAAATTATTTTACATTACCATAATGGATGAAATGTTTATTATTTTAAACATATTATAAATAAAGAATAAAAATAGGCCTAATCAAACATGCTCAAATCTCGAGAACTTTGAAAAAATTCTGTCTGGCGTGGTTCGAGTCAGAAAATCACTACCGGTATATTGCACACTCCTAGAGAAAATTCCCATAAAAAAAAAGCTCGGCTCGAGAAAGCTCGAAGCTCGAGAACTTTAAAAAAAAGCTCGGCTCGGCTCAGCTCGAGCCAGAAATTACTATTCGCACACCCCTAATTGGCAGCAAAGGTGGGGATCTGGTTGCTCTGACAAAATCTACCCATCGCCACCATGCTAAACACCTTAACCAATGACAGCAAAAAACAAAAAAAAACAACTTAAATATGTGAATTTGCTTGGCATACTTCTAAACAGAGCAGCTAATTTCCTTCAACACCTATAAATATACAGTAAAGAGTGTACTCACTCTTCTGCTTCTTCTCCTTTGTGGAGTAGCTGATGGTGAAGTGCGGCGTAGGTTGCTCGCCAGACATAGAGAGCCGAGCGACCTGCAGTGAGCGGAAGGTGGATTTGAGCGTAGACTTGGCCGAGTCAGCCTTCCTCTTGTCCCCAGTGGCCGAGGGAATGTCGCCCTTGGCGTCCGATGCCTTCCCCGTCTGTAGCCAGTAGTCCAGCTGCAACTCCAGTGGCTCACAGAGCTCTCTGTCAATCATCCACACACTTAATCTACAGCAACCAGGCTGAGATTTATCAACACTAAATGGTGATTTGACATTATATACGTAAAAAAGGACCGGAACTTGTTTTATCAGCAGAAAGTGAGACCAAGCTGCAAAATGGGATATAAAGAAAGTCTCCATCTGCAATTTGGCCAAATTTGATTGTCCAAAAACAGTGATTTTTAGCATATTTTATAAGCCGAAAACAACATTTACAGTTAATATCAGAGTAGTGGTATTCAATGACAGTCTTACCTGCTCTGGCTAATGTTTGGGGAGCTGGGAGGTGTGACCTTCTTCTCAGAGGCGAGGGTGAGGCTGGAGGGGGGAGAGCCGGAGATGATCGGGGGGAAGTTCTCCTCTAGGTCTACAGAAGTGGTGTTCGAGTTCTCTGGAGACCCAAGCCTTACGTCCTGGTCACAATCAAAGTACTAAGTATTTTTCAATTCGTATGAATGTTAATTCCACTGTTTAAAAGTAATGGGTCCACAGCAGCATAACACAACATACAACAAACTAATTTTTAATACAAGTTTTACAAACGTTTGGGCATTTCGGTGGATAACTGTCACACATAAATTATGAGTAATACGGGGAATAATAAAGTGGGTTTTTAATGCTGAGGTCTGAGCCAGCTATGTTGTTTACTACAAATCATCAGTTACTACTGAGAGACTATTATATCTTTGGATTACAATCCTCAAAACAATCAAACAATCTTCTCAAGGTTAATTAATGACTAAATAGTTTCAATATTAAAAATCTTGCATTCATTTGTTTAACTTATTAAATGTAACTTGCTATTGTTTTTTTGGTTTAGCGAATTTCCCCTACAGGGAAGAAGCTATTACTGTAGTCGGCGTGGTAAGACCTAGGCCCGGGACCATGATAACTTTTTGTTTTGAGGTCCCCAGATGCCAAAAACACCATTTGTTCAAAACTGTGTGTGTGTGTGTGTGTGTGTGTGTGTGTGTGTGTGTGTGTGTGTGTGTGTGTGTGTGTATATATATATATATATACATATATTGTGATGAGGTAAAAAGACTGGACCATGTTATCAGACTTAAACTGATTGTAGAAAGATAAGGAACGTCCGTCCTGCCGAGGAGTGGGGGGACGCGGGCGAATCCCAGCTCACTCTCGCTGCAGACTTATTGGGGTTAACCGGTCACGGAGGGTGTGTAAGGCAAATTGGAGCATTAGAAATTCAGGAGGACTGGGTCGTGGGGAAGAATCCGTGTAGGCGAATCCGTACATTATCGTCGTGATAACATAATTAGTGTGTAGCTTCACGGAATTATTTGTTTAAAGTGAGATTAAAATAATCGAACCTGACTTGTTCAAAACGTGTCGCGACCACGACGAATCCAGTCCGCCGAGTCTAAACCAAGTTCTCGCGCTTTGAATTCAATTCCTTGGCTTTTGAATTTCGTTGTAAAAAGTAAAATCGGGGCACCCTCGACCGATATGTAGGTAAAATTCGTCGATAAACGGTGTAAATTTGCGAGAGTTAGGTGTTTTATGTTTGTTGTAACCTGTTGTGTATCGTGTCTTGGTAAGTGTTTGAATTGTATATCTTATATTTAATATGTTTGTACTGTATCGTGCCATCCCAATGAATTGCAAGTTGACTATGTACCTGAAGTAAAATATATATTTAAATAATTAGTTTCATAATCAGAACTTTGCTATTGCTTCTGGTGAGTGATACCACGTGGCAATAAAAATACAATATTAAGTAACAAATTGTTTGATACAGTAAATCTGTGCATTTTGTATAGTATTTTGTAAATTTATATAAAATTGTACATCTAGTTAGATTTAGTATTGCAAAATGTCTTTATGTCCGTAAGGAAATGATGAACTAAGTTTGTACGACTGTCAGTATATTTTTAGAAGGATTTGTTGCCATACGCTCATAATCTGGGCATAATATTTGGAGAATTTAATTAGAATTTTGTGTAGCGCAGTCTTGCTCCCATTAAATTCAGCAATCATAAATAGACATATTTTGGGCTCTGCGATAGGAAATCAGCTAAAGTTTAATAACAAAATAAACTGCCTTGGTGGTGATAAATTAAGTGAATAATTTCAATTATGTTGCAATTCATATAGGCTCATAAAAGATGAGAATGTTTGGTCGAGCCAGGTGTTAACGTCTGTCCCCAATTAAATAAATTGAAATA
The DNA here is from genome assembly GCA_963675035.1 of Allygus modestus. NCBI lineage: Eukaryota > Metazoa > Arthropoda > Insecta > Hemiptera > Cicadellidae > Allygus > Allygus modestus. The sequence goes on along the minus strand of OY776111.1, from coordinate 400,869,726 downwards.
AATATACTGATCCCCATTTGATACATAGGACAGAGTGCTAATTAACTCACAACAATTGGTACATAGCCTCTGAGGATTAGCATAGTGGGTTTTTGCACAACATAGTTCTGGCCAGAGCTAAGTACAGCGCCGACCATGAGCCTCAACTAATACTATTTTGATTAGGGCAAATTACCACTAAGGTTTAGGAACTTTTTCTGATTTTTATTTATCGCAGTAGAGCCGGTCAGTTGTTAACAATTAAATAAACAAGAGAGGGTCATGACTGAAAAAAATAAATTAAATCGAAAGGATATTAAATTGTAATATCGGATAGTGGGGGTTTTATCAAACAGATGTTAAAAGGTCTCATTCACTAGTTTATAGGTATAGCAATGTAAAGGTTGTAGGGCAAATATACTAAACTTTGTTAATCAAACGTAGTGTTGTCAATTGAACTCCTGTGTACAGGTAAAACCCCGAATTTAGAATAATTATTGTTTAATATCCAGTGTCACTGATACATGATCCACTCTGGAGCCTCTGGGTAATTAATCTGATCATTTATTAATTGTGTTTTCATAACCAAAGAGCAATTCCACTGCGCTTAGAAACTCTTGCTGAAACTAAATTATATTAGTAGGGGGAAACTATATTTATTTATGCGATATAATTATAAGGTTTATAGAACGGAGAAACGTTTTTTCTCACAATATATATATATATATATATATATATATATATATATATATATATATATATATATATATATATATATATATATATGTGTGTCCATGAGCACTAACTCTCATTAAAATAATCCGATATTGGCGAAATTCGGTATAAACGTGTAAAGCAACATTTATGACTAAAAGTTTGAAAACCAGACAGATCGACCTATCGTAAGGGGTATTTTGGGGGGTTTAGTACCCCAAAAATAGGTTTTTGAGTTTTTGACATATAATTTTTGAAAAAGTCAAATTTTAATTTTTCTATTGGAATCAGCTTAAAAAGACACACAATTTGGTGTTTTGATCATTGCTCTACTTCAAATGGTTACAGAGATATTGAAAGTGCTATACAAAGTACGTTGTCCAATGTTATTTTTATAGAGAATAAGAAAAATTGTATATCTCGCTTATTTATCAACTTATCCTGATGAAACTTGGTATATTGCTTCATATCGTTGTGGTCTATTGATATTTGCACTAAAAAACCTTTTTTAGCTGATAGTTCCCGTAGCAGCAAACCTGCGTACCCAGCCCCCATGTTATTCTTATGGAGAATAAGTAACGTGTATCTCCCTTAATTATAAACATAAATTAATGAAATTTGATATGTAGCTTTACCTACTTGAGTTATATTGATATTTGTATAAAATAAAAACCCATTTTTTGTGTTCCTTGTTTCAGCAAACCTGCATATTCAGCCGCCATATTATTCTTATAGAGAGTTATTAATATGTCATAAATCGTTTATTTGTGAATGTAAATTGATGAAACTTGGTATGTGGCTTTATGTGGTATTAAGATATATATATATATATATATGTGTGCATTGGAAATTCGCTGATTACACAGGTTTGCTGCTACGGGGGGTATTTAGTATTTGACTATGCGTTTTATACCGATAAACTAGTATTTCGACTAGCGCTGTGTGAGTAATCAACAATCTGAGTATTTCGATACTTGGCTTAACTCGGAAGTTTTAAAAAATACTTCTGCCGATTTACGGAAGATTGCTAGCGACTAAAAACTGCCTAATCACATAGTAACGGTTGCAAAAGACGAATGACTGCACCAGTAAAATCGGTCAAGAAAATGACCATGGGAAACATGAAGCAGTCATAAACAACAATCAAGCATGCAAAATAAACGGACCATATACCATGTGTCAAAATAATTACAAATTGTGTAGGGTACAACAAGTCTTCTTGATAATTAAAGCCTGATGATTAAATATTCAATTTTGAGTTTGTTTCATAAATAAAACTAGAATTGCCCAGGCGCAGTGAACCACCTATTTTGAGTTAGTTAACCCATTGTCTTCCCTGAAATTTGCCACCTGACAAACCGTTCAGTTTCCTAAGAAAAATTACATAAATGTAGACTTTTACTAAAACTGTCACTATAGCAACAATTATTGCTCAATTTACTTAATTTTTGCACTAATCTTTAGAGAAATAAATTATCTAAAAGAAGAAAATAAATTTGACAGCATTTATGTTTGGTAAATATTATATATATAATAATTTATAAACAAAATGATTTTAAAAGGAGTTACATATAAAAAACAAAATACCCCCGTAGCAGCAAACCTGCGTACTCAGCGAATTTCCAATGCATATATACCACATAAGCCAACGTATCCAATGTATCTTAATACCACATAAAGCCACATACCAAGTTTCATCAATATACATTCATAAATAAACGATTTATGACATTTTAATTATTCTCCATAAGAATAACATGGTGGCTGAGTATGCAGGTTTGCTGAATGAAGGAAAACAAAAAATGGGGTTTTATACAAATATCAATACAACTCATTTAGGTACAGCCACATACCAAATTTCATTAATTTATTTTCATAATTAAGGGAGATAACACGTTACTTATTCTCCATAAGAATAACATGGGGCTGAGTACGCAGGTTTGCTGCTATGGGAGCCTTTGCCAAAAAATTGTTTTTTTGAGCAAATATCAATGGTCCACAACCAGATGAAGCCGTATACCAAGTTTCGTCAGTATACGTTCATGAATAAGCGAGATATAACATTTTTTCTTTTCCTCCATAAGAATAACATTAGACAACGTACTGTTTTTAGCACTTTCAATATCTCGGTAACCAATTGACGTAGAGAAATGATAAAAATACCACATTGTGTGTTTTTTTAAGCTGAATCCAATGGTAAAAACTAAAATTTGACTATTTCCAAAATTATATATACAAAATTTAAAAAACCCATTTTTGGGGCACAAAACCCCCCCAAAATACCCCTTCCAATAAAGCGATCTGGCTGGTTTTCGAACTTAAAGTCATAAATGTTCCTTTACACGTTTATACCAAATTTGATCAAAATCGGATAATTTTAGCGAATTTCCCCTATAGGGAAGAAGCTATTACCGTAGTCGGCATGGTAAGACCTAGGCCCGGGACCATGATAACTTTTCGTTTTGAGGTCCCCAGACCCCAAAAACACCATTCGTTCGAAACTGTATATATATATATATTTATATGTGTATATATCTATATATATGTGTCCGTGGGTGCGATAACTCTCGTAAAATTAATCCAATTTTGACGAAATTTGGTATAAGCGTCTAAAGACGCATTTATGACTTTAAGTTCGAAAACCAGACAGATCGGACTATCTGAAGGGGTATTTTGGGGGGGTTTTGTACCCCAAAATGGGTTTTTTGAGTTTTCTAAATATAATTTTTGAAAAAGTCAAATTTTAGTTTCTTCCATTGGAATCAGCTTAAAAAGACGCACAATTTGGTGTTTTGATCATTGCTCTACGTCAAATGGTTACAGAGATATTGAAAGTGCTAAACACAGTACGTTGTCCAATGCTATTCTTATGGAGAATAAGAAAAAAAATTATAGCTCGCTTATTTATGAACGGATTCTAACAAAACTTGGTGTATGGTTTCATCTGGTTGTGGTCTATTGTTATTTTCACAAAAAACCCGATTTTTACCAATAATTCCCGTAGCAGCAAACCTGCGTCCTCAGCCCCCATGATATTCTTATGGAGAATAAGTAAAATGTAATGTATCCCTTAATTATGAACATAAATTAATAAAACTTGGAATGTTGGTTAAGCTAGTTGAGTTTTATTGATATTTGCATAAAAAACAAATTTTTGTGTTCCTTATTGCAGCAAACCTGCGTACTCATCTCCCATGTTATTCTTATGGAGAATAATCAAAATGGCATATATCGCTTATTTATGAATTTATATTTATGAAACTTGGTATGTGGCTTCACCTAGTAGAGTAATATTGATGTTTACAAGAAACCCCATATTTGTTGTTTTTTGTAGCAGCAAACCTGCGTACTCATCCCCAATGTTATTTTTATAAAGAATAATTATTCAAATTTGATATATCGCTTATTTTTGAATATATTTTTATGAAACTTGGTATGCGGCTTTATGTCGTATCAAGACTTATATTTTGCATTGGAAATTCGCTGAGTATGCAGGTTTGCTGTGACGGGGGTATTTACGAGAGTTATCGTCCTCACGGACACACACACATATATATATATATATATATATATATATATATATATATATATATATATATATATATACAGTTTCGAACGAATGGTATTTTTGGGGTCTGGGGACCTCAAAACGAAAAGTTATCATGGTCCCGGGCCTAGTTCTTACCATGCCGACTACGGTAATAGCTTCTTCTCTATAGGGGAAATTCGCTAAAAATAATGTTTCAGCACAACTGTACTTGTAGGTTATGAATTACGTATTATGTAATTGTAGGTTATTTATTTTTTAGATGAAAATAACAAATGTTAGTGATAGATTTACATTTGACCTAGATATAACATATTTTCCAAAATCGTAATTTTCCTATATTTGACTAAGTTTCCCCAAGTAATGGGCATATGCATAAAAAATACATACAAACAAAAATGGAAACAAATGAAAATACCCCCGTCGCAGCAAACCTGCGTACTCAGCGAATTTCATATGCATGAATATATTTCTTACTAATACATAAAGACACTTACCAAGTTTCATAAAAATACATAAATAAATAAGTGATATATAGAATTTTATTTATTCTTCATAAGAACATTAGGGCTGAGAACGCAGGTTTGCTACAACGAGGAGGATAAATATTTGTGTTTTTTTTCAATTACCAATATAACTCAACCAGGTGAAGCTATATACCAAGTTTTAGCGAATTTCCCCTATAGGGAAGAAGCTATTACCGTAGGTCTCATGGTAAGACTTAAGCCCAAGACCATGATAACTTTTTGTTTTGAGGTCCCCAGATGTCCAAAACACTATTCGTTCAAATTTATATATATGTATATATATATATATATATATATATATCTATATATGTGTCCGTGAATGCGATAACTTGAGTAAAAAACGTCCGATTTCGATGAAATTTGGCTCAAACGTGTAAACTGACATTTATGACTAAGTTCGAAAACCAGAAAAATCGGACTATGGGAAGGGGGGTTTATGGGGGTTTTAAATTTTCCAAAAATCAGTTTTTTGCATTTTTTACCCTAAAATTTTTAAAACACTTAATTTAGGTTTAGACCATGTTATAGAGCTTAAAAAAACAAATAATATGGTATTTTGAATTATTAACCTAGGTTAAGTGGTTGCGGAAAAAATCCAAAAAACATGCTCATAAAATCTCCCATGTTAATCTTATGGGAAAAAGGTTTTTGGCTTTTCCTCAGTTAATTTTACTTTAAACTTCACATTTTCTTTTACCAATCACTTCAGCTCCACAAAACAATCATTTTGGTGTTTAAATTGTGATTCTACGTCAAACTGTTGCAGAGATATTCAAAGTGCTAAACACAGTACGTTGTCCAATGTTATCCTTATGTAGAATAAATAAAATTTGATATCTTGATTATTTATGAATGTATATTGATCAAATTTGGTATGTGGCTTCATGTTGTACTGGTATATTGATAATTGCACAAAAAATAAATGTTTTGTTGATTGTCCTCGTAGCAGCTAACCTGCATACTCAGCCCTAATGTTATTCTTATGGAGAATAAGTAAAGTTTTATATCTCCCTTAATTATGAACACAAATTAATAAAACATGGTAAGTAGCTTCACCTGGTTCAGTTATATTGATAATTGCATAAAAACTCATTTCTTATCTTCCTCGTTGCAGCAAACCTGCGTACTCAGTCCTAATGTTATTCTTATGGGGAATAAATAAAATTTAATAAATCACTTATTTATGAATGTATTTTTGTCAAACTTGGTGAGTGGCTTTATGTACTAGTGAGAAACATATGCATACATTGGAAATTCGCTGAGTACGCAGGTTTGCTGCGACGGGGGGTATTAATAATTTATGTTCAAAATTAAGGGAGATATAAAGCTTTACGTATTCTCCATAAGAATAACATTAGGGATGAGTATGCAGGCTTGCTGCTAAGAGGATAATCAACAAAAAATAATTTTGTTGTGAAAATATCAATATACCAGTACTAGGTGAAGCCACATACCAAGTTTCATCAATATACATTCATAAATAATCGAGATATCAAATTTTAAATATTCTCCATAAGGATAACATACGACAACGTACTGTGTTTAGCACTTTGAATATCTCGGCAACGGTTGGACGTAGAATCACAATTTAAATACCCAAATGATTGTTTTGTCGAGCTAAACTGATTGGTAAAATCAAATGTGAAGTTTACAACAAAATTAATTGAGGAAAAGCCAAAAACCATTTTCCCATAAGATTGACATGGGAGATTTTATGAACACGTTTTTTGGATTTTCTCCGCAACCACTTAACCTAGGTTAATGATTCAAAATACTATATTATTTGTTTGTTAAGCTCTATAAAATGGTTGAAACAAAAATTGTGTGTTTTAAAAATTTCAGGGTAAAAAGTGCAAAAAACAGATTTTTGGAAAATTTTGAAACCCCATAAATAACCTTTCCCATTGTCCGATTTTTCTGGTTTTCAAACTTAAAGTCATGAATGTCACTTTACACATTTGAGCCAAATTTCATCGAAATCGGACGTTTTTTACTCAAGTTATCGCATACACGGACATATATATATATATATATATATATATATATATATATATATATATATACATATATATATAAATTTGAACGAATAGTGTTTTTGGCATCTGGGGACCTCAAGACAAAAAGTTATCATGGTCTCGGGCTTAAGTCTTACCATGAGACCTACGGTAATAGCTTCTTCCCTATAGGGGAAATTCGCTAAAATAAATAAATAACAAATAAAAAAATAATAAAAAAATGTGCAATCCCGAGTATACTCGGGGTTGCACATCCGGGCTACTTTCGGTGGCCACGAGTATACTCAGGGTTGTGAGCCAATGGGTTAAACTCGCGTATAAGATAAAGATGGTGCTATGTGTTCATTCAGTTCATTGTAAAAATAATTGAGAATCAACCATTAAATTATCATATATATGGTTTCAATTGTATGTTTAGCTTTCACATTTAGCAGTGAAGATAATCTTCAAAATGATGGCTCAATTATTGCTATTAAGGGAAACGTGGCCTACCGACAAAGTGACACCCTTGAGAAATGTTTTATAAAGAATTATCTATTTATCTACTCCTTAAAATTTAAGTATACTAAATGATTAGTGAAACTCACATTCATAAATGGAATGAAGATCTGGGAGGATTCATCATCGGAACTGAAAACCAAATATTCAGTTTTAGAATAATTCTACTAGTTTAACACTCTACCCTTATGTGTTAATATGAATTAAATATACAGATAAGCAGCACAATTTGGTTATATCATATTCATTAAGCGTTTCATCTGTTTTTAAAGGAGAATCTCCAAATACCCAATTATTTTTTAAACCACGTGACTATATATAATATTGTTTTTGTTTAAATAAACAACTCATTGAAATATTATATCCGGTGTCAAAGTAGGAACTAGAGTTGGTTCTTATTTTGAAGTAAAATAAATCATTTAAAATGTTCAATATTAAAACCTGTTAAAAGAAGTAAGAGGGAGCTTTAACAAAATAATATTTTGTTAAAGCTCCTAAAGTATATTATATTGTTCAGTTACTTTCTTCAATATATTAGACAGTAATACTGTAGAAATTTAAATGATAAGGGTGGTCAGGGTTTTGAGAATTAAATACATCTGTTATTACAAATAATTTCTATGAGTTAACAAATATAAAAGCTATTCACATGCTGAGAAAGAAGTACCATGATTTCAGCAACTTAAAAGCTGACTCCTTATTATGTTTGTTACGAGTGCTGTACATATGCAACGTTTGTCCTTCTCCCACAGACTATCGAGAAATATAGAAATATTACCACTTAAGAACAAATTATTATTTTGTTACTGACCAAGTGATTAGGATATTAACCCTTTGAGGTCGATTAAATTAAATCACCCAGACACCCTGAGACGGAATTAATTTTGGCTATTTTGTATAGATTTTACTATTGTTACATTTAATTACCTAAATTAATTTTAAAATGCATTTGTGAGCGTTTATTTTTAAGGCACTTTGATTACATACTGTATGAAATAAAAATAAAAATGTATACCTGTTTTATTTTTGCTTCCATATATTTTTAGTACATATGTACTATATGTGACAGATTACGAGAGTAAAAACCCATTTATATATTGTGCCGCATTTGTAAGTCAAATGAACACACAAAAAACATTCAAAAATATCACCATCACTACCTAATTTTATTGGTCATAATTATAACTAAACAAAAGAGTAAACATAACCAAAACACCACAGACAATAATCGGAGCTGGAACTATCAGACGCTTCCAGATGACACAAGACACCGCGAATTGTGAAGTATAGTTCATGGAGTAATAACATTTATTTCAGAACAAAATAATCCATGGAGTAGATAAAATAAACGTTAAAAGTAATAAGGAATGTATAAGAAGCAAATAGACATAAAATCATTACATTATATTTAGTTTTAGCGCACTTCATACGGGCTAAACGTCACGGCGAGTATAGGTCGCCATTCGAGCGTTCGGGAAAATGGCGCGCGGCGACCTATACTCGCCATTCGACCGCAAAGGGTTAAGTATTTTCATATTTTTATTATAATTTCAGGTAAATAAACAAGAAAATACCCCTGATGTAGCATGCCTGCATACTCAGCGATGCAAATATATAATATAATATATTGGGTGTCCCAAAAAGGTCCCCCTCTTTATTTTTGAACGACTCAATTTTTAAATAATCTTTGGTAAATGTTAGTAGCATAAGTCAAAGTACTTTTTTAGTTTCAACCCTCATCCCTAAACAGGGGTTGCTGGGGCTATTTTTTATTTTTCAAATCAAAACCCCTTACAAGTTGTATATAATTTTAAAGCGGGTAAAAAAATAAAATAAGTGCCGCAAATTAGATCTGTCTATGATGATTTAAACTGAAGTTAAGATGGTATCATCGTATTGATTTTTTAACTATCCCTGCTGAAAACACTACAAACTCTAAAATAATGAACAACTAAGATTTAGACTGACCGTTGTCATGAGAAATCTTCATTGTCAGAGTCTGGCTCATAGCTTCAAGTCGTACACCATTTGTAAAATTAAAATTATTAAAAAAAGTAAACTAAAGGAGACGCTCAAAATGGCCTCCATTCACCTCTTGGCTAAAGTAAAGTAAGGTTTTCAAATGACTTTCTTGCACTTTGAAAGGTCTTTGTTCAAAGTTTTCCCACTCCGTATCTGATTTATGGACGGAGAGGAAACTTAGCAGTACAAATAGCAAAATTCATACGTTATTTGCTGGCCATAACATTAGATTAAATAAACATGGAGATGTCTAGTTGGTGGCATCAATTTTATTTTTTACCCTCTTTAAAATGATATGCAACTTGTTAAGGGTTGCTATTTCAAAATAAAAACTACTCCCAGCAACCCCTATTTCGAGATGAGGGTCACCTTAAAAATTACTTTGACTTATGCTAGTAACATTTACCAAAGATTATTTGAAAATGTACAGTCGCCCAAAAATTAAGAGGAGGGACCTTTATGTTCTGGTATATTCATAAATAAGCAAGATATACAAATAGAATTATCCTCCATAAGAATGTCATTGGTGTCGTTATGAAGGTTTAATGCAACAGAGACTGCTGAAAATGGGGGTTTTATGCAAATATTAATATATCACAATCACATTAATCCACATACCAATTTTTAGCGAATTTCCCCTATAGGGAAGAAGCTATTACAGTAGTCGGCATGGTAAGACCTAGGCCCGGGACCATGATAACTTTTCGTTTTGAGGTCCCCAGACCCCAAAAACACCATTCGTTCGAAACTGTATATATATATATCTATATATATATATATATATATATATGTGTCCGTGAGCACGATAACTCTCGTAAAAATTATCCGATTTTGATGAAATTTGGTATAAACGTGTAAAGTAACATTTATGACTTTAAGTTCGAAAACCAGCCAGATCGCTTTATCCGAAGGGGTATTTTGGGGGGGTTTTGTACCCCAAAAATGGGTTTTTTGAATTTTTTACATATAATTTTGGAAATAGTCAAATATTAGTTTTTACCATTGGGTTCTGCTTAAAAAAACACACAATTTGGTATTTTGATCATTTCTCTACGTCAATTGGTTACCGAGATATTGAAAGTGCTAAACACAGTACGTTGTCTAATGTTATTCTTATGGAGGAAAAGAAAAATTTTATATCTCGCTTATTTATGAACGTATACTGACAAAACTTGGTATACGGCTTCATCTGGTTGTGGACCATTGATATTTGCTCAAAAAAACAATTTTTTGCCAAAGGCTCCCGTAGCAGCAAACCTGCGTACTCAGCCCCATGTTATTCTTATGGAGAATAAGTAACGTGTTATCTCCCTTAATTATGAAAATAAATTAATGAAATTTGGTACGTGGCTTTACCTAAATGAGTTATATTGATATCTGTATAAAACCCCATTTTTTGTTTTCCTTCTTTCAGCGAACCTGCATACTCAGCCGCCATGTTATTCTTATGGAGAATAATTAAAATGTCATAAATCGTTTATTTATGAATGTATATTGATGAAACTTGGTATGTGGCTTTATGTGGTATTAAGATACATATATATGCATTGGAAATTCGCTGAGTACGCAGGTTTGCTGCTACAGGGGTATTATCAAAATATATTCATAAATAAGGCAGATATAAACTTTCATATATCCCACCTAAGAAATTTGATAATCTACTGTCCATAAGGTTAGATAGGACCTTAGTACACATTATCAGCTCTAAAGGCCAATCGGCACAGATCTTTTGTAGAAACCTTTTTGAACCGGGACAAAGAGATCAGACTAGTATTTTGAAAAATGACATTAAATAATCATAGAACTCCGCGCCAAATATGTGATGTCAATCTACTACCATAGACCAGGCACAACAATGAGTGGCGGCAGTGGGGATGGAAACCAGTCACTTTATCTATGTGACGATGGGTTAAATAACAAATATTTACAATGGTGGTATTGAACATATTAAACAGTTATTTTTAGTTATCTTAGTTGTGAACTTTAAAACCAGAAGTAGAATAGAAAAGCCATCAATGTAATTTTATCTAAGGAGTTTGTAAAATAAGTAACAGCATTCACATGGACCAAAGCTATGTGAAAGACTGGATTTACTTGATCGGTCAGATTACTATACCAAAGTCTATTATAAAAGAAATAAATCAATTTATACACGACATAAATATTTTATTTTACTATATCACTCATAATTAAACAGCAGAAATCAGCGTTATAAGAGCAAAACCACATGCACAGGGGACAACAAGTAATGTTTATGAAAACTAGGCACAGAATACAAGGATGTGACTGAAGAACTACTGAAGACAAATAAAAGGAAAACAAACGTTTTTTGTTTAATAATGGAAGGTTTCTGGACAATAATATGAGTTTGGAAAGCCATTAGGTTGTTTTGGTATAGAGTACCGAATTAAATACTGAAAATCCCAGAATGCAAAGCTCAATGAGAATAATGTATAAGACATCACATCACTGAGTCCTCTGATCGCATTGCCTCAGCACTCCAAGTACAAAGAGTAAAGTTAAGAAAACACAGGTTGTAATGACACTTTCAAGTGCAATTTCAACTCAACACAAAATGTTCCTGAACCATATATAAATTGAAAACTTAAAAATATGTATATGTAAATTTGAAATTGTTAAAAGAATATTTTACCAGAAAGTATGAATTACTTTCAAAAGGAATACTGAAAAGTTCAATATTGTGGCAATTCAAATAGCGGGTTAAGTAAACCTTTCATAACTGGCTGACATCAAACAGACAGGGTATGTTAAAAGTTATATTTATCACGAAAACCAAAGTGGACAGGTCTCCAAAACAAGAAGATCCATCTCTGTAGGAGGATTTCCCTCTACTAAAAGCCAAAGGCCTACCATAAATAATAAGGGAAAAGAAAATACAACTCAGAATCAAATTTTCATTCCTGACTGTGACTTTAAACTGATTTTCAATTAGTTTTGTGATTTAGCAGTTTAATTTTGGCAGTCAAAAGCATAATTAGCAAACAAAGTACGTTAATTAGCTTTTAATTTCATATTGAAATGGTTTAAATCAATCACCAAATAAATTCCACTCAATATAAAAGGTTATCAAAACATTTAATGGGAAGAAACACACAAAAAACGGGGTGACTGGCAAAAGGGAAAAAATATGAAGCCAACAATAAAGAAAGGCCTCTGTTGGGAGCACGCCATCTTACTTCTACACACCGAAGCCTGTTGGTGGCCAACAATCGATGCAAAGCCTCAGAGGGGCTATGGAGGATTCTAGTTTTTCTGGGACTGAGATCTTCCAAAGATAAGGATTTTCTGGAACATCGTTTGTACTATAAAGACAAGCCTAAACCAGTGAAAATTATTTGCACTGAGCACAAGTAACACAAAAGTGTTATGCTTACACAAATTAAATACAAGCAGGAAAGATAAAGAACAATTGATTGGAAAATTTATAAAAAAGTTTTTCAGTAGTAAGTGAAAGTATAGGGCACTAACCCATCTTATTTCAGAAAAGAGCATCACAATGTATTTGCTTGAAAGGAAAAAATGCCATTATACCCAGATATTTGAATAGATAAAAACACATATTTGGACAAGGTTAAAACAATTATTTGGTCAATGATTTCCCTGACCTTCCCTAACCAAAAAAGTTAATTTTCACAGACTCTCAACTCGGAAACAAATACACTTGATTTCTCCAATAGGTAATATTTGACCAAATTATTTTTCCTATCGGCCTTCACCTCCCCTATACTTGTCCAACACTCTCCTGTTATACTATTATAATGTTTACAGTTTGTTGTTGTCCAATATATTTATTGCCCTACCGTTTTCACTCTCTCTTTGTTGACCATAAAAAAATGGTTTAACCAAAATCGAATAAGCTTTGATTTTTGCAAAGTATTTCTTTGCATTAATAATTAAATCTAAAACTTCCCCTGACTTGAATAAAATATCAACCATTTTCCCTGACGGTATTTTTCCAAATTTTTTCCTGACCTTCTTCAAGTCCCCTGACATTCCAGAAAGTGTGGACCATGTTGGACATTAGCCGATTCCTGTTGTGAAAATCCTGTATGGCTTTACAGCCTGGCCAAAAAGTTCAGAGGTAATCTTAACGAGATTAATCATGTGGTTTTATTGGAGCAGAAAACTTAAGTTCATTAACCCTAGGAGTGGCCAATGGCCGAGATTCGGCCCTATTTTGTGCAGCCTACTGTGGCAGGGGCCGAGAATCGGCCATTCGGGACCGAAAATTTTGTAACATAAAAAACCACTAATAATCAACTCAAAAGTGAACAATATATATATCATTCAAAAGATAATATTCTGAACTTTCATTTTATTACATAAACAAACCCTGTAGCAGCTATACAACAATGTCACGACGATTAGAAATCAATTGAATTTTTGGCGCGATGCGATTCTAGCAGCCGATGCTAAGAAAATGTCAAAACACTACTTTTTTGAAATTACCCAGCTCGGGTAATTTTTGTCGTGGGAAGTTGCGGTTGGTACCAATGCACTGCTAAAGAGATGCGCTTTATTTTGGTATTGATGTTTTGAACGAAATATTGATTAGACAGATCATATGATTTTTTTAAAACAGGTGTTTTCTGTTTTTTTGTACAATGGCAGATGGCAGAAAAAGGCCATCAGGAAAATCGGATTTATATCTAGTGTAAGTTATAGTTATTAGTCAAATAATATGTTATTTTGAAGAGGAAGAAATGTAGAGTAATTTAGTTTTGCCGATGGCAGCACTGTTTTATTCTGAAAATCATCACCAAGGAATTGTTTCATTACGTCACATTTTTGCCTAATCGGCAACTGCGCAGCTGTTTGCTGTTTACGAAGTCTCAGTCAGTTTGTTTGGTTCGCTCCAAACTGTATTGTATTTGGTATCACTGTAAACAGCAGTGACACCAAATGCATGATATTTGAAATATGCAATGTCGAAGTCCCAGTCCAAAATGGCACGCTATGTTTGACCGCTGTCAGTTGTGTAAGATTGTTTTAGTTATTTATTTAGCCAAATTTACGCAAAAATGAATTGTAGTGACATTCGGGGTGCTCTTGAATAAAGTATTAGTGACGTTGATGACGATTTAGAGGGTAATATAGACAGTGATATTGAGATGAACGACTTTCCTGGTGTTGCGTCGTAGGCCTAGGCTAATTGGATTATTTATCTGGTAGTGGTGAGTTATATATTTATATGTATACTCCTATGTATTCTATGTATTGCTTTGGGGGCAAAACATTAGACAAAAAAGTTATATACTAAATACTGTGAAATATTTTTTTCCCAAATTCACAAAAATAGCAAAACATTCTTTTAATTACATTTATTTATAAGTGATAACAATGTTTTACCATCAACTTTATGACTTTTTTGGATTCCTTACTTCATTAGCTTTACAAATATGTATATATCATTATTAGTATATACATATATTACATGACTTATTTACAACACAACCTAACACCGTACAGTTTACATATATTTCGGGTTTCCGTTACCATGTTATATATTTCTAAGTAGGGAATTAGACTGTTTACAAAATGTATACAATGAATTTTCTATAAAAAATCTGTAGAAAAAATTTCACCGAGGCTACTTTTGAAATTTCAAAAATAAAATTCTAATGGTTTTTCTTCTTTTCACTTTACCGAAAAAAGTACCCTTCTAGATCTTTATTATTTTAAAATTTATAGATTCCCCTGTTCTTTCAGATCAAAATGAATATAAGGTTGGCTAGGTTTACTTCTACGGTTGAATTTAGACGAATTTTCAAAAGAATGTCTGCAAAATCGACAAATTTAGCCTGCCATTCCACACTTTAGCATTGGGCCACTCCTAGGGTTAATCAAGGTGGTTTAAATTGGATAATAACTAGGGTGGCCATAAATGTTTTGGTTCAAAACGGGACATCACAATACAGGAAGAGGGTCCCTACCAGTGGCAAAAAGAGAGGTCTAGGAATTTCAAAATTTTGAAGCACATAACTAGGGGTTTTGATCAATTTTAGGATGAATGATGTATAAAACTGACAAACTGGTCTCCTTTTATTATTAGTTTTGGAAACTAGAAGTGATGGATCAATTACAAAATTCCTCGATTCCTATTCCGATTCCGGTTCTAAAATTTGGGCTTGGATTCTCGATTCTCGGTTCGATACCGATTCCAGGATAGATTTATGGGTAGGAAGAAAAAAAAATACCCCCGTCGCAGCAAACCTGCATACTCAGCGAATTTCCAATGGAGATATAAATGTCTTAATACTACATAAAGCCACTTACCAAGTTTCATAAAAATATATTCACAAATAAGCGATATATACAATTTTAATTATTCTCCATAAGAATAACATTGGGACTGAGTACGCAGGTTTGCTGCAACAAGGAACACAATCAATTTGTTTTCATGCTAATATCAATAGAACTCAACTAGGTGAAGTCGTATACCAGTTTTTATTAATTTATGGTCATAATTAAAAGAGACAGAGCATTTAATTATTATCCATAAGAATAACATGGGGCCTGAGTACGCAGGTTTGCTGCTACGGGAGAATTATGCAAAAACAATTTTTTGGAGCAAATATCAATAGACCTCAACGAGATGAAGCTGTATACCAAGTTTCGTCAGTATACGTTCATAAATAAGCGAGATAAAAAAATTTTCTTTTCCTCCATAAGAATAACATTAGACAACGTACTGTGTTTAGCACTTTCAATATCTCGGTAACCAATTGACGTAGAGGAATGATGGAAATACCAAATTATGTGTTTTTTTAAGCTGAATCGAATGGTCAAAACTAAAATTTGACTTTTTCAAAAATTATGTGTAAAAAATTCCAAAAACCTATTTTTGGGGTACAAAACCCCCCCAAAATACCCCTTCGGATAGGTCGATCTGTCTGGTTTTCGAACTTAAAGTCATAAATGCTGCTTTACATGTTTATACCAAATTTCGTCAAAATCGGATAATTTTTACGAGAGTTATCGTGCTCACGGACACACATATATATATATATATATATATATATATATATATATATATAGATATATATATATATATATATACAGTATCGAACGAATGGTGTTTTTGGGGTCTGGGGACCTCAAAACGAAAAGTTATCATGGTCCCGGGCCTAGGTCTTACCATGCCGACTACGGTAATAGCTTCTTCCCTATAGGGGAAATTCGCTAAAAGAGCATTTAAAATTAAAAATGTATTTTTCATGTATAGCCTACATGGCCATAGATATATGCCAACAAAATGTATAGCCAACAACCAAATTTGATAGGAAACCATGAAACTAACTACTTTTATGAAAGAATCGGTATCGAGCCCAAGACACAAAGTATCAAGTATCGACGATTCTTCGATACCACCGATATTGAAGGTATCGAGGAATCGAGAATCGGAATCAGCCCATCCCTAGAAGCTAGATATGTAATGTTAAAACAAAGATCATATAGGTAACATAGCCTACAAGAATTGTGAAATTACAGAGGCAAAGACCAAGCAAACAAACCCATCCTGAAGGGAAATGAGCACAATGCTCTACATATTCAAAGAAGTTGTAAATGAGTTTCATATTCGCTTCCAATTAAAAAGGGAAATCAGCAAAGCGCAATCATTCTCTATGAAAAATAGGCAACAATATCCGTACGAGTGTCATTGCACTCAATCCTGTTTTTATTGCAAGACACGATTATAGGGAACTAATTTTAAAGTAAAAAAGATAGGGATACTGAACATTACAATGAAAAATACCTTCAGTGTACTTCAGTGACCTTGTGAAATCAGTACATATATTTTAGCACTCATACACCTTCAATTGGGTTTCCAAATAATCGTCATAAAGGTGTTATGACTTTGAAAAAAATTATAGAAAATACTAATTGTTCAAACTCAAGCAATCAGCGTAAACACACCTCTTCTCTTTATAAGTGAGCATAGCCTCGGCAATGGGCAGATTGACAGTAGTGTTTGACTGAAGCAGGTACCGCTGTATCCTGTTGACTAGTTCATTGGTCTCCCCCTTCTCGAGCAGATCTTTCCAGCTCTCAGTGGCGAAGGCAGCGTTGTAGGCTGCATCCAGACTGCCCAGGTAGCGGCAAAGGGTGTTGTTGCCTGTAATGAACACGTGCCTCTCAGTCTGGTACATGCAGCAGTATTGCTTTAAGGGGCATTCCAATTTCAAATAACAAAGTAATTTTTTTGGATGAAACATAAATTTTATGTTTGTTGGGGGGGGGGGAGCGGGGAGGAGGAAGTAAGTAAAGTTAACCCTTTACTAATCAGTTTTTCTACTTTATGGGTGCGTTTATATACAGGGTGTTTCAAAAAGAATCATCCGATTTTAAAGGTTTATAATTTCAAAACTATTGATCATATGGACATGAGGTTAATTTCATATTAAAGGACAACTAATAAAGTTTTTTTACATACCATTTACAGGTGCTCAATATGGCCCCCTTTAGATGCACAGCATATGTCTATACGATATTCAAATTCGTCCCACACCTTAGCTAGCATATCTTGAGTGATGGATTCAATGGCTGCTCTAATGCGGTTCTTCAGTTCAACCAATGTTGTTGGAAGGGGAGGGATATAAACATTGTCTTTTACAAACCCCCACAAAAAGAAATCACAAACAGTAAGGTCCGGTGACCTTGGAGGCCAGTGACTTAACGCGGAATCATTAGGTCCAGTACGGCCGATCCATCTTTGAGGAAGCCTACCATTTAAAAACTCTCTCACATGAAGATTCCAGTGTGGTGGGGCACCGTCCTGTTGGTATATGAAGTCATCAGAATCTGTTTCCAATTGAGGGAAGAGATAGTTTTCTAACATATCGAGATATGTTATTCCCGTAACAGTGTTCTCAGCAAAGAAAAAGGGACCATACACTTTATTCCGTGAGGTTGCACAAAAAACATTAACTTTTGGGGAATCTCGCTCATACTGTACAATTTGGTGTGGTTGCTCGGTCCCCCATATTCTCACATTGTGGCGGTTAACTTTTCCACTCAAATGGAAAGTTGCCTCGTCACTAAACACTATGCGTGATACCAAATCTCGATCATCATTTTCCTCATCATCTACTGCCATCTGGCTTTGGATAAACTCACAAAACTGAACACGTCGTACTTTGTCACCTTCATGCAAAGCTTGTAGTAATTGAATCCTGTACGGTTTAAAACACAAACGGCGGCGCAAAACACGCCATACAGATGTCAAAGGAATGTTAAGTTCCCTACCAGCACGGCGAGTGGATTTTTGTGGGCTACGGGTGAAACTCTGGCGGATGCGCTCCATGTCTTCATTGGACACACGGGGACGACCTGATGATTTGCCTTTACAGAGACAGCCTGTATCACTAAATTGCTTATACCATCTTCTTATGCTCTGGGCTGTAGGAGGATCAACACCATATGTGGTACGAAATTCACGTTGCACGGAAATCACAGACTCGCATCTAGCAAACCGTATAACACAAAACGCTTTCTGTTGTGCAGACGCCATTTTGACAACTACTGAGCTGGGCGTTGACAGAAGTGCACTACTGCTACCTGGCGGAAACGACGTTAAACTCCAGAGCTTCCTCTTTCTAACAGTACATTGTTCGAGCACATCGGATTCACAGATGAATAGCTATGATTTTTCTAAATCGGATGATTCTTTTTGAAACACCCTGTATACTAGCTGTTAGGGGTCTGCGGTACCAAAAATTTCAGATCGGTACGGTTCGGTACAGTAAAAGATGTTGTACCTCGGTTCTCGGTACAAATTTGGTACGGTACAATGTACCGTCATATATACTAATTCAGACATTATTTTGTATGTATCTAAACAAATTATTGAGTAATAGTTAAGGTCATATACAATTTTTATTATTTATTTGATTAAAAAAAATAACTATACTACGGATAAAAAATATTTTTCTAAACCTGCATCTTTGGAGTATTACATTTTAACATTGTTATTATTAGGTATTAATGCAAGTTCTTGAAATAATCATGATAAGTCAATTCAAAAATTACTTGAAAATCAATCAATTGCATAAGTTGATTAACTGATTAATTATATTGCTTTCAATATAAAATAAAAACTATTGATTTAAATCATACAAACAACAAAAACCAAAGTTTTATAAATACTATTCTTGTTGTATTGGTAGATTATTATTTCATTAAAACAATGTAAAATCAGATAACTTAAATACAACTATGTATGATGTGAAACTAAAAGAAATTATAAATTATAAAATTAGACCTTTAAATACTGATGATTAAAATCAAAATAACTCTAAAATGACTTAATTAAGCTACTAAATGCAAAATTGAAGTCCACAATAAATATTACAGTACATTTATTTGAACATAAGTACCATGTAAAACTGGAAAATAAAGAAAGAAAGTAACTGGAAAATACATAAAGAAAGTAATAAAAGTAGTACAGTGATATAATGTTAATTTGGCTATATCACAATTAAAATCATTAGCTATTAACCTCATAAAAAATTAATTTAGGTTGTTGTTAATAATAATTTGTAGTTGAATTTTCCAAAACCACACAAGATAATCTAACATATAACAGATATCTGTATGTAAAAATCACAGCAAAATAAGACAATAACAAATTGATGAAATTTATCAAGTTAGTGGTTATGTTTTAATTAGTTTTCAACCATTTTTGAAACCTTTTTTATACAATTTAAAATTAATTTCACTAGTATACTTCAATAACAATAATAATAGTACTAAATAAAAGCAGTTTAATTTGAAATAATAATGGAGAAAGAACGTGATTTAAAAGATAGTATTCCTTTTCTAACTCTAGGAATGAAGTTGGACAGACAACCGATTTGTAACTGTATTCCTTTTCTAACTCTAGGAATGAAGTTGGACAGACAACCGATTTATAACTGTATTCCTTTTCTAACTCTAGGAATGAAGTTGGACAGACAACCGATTTATAACTGTATTCCTTTTCTAACTCTAGGAATGAAGTTGGACAGACAACCGATTTATAACTAATTACCGGATCCCTCCCCCCTCACGCTTTCTCAGTCTAAACCTTTCTTGTCTTCAAGGACATATTTTTTGCCGACCCTACCCAAATCCTCCCCGCTCCCCTTGCCCACCTTTCTTATCTCCATTCTCGTTCAGCTATAAATAACACATGTCAACCTGTCTTTTCCTATGAGTTTTGGGGCTTGTTTTCCTTAAAGGAAATGACTACTTATAAATAGAAGTCGGTCTTATTTAAACCACTTATTTTGTTAAACATTGTTTAGCTTATCTCTGTTTATTGTTTGATGCAGTAAACTGTACCGTACCGAATCTGTACCGGGGTTATGTTCTGTACCGAACCAATGACGGTAATTAGTTGTGTACCGTACCGGTACCGTTTTTTTCGGTGCACCGCAGACCCCTACTAGCTGTTACCCGCAGCTTTGCTCGCGGGAACCTTGCCGACATATATTAACAAAAATTATCAAGTCTAGAACTATATTTCTTTACAATTTAACCATATTCAATTACTACACAAAATGTCTCATATTACGTGCGTCTCATTAGCTCAAGAGTTTCAGTGCAATTAGTCTCGGGTTCGGTTCCAAGGGTGCCCGCATGACTTTGAAATGTTTGGTTAGAACGTCAGTAAAATACCACTGGCATAGGTAGTAAACAAATTATTACAGCACTTTCAAAGAGACTGCCTCACTGCGTACCATATTGGGTGATCAATTTAGTTACCTAGAGGCACCACCAGGAAGCGTATGTATGTCTGCCAGTCTGGGGGTTTGGACGACAGCTGTTCCACGTAGTGTCGCAACACACAGTTGATGAAACTGTCCGAGCCAGCCAACAGAAGCTTGATCTGCGACGGTGGCTTTGGGCTGGAGTTGCAGCTGAAATTGAAGCAAACACAGAATCAGCTCGTTGATTACTTCATAATCATTAAGAAACTAGTGGTCAACGAATACGTTTGACGATCATAGCTGTAGCATGGTATCAATTTTTCTCTAAGAAGGCTTGATTCCATATTTAGTACAGACAGTTTTTAATTCTTATTTTCTCAACATATATCACTCTTCATAAAACCATAATAATATTGATTTTATATATTTTATAGGAAATTTAAATAATTTATTCAACAATCAGTTTACTTATTAGACAGTAATTTTATCAATATAACCAAAGATTGAGCAATTCAACTGTAAAACACATTTTTTTGTAGTTTTAACCTTAAGAAATGTGTTTTGAGGAAAACATGATTCATAAATTCTAGTTTCAGCCAGAACATTGGAAAACTCTTATTTCGTGTGAAGACACTCAATTTAAAAGTTAAATTTTCTATTTTCATACAAGATAAAGTGTTATATTTGTAATGAACTGTAAAAAGTTAAACACAATTAAAACGTGGTTATTACCATCCTGAACTAGATTATTATATTGAAGAATACACACCTCTTTGGTTTCTGGTTAAAAACTATTTAACTTTCATTTTACAAAGCAACTAGCACATCTATTCATTAGTAGTTACAAAAATGTATTACAAAAAACAAATACGTATTAAATATCAATGTTCAACAATTCTAATTCACATATCAAGGAATGATGTGATAACTCTTTTCACATCTTTTCCTCATAACACACGTTACTTAATAATATATTCTAATTTAATTTTGAAAAAAAAATAGTTCCTTTAACAAATTTATTTACTACAAAATTGATTTTGCGTGAATATTAATAAACTTATATAACTAAACAAACTGTGACGTCTAAGAACAGGCTAATTATGTGTGCAAGGAAGTTATTAAGTTCAAACGTGCAGATACAATCATGCAAGGAAAATCCAAAGATGGAGAAATAAAAAATAAACTGAAAAATGAGACAAGTTATAGAGTAGTGCAAGATACGGCTCTAAAGAAAATATTACATTTGTAATACGGTAATGGCAAAACTATACTTCATATCGTAAACATGACATATTCAATGACATGATTTTTAGCATGAAGGTAAAAGCATTTATAAAAACACATTACTAGGACAGATAAATCTATTTATGAATCGTTGACTCACTTGCTATATTTATAGATAACTGTGCAAACGTTTAAACCCTTATTCTAAAGCGTGAAGTTATAATAGCCTTTTAAATGTGAAGCTACTTATTACAACTAATTTGTATAAAATTTAGTTGTCGTCATAACTGTTCTGTCTGTATAATTTGTGCAGCATATTTGAAATAAATATGTTTGAATTGAATTGAATAGCAAATTAACTTTATTAATTAAGTAGTGCTATTGAGTGATAGTGATTTTTAAAGTCTAACTGAAGAAGTTTTGATAGTTTTTATTGAGGATGATTTTGAGTAGAAGTACAAAACAGAATTTGATTTGAAAACAAGATTTTTGCTTTTACTTTCTAGCCACATACGCAGTAAATTGAAAAAGGTGTATTTTGCTCAGAGTGGCTTATGCACATTCCACTCAGCCAGCTTTGCTCCGCAACAATTTATCATCGCCTGCTGTTACCAGAGTGCCATAGTTCTGTTTTCCTCCGTGCAAGTAGCTTTAGCATCTCCAACATCTGATATGAGCCTTTTTGCGATGTTTTCTATGTGTTTGTTTTGTAACAAGTTTACATAGTTATAAAAATGTTATGATGAAACTTGCTAAATAGCTTCATATGGTTGTGGTCCATTGACTATATTGCATGATGTTATGTTTTTGAGACAATCAGTAAAAACATTTACTTTTATACTTGGTTAAAATACATATTAGGCCTATATCTTTCTTCTCTGCAATCTCTTAGAACAATCTGCAAACTTTGAATTGAGGTAAATTTGAGTACCACGTATTATGAGAGGAGTATTTAATTCCGTTTTTGATTAATCACCATGAGAAATTCTTTCGTACACATGCTTGTTGCACTGGGGGTTTTTCTGTTACTTTTATCGTACAATAAATTACGATAATTTGATTGTCGTGATTCATAATATGTATCACAATTTAGGTGGTTGACAGAGTTATTTTTATTAGGTATGCAACGCAAGATTTGTTATAGTTTCTCTTCTAATACGGGATAAAAATACTTTATGTTATAGTATGCTATTTAATGTCCACCAGTATCAAACCCAGTACAACATCTATGCATGTTATGAACAGACTGGAAGATTTTGAGAATTTGTTTTGTCTATCAGAATGGTTTAGTGCAACATTTTTAAAGTAACCTTCGTCGGTTCTATTTATGTACACAGTGATCACATAGATCACTTTCCTCCGTGTTACTGACGAATTAACAAGACATTCGTCTTTCATTTTCTCATACACCTTTCTTCTGTTATCAGAGAAACTGTTGCAATTTTGTAAACTCACAGCACTCTCGCAACTGACCGACAAAACGGACGATGTCACTTTGCAGCACAGCGATGATAGCAATATCCACTACGAGCAAAACACGCCTACAACAGCTGAATAATACTGTAGAAGCTCAGTTGAAGACAAGTAACAGTTTACTTAAAGCTTAGTTTGCTTATACTGAACACTGCACACTCTCAAAGCATTGATTTTATAATGTCTTCAGTCATAGTAGAATCCAAAAAGGTGTATTTAAATATACAGTAGTCTCACAAACTCGACACAATGTGGACTAAGACCCTGTCGAGTTATCCAGAATTACATTGGGAGGGGAGAAAAACACATTATTTAGCTGTGAATTGTATACTGTATTATATTATACTTAAACACATTATAGTATAATGTTTAATGATAATGTATTACAAACTTAAGAAAACTATAAAACTTACTTAAGTGATGCCACAAAATGAAACACACTTGGCGGGAAATGCCCCCGTCGACGAAAAGAGCGCGAGCTGGACACGTAAGGGAACAGTCGAGTGCCAAACGCACGTGCATTGCGTGAGGTACAGTCGAGTGCCAAACGCACATGAATCATTATATAGTACTGTAATGCATGTACTGTATAGTATTGAGGTGTCGAGTTTCCCGGAGTGTCGAGTTATCGGGAGTCAAGTTTATGAGACTCTACTGTATACATAAAGCACACAACTACCAATAAAGTGGCATGGAAGAAATGTATGATGTATCAAGAGAATTGATTTTACATTGCAAACAACAAATAATTATGTTTATATAAGCAGATTTATACTAATACTAGAAATATAATAAATATAATTGATCACTCAAATAAAGACTATGGCAGTTGCAAAAAAGAAATAGAGTAAAATTGTTCAACATTACTTTAAAAGAAAAAGAGTTTAATACCTTTTGAAGAAAAAGATCAGTGTTTTTATTTTGTTCAGTTATCAATAAGCTATTAGTGTTCTAGTGTAAAAAACACTGAGTATATTATATGTTGGCTCTATCCTTATTGAAATTTTTTTGTTAAGAAAATTATATGTTACACTCACGAAATCCTAAACAAATCATAATAAACAACTCAGGGGGGAATAATCAGGGTGGTTGGTTTAATATCAAATTTAAACAGTATAACAGGATCAGGTATTGAACATCTCCCACATAAATGATATCAACTCTGTTATCACTGAATTTGTCCACACCTTGAACTCAAGCTAAAAGTAGAGGGTCCCGAGCGGAGATTGCAATTGTCTTCCTTTGGCCTGTGAATTGAACTAGACGTGGTTTTCCCAGATGAATCGGTTTTCCACCTTGATAATTGATAATTAAAATTTTAATACGAAATACAAATAATTATTTTAAAAAGATCATGTTTATTTAGAAAAGGTTTTGTTTGTTACTTACTTCTAATAGACCAATAAAAAAAGGTTTTAAAAAGGAAAATATTGCAAGCAGAAATATTTTTGGTGGAAATGAGAACTAAGTTCTTCTGATTCAAATGCACAGTTTTTTACTTCGAGTCAGGTGAGGTTTCGCCGCCATATTAGTAAGTGGCAGACATGAATTTTGTATGCCATAAAAAGTTAACCTTTCATGCGATTTTGCTAAGATTAGGGATACAAATGTAAAACATAATTTTGGATCTAATGAGGGTTTAACACACACAAAATTGTAAAATTATTTGTACTTGTTGAAAAAAAAACTGCATTTTAAGGGGAGAAACTCAAAAATACAAGTTGGATTGTAAAATACTTGAATATTTTTTATTTATGTAGGTTAAGAAGAACAAAGAAGAAACTAACTGGTACTAAATGCAGTGCACTGTCAATCAATGTTATTCTAATGGTGAAATAATTAAATTTTCAGATCAAAGTGAGCTAAGCATACATGTATATATATAAAATATGAAATCAATTGTGTGTTATAATTAAAACTCTTTGGAACTTATATTACACTACTGTTCTTGATGGACTACTTATATGTACTGTTTTTAATGGATCAGTAGGAGAAAGTAGATTGAGACAATGTACTCCTCTTTTTGTTTACTTTCCTCTACAACCAGTTATCGTAAAATGCTGGATCAAAAAATTTGTAGAGTTTTTAAGGTAATTTTAATGAAAAATATATATTAATAAAACTATGAGAATAAAATAAAAAAACAGCAATTTAGGTAATAACTACTAAAATGTGTCTCCTTCAATTAACTTTCCTTACATTGCTGAGAAGGTAATCTTGGTCCAACACATACTGAGTAAATTTGATCAATTTCATAAGATAATAGCGTTTATTACTGAACCAATATAGGGAAAATCCAATATGGCAGCAAAAGTTCACTTCACTCAAATTAGAAAAGTTGTTACTTGAATCAGAGGATTTCAGGTAACATTTTTAACAAAAACAATAAAACATTGTTGCTTGCAATTTTTTCATTTTTAATCATCTTTGGCAGTAATTTTCCTGGCCTATTACTACTTACTTTTCATTGAAATTAGGTACGATGAAATTGTGTATATTAAATTTAAAAATACCAAAGTATAGTTATAATTAAGAAAATCCTTATTCTAAATTTATTAATGATGCATATCAATCATCCTAGGGGTTTTAAAATGTACTATCAAGGTAAAACAAAATTATATAATCAAAACAGCACAGTTTAATAGGCTTAACAAGATTTTGTTATAGACAAACCACAAACTTGTAGACATAATTTTGTCTTGTGAACGTTTTAATGATTAAACTATTTTTTCTTTGATTCACTATTATGATACTGTTTACAGTATAAAAATATAGGTATTAATAATACAGTGATAATAGTTCATAAGCACTGAAGCATTGTCATGCAAAAAGCTACAGTGTTTTTTAGATTAGAAGCTGCTTTACAGAAAGCTCTTTTCCTTGAAGCTAAAAGTGAATCTGCAATATATTTGTGCTAAAATTGAACTATTTGGAGGAAATCTTAAAACATACATCTAAATGAAGATTAGAGAGGAAACACAGTGTTTTAAATTACAACAGATAAAAGATAAAAGTTGCTAGATAATATACTGAAATTCACTCAGGTTTTTAATATTAAATTAAGGGCAGCAAAGACTCCAATTAAAAATAATATGCTAGTTCATTTAAAACTTATTTTTCAAGGATATAACTATCAACTGACTTCATGCATGACAGGACAATGTTGCATGTTGTACAATGTATATATGAATAGTTAGCTTTACAATCAAGTCAATGAACTTCTCAATCAATTTAAATCATGAAGATAAATAATATTCAGTCCTGAAATTTATACAAACAATTATGTCAGTAAAATTGTTCTACCTGAAAATTAAAGTTATATTAATCTGCAAAAAAACTCGTTATTGCAGAAGAACTTATATTTTTCACTAGGTTCAATTCAATTAACTTTGTCAAAAACACTGAAAGCTTGAACTAAGTGAGGTTATCATCAATAGCATAAGATAGCATTGCAGAAAACTATAAATGAACAGAAAAGGTGAGGAAAAGCATAATATATATATAGGTTTCTGAAAAAAATGAGCCCTTAAATGTCACTACTCCTATTTCTAGAGCAATAAGTATACTTCCCTAAGGCATTTTACTATTTTCCCATCAGTAAACCAAAGTATTTCTGAACGATTTCCTTTAAAATTGAGGACAATAAAACACAGTATAGGATCTTCACATAGAACTAAAGAAACTCACAAAAATATCACCAAATGAAGCAGGTGGAAGATTTGAAACTGTTGCCACATGTCACACTGTTGCATAGCATGTCTAGGAAAACAATCGGGAGTTCTGTGGCACGATTTGGCAATGCGCAGAGACCAAGGTTTCCAGGTGTTTTTGTCTAATGTAAATTTCTAACTTAACATGTGGCCCAATGTTTTAAATAATATGAAGTCATACGTTTTAATATTTTGTTTATATTTGCGTTTCAGTAATTGGTAAATATTTAAAATGATAATAACATTATTTTTCTCATTAAAACTTCAACAGTCTTTTTGTATTAGTTATTTATTAAATTCTTTGTTTATTTGCGACTTTGTGACTCAGTTTGTTTAGATTTATTTGTGCTTTACTTTTGTCAGGTAACGTAAGCTTAAAGAGTCACACAATATTCAACCTCAACTATTGCGTGAACTGTTGTTTCAGGATCTTCAGAAATCCCAGATAATGCTCTGGATCTACCTTATGGAAAAATCTGCATTGCTGCATCTTCTGCACACTGTTAGGAAGTAAAGAGGTCGGTAGGATAACTGTTCACAGCTAAGATTATTATATTAACAGCACTATAAATTTGATCAAAAAAATAAAGTCATTGCTACTCATGCTGGTTTTTTTAGTTACCGAATGTGTGTTTTAAGTTATTGTAGTTTTAAAAATTTATATTTTTTCTTCAAGGGGTTACTTAAATAAATGAAAATAGTGAAATAAACAACAAGAGTAAAAATTTATCCTTTTTTATTAGGAACTTAAAATTGATTTAGCTCTAGGGGTGTTTATTCGCTGCGGTAAAGCGTGATCCTGCCACCCACTGAATAGTACCGCACAGCCGGGGTAGACAAGAGCCTTACAAGATTACGGTTAGCAGGGATTATAATCAATGACTTGAATAGTAAAAACAAGTGGTAAATATTTTCAAAACAACTAAGATTTTATCGATACTGAAAAAGATTGCTAATTTAAATTGAAAATGTAAGGTTCCTCATCCGTTAAGAGTTGTTAAGCAACCCTAAAAAGGGGAAACCCTGGGATGGCCTTCAAAGAGAAGCAATGGCTACAATCCTGACACTTTATTTAATTTTATTTAGCAGTGTATTTTGAAATTGCAATATTTTTAATGTAAGTGTTTGGATTATGGCTTGTATGACGTAGGTTTCACCTAAGAACATTGCCAGTGAGAACATAATTCCACGATAGAACAAACTGTGATTTAAAAAATACTGGAATGAAAGATGGATTTTGTTTAAGAAACCCCTTTTATTAAACATGGAAGGCATTTTTTTACAAACAAAGATTATTACTGTGTACGAAACCAATTTTTACCCAGAACTAAGGTAAAACGGTTTACAGTATTGGGCTGCAGTAAGTAGAAATAGTTTATATGCGTACTGCCAAAACCTAACAAAGTGATGGTCATTTTTTCTATCTAAGGTTTTCATAATAATCATTCTCTATAACTGTTAATAATTATTATTAATGAAAAAGTACTAGAAACAATGGAAAGCCAGATGGAACCCAACTCACAACTTCTGGATCTTGTTGACGAGTGCGGAGACGGTGGCACGTACATCAGCGCTGCTGGCGGTGCAGATGACCTTGTGTTGGCGGTCAGTCAACTTGGCCGCCAGTAGCGCCCCCAGGGGGTCCCCAGTGTTCACCAGGATCAGCTGGTCCGGCACACAGTCCTCTGACGGCAAAACTCGCGACAGCTGCTCCACCACCACTTTACGAGGCTACAACATCCACAAAATATATGACAAACGGCAAGTTGTAAGTTATCTTTTATGGTTAACCATTCAAGGCTCATCATGGTACTCTGTTAAAACTAGGGGTGTGCAAATACTCAAATGTACTAGTAGATCGGCCGATCATTTCAATAATTGACTCAAAGCTTAAAAAAATACTCAAAAGTTCGAGCGAGTATTTTCTGCCAATTTCTGGACGGTTGCTAAAGATTGTGAACTGCCATATCGCGTAAAATCGGCCGAAATAGTCAACCGGACCGCATATCAGCTGTAAATGATGATGGAAAACATAATATCTGCCAGAAATGAGGATGGGAAACATAACATCGACCAAAAATGAAAACTGGACCACGTAATATTGGCTGTAAATTACGATGGAAAATACAATATTGGGAAGAAATTGTGACCAGATCACATAATATCAGTTGGAAATAATGATTTATTTTTTATTTTTGAAACTTTATTCTCTTTATAATACAGTGCTGTACATGGAGAATCGGTCCATATTAAACTTAAGTTATACATAATTAACAGAAAACACAGAAAACAAACTTATCTCAATAACACAATAATCAATATCTATTTTATAAGATAAATAACAACACTGTTTCCTAATTTTTTACTAATATTTATAATTTCCATCAGCCATTGATTGAGTTTTAATTTAACGAGCACTTCATGTTAGAAATATTACTGTTTCATCAAAAACTCACTCAAGGAGTAATTTTTTTTTTAAAGGAATTTCTTAAGGGCTCTTAAAAATTTTTTTTTCAAATAAAATAAGACATGTGGATTATGCTTTAAAATTTTGTTGATCACTTTCCTGGTGTTGTAATCAGAAGATCTTTCATCAGCCATTGATTGAGTTTTAACGAGCACTTCATGGTAGCAATATTACTGTTTTATCAAAAAACTCACTCAAGAGTAAAATTATTTTTTGTTAAGGAATTTCTTAAGGGTTTAAAAAAATGGTTTATCAAATAAAATAAGATATGTGGATTATGCTTTAACCCATTTAGTGCCAAAAAATGTCAAAAAAGTTATACCAAAATATTACTTAGTTTACAAAAAAGTTGCTACCTCAATACTACACACTTTTTCAATATGGCGCGCAAATAATTTCATGTGTTTTTAGACGGTTTTATTAGATTTTACTTAAAAATTCATAAGAAAGTCATTTTTTAACTTATTTAAATACATTTTTTAATTGTTCAGAAACACATTTTGCTTAGATAAAAAATAATATGCACAGTTAAATTCAATCCTTTAATTCTATCATGCAATATACAATATTACTTACTTTACATTTTTTTAGCGAATTTCCCCTATAGGGAAGAAGCTATTACCGTAGGTCTCATGGTAAGATTTAAGCCCGAGACCATGACAAATATTTTTTTTAGGTCCCCAGATGACTAAAACACTATTCGTTCAAATTTATATATATGTCCGTGAATGCGATAACTTGAGTAAAAAACGTCCGATTTCGATGAAATTTGGCTCAAATGTGTAAAGTGACATTTATGACTTTAAGTTCGAAAACCAGAAAAATCGGGCCATGGGTTTATGGGGGTTTTAAATTTTCCAAAAATCAGTTTTTTTCATTTTTTACCCTAACATTTTTAAAACACTTAATTTTGGTTTAGACCATGTTATAGAGCTTAAAAAAACAAATAATATGGTATTTTGAATTATTAAGCTAGGTTAAGTGGTTGCAGAGAAAATCCAAAAAAACCTGCTCATAAAATCTCCTATGTTCATCTTATGGGAAAAAGGTTTTTGGCTTTTCCTCAGTTTATTTTAATGTAAACTTCACATTTGCTTTTACCAATCTGTTCAGTTCCACAAAACGATCATTTTGGTGTTTAAATTGTGATTCTACGTCCAACCGTTGCAGAGATATTCAAAGTGCTAAACACAGTACGTTGTCCAATGTTATCCTTATGGAGAATAAATAAAATTTGATATCTCCATTATTAATGAATGTATATAGATGAAACTTGGCACGTGGGGTCACGTAGTACTGGTATATTGATATTTGCACAAAAAATTGATTTTTTGTTGATTATCCCCGTAGCAGAGAACCTGCGTACTCAGCCCCCATGTTATTCTTATGGAGAATAAGTAAAATGTAATGACTCCCTTAATTATGAACATAAATTAATAAAACTTGGTATGTGGCTTCAACTTGTTGAGTTATATTGATATTTGCATAAAAAGCCATTTTTTTAGTTACTTGTTGCAGCAAACCTGCTTACTCATCTCCTATGTTATTCTTATGGAGAATAATTAAAATGTTATATAGAGCTTACTTATGATTGAATATTGATTAAACTTGGTATGTGGCTTCACCTAGTTAAATTATATTTATATTTGCATAAAAACCAATTGTTTGTGTTCCTTGTTTCAGCAAACCTATGTACTCATCACCAATGCTATTCTTAAAATTGTATATATCGCTTATATATGAATATATTTTTATGAAACTTGGTATGCGGCTTTATATAGTATTAAGACATATATTATGCATTGGAAATTCGCTGAGTACGCAGGTTTGCTGCAACGGGGGTATTATTTAAATCTTTTATTTGGTATCATCTTGAAGATTGAAAAAAATGTTATAGCTGCAGTCTTGATGTATTATATTGTTCATATTGAAGTTCTTAACATGTATGTACAATTTCATCACTATAGGTTAAAAAATAATTGAGTTATACAGCTTTTTGTAAAATGCCGCACTTACTTTTTTAGCCAAATACTGGATAAAGCACAAGTAGTAATACGCACAAGTCTATTTCTGTAGGAAAAATTATTAATTATGCCTTCATTGTACTTTTCAGGACATGGTAAAGTTACTTAGACCTATAACTAAAGATATCACTTGTTAATAAAACAATTATTAAAATTATTTAAGTCTATATACATGAAAGCTATAGCAAAGATTAGGCCTAACAATGGTGAAGTGGGAAACACTTAGTGTGGATGCCCTTCTTGCAATTTCTGCACATATAACTGTTTTTTTTCTTTTTCCACTAGCTTTTGTGCTCTGAGCACTGCAAACACAGCAGTTCTTCTCTCTCCTGTCTGGGATTTTTTCAAAAAATTGGTCAGGAGAATCTCCAGAAGGTCCACCCAGGGAGCGACGCGTAGGAGTTATGTTGGTTATGTCAGCAATACTAGGTCTACCACTTTGTTGGAGTAACCAATCCTTTGAGAGGTCATCAACTATATTAATTGTGAACTGGTATTGCAATGATTCACTTTTTATGTAAACATTTTCATCACATTTTCATACATTTATAAATAATTAATAATCATATTTTGCATATGTGCCCTGTTCAATTATTCAATATGTTAAGATACCTGTTTGTCCCCATGCGTTACTTTTCCCAATGATGTATTAATATAATTCAATATAATAATTATGTAATGTTTTAATTTTCCATCCCTCTGAATATTTCACTTTAGTTATTAACCATTTAATCCCATAAATAGATATTTCATTATAAGTCACAATAGCCTACCTAACATTTAATTAATTTAAAGATTCATCCTGTACAATTATCTCAGATCACATTTCATATATAGCCTAAGTATTTAAAATTCAAAATTGATCTCATTTTATAACCAGAAGTGAACATGTGTTTCCTCCAGAGAAAGTAACTTTGGGCTCAAGATTAGTGTTTTGTGTTTAGTTTTGTGAACCCTATAACAATCAACAGAGAAAGCACCTGGTGATGAGACTCCTGGAGAAGACATGGCCTGTGTTAGATGTTTGGAGGACACTGTCCCAAATTTCATTTAAATTTCCCATTTAAATAGTATTTAGACATCAACAGTCTAATATTTTTATAGTCACCGGAGCCCAGATCAGTTACTTCCCTTATTTGGCCACTTCAAGAATAATTAATAATATCTGGGCGAAGAAATATGTTGCTGAATTGGTGAGATTGTTTCATTTAGTAGGCCTAACTACAAACTTCAAGACTTCACCAATATAAATTACTACAAGAATTACTAAAATATTTAGTCATAAACTTTGAATCCGAAATAGGCTATTACTTTTACAGCACATCAAAATTACCATATATAAACTTTTAGGGAATATCAGGACTTTAAATATAGCCTAGAGAACTTTTGTTTATTGGCAACCATTTTGAATTCTATAGCATCTCAAAGACTACACCAACAGTGATTTTCATTAGATTCATTCGAGATCACTAATTAGACTTTTATAAATATTAAATTCGTTTTTCATTGGCTTGTAGATCAATTCTAATTTATTTTATAATATTTATTTACTCAATTATCAAGAGTTTTATGGAATTTTGCCGGCACGATCAACTACACCCTGAGACAGAACCCCTTGTGCATACCAATTGAGCTAAGCCACCATTATTGTAATTCAATTATTAATTCAAATTTTAGAAAGTCCCTATGATTGTAATATATAATTGTTAGTCCCTTTCACATAATTAATAGTCCAAACATATGTAAATTCCTTTAATAAACAATCTATCTACCCATTGTTAACAGCTGTTTCCTTTACCTAAGTTAAGTAGTTGTATAACAGTGAACAGAACATAAGAGGAAAAGGTATTTGAGTAACACAGTCAGTTGTCTCACCTCCCTTTTGTATTTATTTATTATTTCATTATCTGGTAACAGGCCTATCTGTGTTTAACTTGTAAAGTAAGTAACAATTTAACATCATCCAGGAAAATATATTGAATGTTACATTCTTCCAAAATCTAATGGTTCTTCTATCATCAAGATACTTATATAACATTTGGTCCCCACCATCCACACCCCCCATAAAGTCATTGTAATTTCTAATAATTTTGGGTTTGTTTGTACATGTACATGTAATGAAGCACCTGTTCCTCTGCTTCGTCGCTCGCTTTCTGCTTTACCATCCGTCGTAAGAAGTAGGACTTGAGTTTTTTGTGACTTCTTTTGTCGATAGCCTAAAATAGTCATTTTGTCCTTTCTTAAATACTTAGTCATTCCAACATCAAACTTATTTTTCATCTCTTAAGGAACTCCTTTCCTTGACTTTTTAAGAGTACCATTTAAAAAGGTAAACTTAGAATATAAATACTTTGCAAGTTTCAATGAGGTGAAGTAATCGTCTACGAAGATGTGAAAGCCCTTGTGAAACATATTGGTCATTCGCAGCAACTTTTCGACCACATAGAAACCCAGTCCCTTTTTCTTAATTTCTCTCTTGTCAGCACCTTTAGCACCTCGGTAAACGAAAAAAGTAAGGCAATAATGAGAAACAGCATCACAAAGAGACTAGAGCTTAATGCCCCAGCGATGTCGCTTCTTAGGCATGTACTGGAGCAATTGAGAATGAGATTTGGTGCTTACCATACTCTTATCTATAGAGACATTCTTATTTGTGGTAAAGTGAAACTTAGAAACTCTGCTGAAGTGGTCAATCAATGGACTAAATCTAGCGCAAGGGTCGTAGTTAGGTTATGTTGGTTTGGAAAGCAAAGATGTATCCACCATATGAAAGAACTGCAATATGGCCTGAAATCTGTTACGGTTAAACATTCTAGTGAACCATGGGGTAAATTGACTCCTGGCTGTGTTCAAATAACTAAATATTGTAGGTTTCTTATTAAGCCCCATGTTCAGCAGCATAGCGATAAACCCTTGCATTTCGAGAAGTGTCACGTCTTTCCACTTGTTACTACGACTATGCGGTCTTAATCGGTCTCGGTTTTTTTCGATAAACTTCTTGGCATATTTTTTGTGTTCTCAACAAAAGTAGTGATCAAGTTAACAGTAAAGAACAATTTTAAATAGTCTATAGGTGGAGAGTTTCTTGGAGGTCTATAGGTGGAGTGTTTCACCCCAGGAATTTCATGAAAATCAAAGTTGTGAGTGATACCTACATCAGCTCCCTCAGTCACTTCCGTCCATTCAGTACCATTCTGATCCTCGCTCACATCCTCTTCACCATCGACATTAAGGTCTACATCATTTCGAGGCCTTCCTCTAGGCCTTGGGACTGAACTAGATGCAGTAGGGTTAGGCCTAGGACTAGCTGTTGAAGTGCTGACAGATTCAGGAGCCAGGCAAGCAGTAACGAGGGGCCGGCGCGGGGGGTCATCTTCATCAGAACTTGATGTCAAGTTATAATTTAATCTTCCAACATTTAAAGAAAGAAAACACCTTTTATTTCCTCGCAAATCTGTGTTCAGGTCGTAATCGGGGTCGCTGTCTGTATCGTCCACAACACTAGTACTACTTTCACTTTATCTGATTTCGTCGTTATTGTCACTTTCGTCCGGAACATCACTAATAAAATTGTTGTCTAGGAAGTCATCAAGAATTTCATCAATAGCTTCATCATTTATAGGAGATCTTGAACGATTTCGTTCCATAATTACGCCACAGTAAACATAACATCAACTCACCACTAGCAGCCGAACACAACAATAACAAACATCAGCCGGTGTCGTCAGCTGACGTTGCCATAGAGAAATTTGGTTGCGTGATCACAGCCGACTAAATATTACAGGAGTACTATATAAAAGAATCGGTAAATTTTATGTTTAATTGTGGTTATGATAAACATTAAATCATGGGGATTATACCAATTTTTAACCTAAATACAGCGTGTTTTCACAACGTCCGTAAAATCGGACATCGGCACTTTTCGCGCGGACCTCGCGGCGTCCGATTAATCGGACATTGGCACTTTTCTCGCGGACCTCGTGGCGTTAATCGGACGTTGGCATTTTTTGACTGTTGGCACTAAAAGAGTTACAATTTTGTTAATTACTTTCCTGGTGTTATAAGATCTTTCAAAAGTTGATGTTTTATGAACAGGAAAAGGGATAACATTTTTTTCGTGTGCCATACTTATTTTCAGAATTGTGTTGAAAATGAGTGGGATTTCTATGTTACCATCTGCAAAGTTCATAAATATAAAGACTTGGTACAGTCAAAATATTAAAATTTACA
Source organism: Allygus modestus (assembly GCA_963675035.1). Lineage (NCBI taxonomy): Eukaryota > Metazoa > Arthropoda > Insecta > Hemiptera > Cicadellidae > Allygus > Allygus modestus. The sequence continues at coordinate 400,833,585 of OY776111.1, read as the reverse complement.
AATAAATGTTTGCCGTGATCCAAAAAGGTCTTTTATTTATTATACTTGATGCTTTCTTTTGTATTGTAAATTCTTTTGAATTGCTCATTAGTACAACTACCCCATATAAGAAGCCCATTATGTAAAAGACTTTCAAAGTTTACAAAATAAACTTGTTTTAAAGTTGTGTAGTCAACGCAGTTTACCAAAACCCTTCATGAAAAACAAACAGAATTTAATTTTGTAGCTGAAAATCAACATGTGCAGAAAATTTAAGATCAGAATCTATCATTAGTCCAAGAAATTTTGATGCTTTGTTTGAAGAATTTTCATCCTGTTGGATTAGTTTACAATTAGGAGTGTGCGAGTAGTGATTTTTTGAATTGAGTCTAGTAGTGCCAATTATTTTCGAGTTTCGAGTATTTTTGAGCGAGTATTTGCCGTCAGTTGGTAGTTTCAAATAATGTAATGGGATTTGGATACCACTCCAGATTTGATAATCTAAACATGGTTTCTAACTAATACATGAGTAGCAATACAAAGTTTTGGCCAGTAAAATCAAACTGGATTACGTATTATCAAACAAAACGTGGTTTGTCATACGTTTCCAGCCGATTCAACACGGTCTGGTTATCAATTGGCCAATATCACCTGATCCAGACATCGCTTGTAATCAATATTAGATGACAAAATCGTTAGTTACGGCCGAAATTACGGGGTCCGATCATCCTTTGCGGCCGATTTTACGTGATGCGATCGCCTTTTACAGCCGTTACTACGCATTTTGGCCGGTCACAATCGTTAGTGATCGTCATTTTCGGCCGATTTTACGTGATGCGATTGCCTTTTGCGGCCGTTACTACACATTTTGACGGTCGCAATCGTTAGCGATCGTCCGGAAATCAGCGGGAAATACTCACTCGAACTTTCGAGTATTTTTCAAAACTTCGAGTCGAGTTTGAGTGTTAAAATACTCAGCCGAAAACTCAAAGTTTCGAGTACTTGCACACCCCTATTTACAATTCATAAAAGGCATCATAACTGGTTAACTAGCATTAAGTTTTAGACCATTACCAGTAAACCACATGTCTAAATTGTTTAATTAACAATCTATACTAGTTTGAAAAGTATCAGTGTCTCTCTCACTGACTACAGCCGAAGTGTCATCAGCATACTGTATTAAGGTACAGTTATCCGTAAGAATGATGGAAGGGAGGGCAGCCAATTTTGTGTTTCTTCCACTCTGAATATACCCTATTTCCATTGCTTGGCAAACCCACTCTCTGAAATCTGTTCTCAAAATAAGACTGGAACATTATTAATCATGTAATATTGGTAATAAGCGATGACCAAAATGTTTTGGCCGAAAACAGTGACTCGAAGGTTGGTGGATCAAAACCACGCTCTGCTACCAATTTTAGGTTGTTCGGTCCCTTAGCTAAAATTGTTTGAACTGGTTCTCTGTTGTCTTGCGGCGATTTCCACTAATGCTCTTATCCGCCTACGCTCATACGACCAAGGACACTTACCTTGAAAGGGGAAACGCCACAAATATGTTGTATTTCCTCTACTCATAAATTGGTTAGAGATCATGATTTGACTATCAAATTTTATCTGGAGTGGTATCCAAATTACATTAACACTATTTGAAACTACCTACAATAATATAATGCTGATAACAAAAACTCGCTAAAAAATACTCCTAACTCGAGAATAGGTAATACTATACTCGACCCTACTCAATTTTAAAAAATCACTATTCGCACACCCCTACTTAAAACACAGTTAAATAGCATAAATTGTAAACCAGCAACAATTTTTAATAGTTTGGCTGCAACTGTTCATAAATTTAATGACGTTCTTTGAAAATTTTGCTAAATCTTTGACAGTTCAGCCATGGTCTATTGGTTCGGTCATGGGAGTCAGCAATCTTATAGTCTTAATAGTCCATTTAAGGCACATATTAAAAAATCAAGCTATTAGGAAAGTTACTGAGCCAAGCCAAAAATTAGAAAAAGCTCAAGAAAAGCTTGAGCACTCAAATTTTTGCCACCAATAGTGCAGAGGGCTGAAATACTTTACTGACTGTGTTTATCCTAATGAGTACCTCAGCAATATTGGAGTCAGGCTGAACTTGACTAGGGCTCAAAACACCTCCACTTGTCTTCTCTGACTTCTTTGATGATTTCCCAACTGATGATGATGAGTTGCGATCTCGAGCAAACAATCTGCTCTTGCGCTCTCTGTCAATATTCTCCTATAGAAACATTAGATCGGAGTAAGTTATCCAGTTTTAAAATAGCTCAAATTTAGATTGTATAATTATAAATTTGCGGAGTAAGTTATCCAGTTTTAAAATAGCTCAAATTTAGATTGTATAATTATAAATTTGCATACACTATCAGTAAACCAAGCTTAAACTTAGGCTCTATTTTCCTTTGCCCCGCTCATGAATACACGCTAATCGGTTATAACGAATACATTTTTACATAGTCACTTTGAAAGCCCTTTTTAGCGAATTTCCCCTATAGGGAAGAAGCTATTACCGTAGGTCTCATGGTAAGACTTAAGCCCGAGACCATGACAATTTTTTTGTTAAGGTCCCAAGATGACTAAAACACTATTCGTTCAAATTTATATATATGTATATATATATCTATATATATATCTATATATATATCTATATATATATATATATATATATATATCTATATATATATATATATATCTATATATGTGTCCGTGAATGCGATAACTTGAGTAAAAAACGTCCGATTTTGATGAAATTTGGCTCAAATGTGTAAAGTGACATTTATGACTTTAAGTTCGAAAACCAGAAAAATCGGACTATGGGAAGGGGGGTTTATGGGGGTTTTAAATTTTCCAAAAATCAGTTTTTTGCATTTTTCACCCTAAAATTTTTGAAACAGTTAATTTTGGTTTTGACCATGTTATAGAGCTTAAAAAAACAAATAATATGGTATTTTGAATTATTAACCTAGGTTAAGTGGTTGCGGAAAAAATCCAAAAAAACATGCTCATAAAATCTCCCATGTTAATCTTATGGGAAAAAGGTTTTTAGCTTTTCCTCAGTTAGTTTTACTTTAAACTTCACATTTGCTTTTACCAATCACTTCAGCTCCACAAAACAATCATTTTGGTGTTTAAATTGTGATTCTACGTCCAACCGTTGCAGAGATATTCAAAGTACTAAACACAGTACGTTGTCCAATGTTATCCTTATGGAGAATAAATAAAATTTGATATCTTGATTATTTATGAATGTATATTGATGAAACTTGGTATGTGCCTTCATGTTGTACTGGTATATTGATATTTGAACAAAAAACAAATATTTTGTTGGTTGTCCCCGTAGCAGCTAACCTGCATACTCAGCCCTAATGTTATTCTTATGGAGAATAAGTAAAGTTTTATATCTCCCTTAATTATTAACATAAATTAATAAAACTTAGTATGTAGCTTCACCTGGTTGAGTTAAATTGATAATTGCATAAAAACACATATTTTGTGCTCCTTGTTGCAGCAAACCTGCATACTCAGTCCTATGTTATTCTTATGGAGAATAAATAAAATGCTATAGATCATTTAGTTATTAATTTATTTTTATAAAACTTGGTAAGTGCCTTTATGTAGTAGTGAAAAACATATATATTCATTGGAAATTCGCTGAGTACGCAGGTTTGCTGCGACGGGGGTATTTCTAAATACCTACAAACAGAGATATAATTGGTATACATGTTAGGGAGGCAGTACAATACAAAACAGTGTGTAAAAAGTAATTGTATTTTTTATAAAAAATGTGGTATGTTTATACTTCACTGTGCTAGTTTATACAGTGAGTTAAGGGCAACTAGTGCTAACATTTTAAATTTTGTTATTTTCATACTAGAAACTTTTGAACAGTCTAAAGAATTATAATTTGTTCAGTTAATACTCAGTTTCACTCACAAAATATTTCTTTGCTTTATCTAAACATACTTGAATGTTCTGGAACACAACACCAAGTGTCAAATGTCAATTTTAGATTTTGAGTTAAACTTTCCTGATTATTTTGATGCAAACTCCATACAAGGTTGAATAGTTTTTTTCTGTATTTCTTTAGCCTCAGTTTTTTGTTCCACATTTTGATACACTTCTGATAGTTTCCGGAGCGCAAAGTGTGAGGAGACTTGCATTCTAGGTGACAAAGTAATTTAGAAAATATAGACGTTTTCTTAGTTAATTTTGACTAAGCGTAATACATAATAGTTTCAGTTGACTAAGTGAAAATGTGTGGATGCCAAATATATTTTGATGTGAATATAACAGATATTAAACAAATTGAACAAGGTAAACAATGAAACAGCTCATCTTAACCCACCTTGCGATCCGAGTCTGGAGTGTTCTTGGGCGGGGAGGAGGCGGGGAGGGGGGCCGGGGTGGGAGGAGGCGGGTCACTGTCCGTCCAGTTCTCCGGGTGAGAGTCTGAGTCCGCCTTCTTCGAACTCTCGTCACTCAGCCTCTCTACGGGCTTCTCTGCACGCAAAACAAATATGTTATGAGGTAAATGAAAAATTACTGAGGAAATAGTTATATTCAACAAAAATATTATTGTTAAAATACAAAAAAACATAATCTGTGTATTGTTGGTTGTATAAACATAATTATTTTAAAGAATTATAGTGAAATGGATATGTGAAGACTTTTCTAATTAGAATGTTATTTGTCAAGAATGCAATTGTGCACAACCCTTATTTTACATAACAATTTAGTTGTTAACTAAAAGCAAAAGAGTATCAAGAGAACATTTTTAAAATGGATGTATCTTGCTTTGTTAGGAAAAGGCTTATCAATTATAGGTAGTTCAGACACAGATTGATACATAATTCTCTATGTTCCGAAGAAATGAGTCGTTTTATGATTGCACTATCACGTGAATAAATAGTATAAAATCTGTAGCTTTATTTGGTTGTAGGTCTTTGAATGGAAATATATTGTTATATAATCAATAAAATTAAAAAGGTTTTTAGACAGAAAAAACAATGTGTCTCATCTGACATTACCCTCCATGCTCTGCAATTTCAAAATTACCTAAAGTTTATTACAACAAAAATTTTGAAATGAATACTAAAAATCTAGTTAACTACACTAATAATTTATCTAACAACATAATTACATCAAACCAGTCAACAACTGTTCCTTTACTATACTATATCAGGTGTTTTAAAATATTTTTCCATAGCTCAATTTACACTTCTTCCCAGAAAGCACTTTTTTCTTTAACTAAATTATATTGCTCTGAGCAAAATCAATAACTATAAAATATGTCATGTTTGAACACCTTTTAGCATTGCCACCGGTTTTTAAATGATTTTTATGAAACTCAATGCTGCTTTTATATTGTCGAGAAATGGATCAGATTAACATTTAAGATATATGTGGTAAAACTAGCGGACATCCTTGCTTAAAACTGAACAAAGTTGTTCTGTCTTTTAACTTTAAATAGTTAGCTATCATAATAAAAAATGTACATCATTGTTAAAAAATGTCATCATAATAAAAAATGTACTGACTGTGTTGCCATTTCAGTAGTTTGTGTTTTACAGTGTGTGTAGCTTTGTACTTGCTACTGCTGTAAAACTGTGACTGAAGATATAGCTATTTAGAATTTAATTAAAACATTGATGCTCTTGTTCTGTTTACAAAAATCGTTCTAGCCTATAAGTTGTTGAATAATTTATATTAATTAGTGTGTGTTAAAAAATAATTATAGGAGAGAATAGTTTGAAGAATATGTTTTAATGTAAATCATGAGACAGCAAATAAAATAATAAGCAAAATGTCATGCTTTTAAGAATGCCATCATGCTCAGCAAGAATACTTACCTGGTAGAGAGGATACAAAAATTTGAATATTTACGCATATAAACAAATTAAATGACAGTCTATCATGAATGTGAATTAAATCTTAATACGTAAATCAAAGTTTGATGACATTGCTGAATAATGATATTCAACTAGACACAACTCTTGAAACGTATCTAAAATTGAAATATTTAATTTAATTGAAATACCTACTTGAAGTAAAGAACACTAAAAACTGATTGTAGGATACAATTTTAGTCACTAGGTTTAAGTCTAATTTGAGTCAATATAATTTGTATGGGTACTGATTCAAAAATCATTTTTTTGTTATTGTTGCTTTTGTGGTTTGCTCATCAGTAAATCTTAATAATAGGTGAGATAGAGGTGTTTAATTATTTTCTAACTTAATTATATGTGCCTAGTAATGTTACATGTGAACAAATGAGATAATAATATATTAAGTCATACATGACTGTAGTTTTCAGTAGTTCTATATTTCATAGAAAATGGTCATATTAAGTTAACACTTTCTATCAACTTGTTCATAAAGCAAATATATATTGCTAATGAGAGTAATCCCTAGTAACCCTAGCAAAGTTTGTTACCACAATAATACTGGTCGAGGAATGACATTTTCAATCCAATGATTTCCAAAAAAATTGAGATTAGCCTATCTCTAATTATTGTGATTTAGTATTATCATTTAAGATTCACAGCTGGTATATGTGAAATGATGAAGAAAATAACTCAATGGTGTATTCACACGCATAATGGTAGTGACGATATGTTGCAATGCAATATAGGAGGTAACAATGCTGATATGTTTATGACAGGACTTTGAGAATGATATGGGGAATTAAGGTGGAATATCTAAGGTTCTACACTGAGACATTGTAGAGAAGTGAAGTGGTTGTCTAAGGTTCTGTGTGAGATCTTTGGTATAAAGTAAAGAACGAAACAGAGTGCTAAGGTTCTGGCAGATGATGGAGGAAAGTGAGGTGAAGTCTAAGGTTCTATGGTAAAAAGTGAAGTAGAGTGCTTAAGGTTCCATGCAAAGACATCCAGTACAATGTAAACGGAGAAGAGAGCCTAATGTTTTATAATAATATATTTTGTAAATTAGGGGTGTGCGAGTAGTGATTTATTGGATTGAGTCTAGTAGGGCCAATTATTCTTGAGTTTTGAGTTTTTGTGCGATTATTTGCCGTCAGCAATATTTTTTTAGCAGTGTCAAATAGTTTATTGGGATTTGGATAACATTACAGATTTTGATAGTCTAAGCATTGTTTCTAACTAATATACGAGTATCATTGCACATTTTTGGCCAGTACAATCAATCTGGATTATGTATTGACCGATAAAATATAGTTTGACCCTAGTATTCGGCCGATAACACACAGTTCGGTTGCAATTTCCCAATATCACATTGTCAAATTTTTGAAAAAATTATGCCAATTATATACATTTTTACTGGTTGTAGACCGAAGCTGGCCCCTTCGGTTTTTCTACCTAAGGAACAAAAGCGCCGACCTCTATTGACATCTTTATATCGAGGGCCTCATGCCAAAAGGGCGTATCCACTAAAACACATATTTTCAGGATTGGTAATTAAAGCTTTGTTATTACATAGTTATTATTAAATAGTTCTTATTTAAACACCAGTACACTTAATAACACTTTCAATATATTCTTTTTTATTGAATGACTGACTACTGAGCATGACATGAGTGGATTTGAGTTAAATAAGTTCCTTCGATGGGAGAACTGCGACGGACAATAGGAGACACATGATTTCTTCCTCCTCCATCAATCTTGCTCTATACCTGTGCGAGTGTCAAAGATTTTGTTAGTCTTTGGCTCAGCCTTTTTGCTGGTTTCTCTATTAACGTAAAGACTCTCTCAAGAACAATATTATTCCCAAAATAGAGTGACTGTTATCCTACACTGAGGTAAATCCACTAGGCCTTGATTCCTGGTATTATATGATTGTATATCTTTGCGTAAAACTAGGCTATTTTCTTGTTACTTCACATTGACTGTACAAAAAAAAGTACATAAGCATTAAAAACTGTAAGATACCTGTTTGAATAAATACAGGTTTACAATGTGCCAGTCTATGTGATTTAGTGATAATACTTAGCAGTTTTTTTCTGAAATAATAAAATGTCATTCACATGGCTACTACTACCCTATGATAAAATACCATAACTTATAACAGAATGGAGAAAAGAAAAATATGAAGCACATAAATAATGTAAGAGGCAAATTATTACTTAGAGACTAAGTAGATATACAATTCTGGATAATTTAGAGCAAACTAGCAAACAAACTCAATGTGGTGTGACTAGGGTAAGCTACTATCAATTACAATGCCTAATAATTCTATGTCTTTCATTTCATTATTACTTTCAACACTACTTCTTGTCTGACAAATTATATGTTAGGTTTTATCCTGATTCTTAACCAGACCATTAGCATTAAACTAAGGTATTTTGAGTCATAAATAACAGGTCATTGACATTTCTACTAGTACTAAGAAAAGTTGTGTCGTCAGCAAACATTGCAGGATAAGAAAGCGATACACTAGCTGGCCGCTCATTTATTGCAAAGAGAAACAGGAGCAAAATTACGGTCCGGTTGTCTTTTTCACATGCTCGGTTTTCTATGAACGATTCATGTTCATCGTCGTCATTTTCGGCCGATTAAATGTGGTGCGATCATCTGTTGAGGCCGTAACTATGCGATTTGGCAGATCATGATCGCTAGCGATCGTCCGGAGATCAGCGGGAAATACTCACTCGAACTTTAAAGTATTAAATAAATGAATCTTTATTGTCACATAAATGTTTAGAAAAATAGCACAGCTATAAAAACAGGTGAGATTGTCCACATCAGTACAATTAATTGTATAATATATCAATTAAATTACATTACATTAAATCAAAATTCTAAAGTTGTGAAAAAACAAATCAAAATTGTTGCTTGAAATAAAATAGTTTTGTCATTTCATACGTCAAACAATAGAGACATTATAACTGATTATCAGTCAAGTATTCATTCACAATGTAATAAGTTTTACTGAACAGAAAATCGACAAGGCTGCTTTTAAAAGTGATTGAGTGGATTCCATTTTTATCTATTAAAGGTAATTTATCAAAAAGCTTTTTCTCCACTAATGTCGGTGTTTCTCTACCAGCTTCAGACAGTGTATTGGATATTGGGAGTTATTTTTAAACCTTGTTTTATAGGTGTGCTCAAAATTTGCATTTAACAATTTTTCCAAGTTTGCCTGTATTATTAATAGTATTTTAAAAATAGTTAAATTTAGAACGGTCATTATTTTTCAAAACTTTGAGTCGAGTAATGAAATACTCGGCCAAAATACTCAATTTTTGAGTACTCGCACACCCTATGTATAATATAGAGAAGCAGGGTGGAGTGTTAAAAACATGGTGAGATTAATGCTAGTTTGTAGGATCGGTATAATGTTCCATAGGAGACCATTGGGGGTGTCTAGCTACTCTAGTGGCGTATTTACCTGCGCCGAGTGCCGCGTTGGCGAGCGGTGACAGCAGGCCGAGGTGCGGGTGTGGACGTCCTGCGAAAGCGACGCAACATACAGAGCAAGCAGATAACAAGCAAGCACTCTCTACGCTACTCACCAAACTCCAACCAATTGCGAATACGATACATCATTCCACGTTCCTCTAGTTGGTAACACGGAATCTTGTTATTAAATATAACCTTTTTGTTCATTAAATAAGCAATACTTAGGTGTCATTTTAAAGAAAATACTTTATCTTGTGTACATCATTGTAATACACAAAAATTGAACTGCTGTAGTGATAAATTTTATAACAACAAATTTTGTTTTAACTTTAAACAATTGATTCATAATTTGCAAACTAAATACACAGGAACTCCGCTATGCAGAAACCGAAAGTTTAACTGTGCAAATCCATTTAAATAATTAATTTAAACTTGACTGTCAACGGAATTGTTTACTAGATAACGCAAATTTGAATCGTACATTCAAGTAAAGTACTTTGCTATGTACCGTGATGCATTTGTTGATATCTGTTAGTGAAAAAAACTTTTTGCGGCCCGGGTTTCCCAACCTCTCAACGTCCATCTATTATTCAGCTGCGCTAAAAATGGGTCAACGTTAAAGCCCCTCACCCTTACTGCGTTGCGTCAGGTATGTCAATAATACCGCCGTTACCGTCATTACCCATTTGAGTGATAAGTGAGATACTTATCACTCAAACATAAGTGAATTAATACTTTAAAACAAGTTAAATTAACCGATTACATTCAGACGTAAACTTTGTACAAATTATTATTATCTTATTTGTATCTTCTCACAGAGACGCCACCTTTTATTTTGGCAATGAAGCCTAAGAGAATTTATATTTTTAAGGGAGTAAAATATTTTAAAATATTATTTTACACCAAATTACAATACTGTACACTATTCAAAAATGTTACTAAGACATTGTTTATGTATTTTTGTACATTAACTTAGTTCCTTCTACGTTTTAACTTAAACATTTTTAATGTCCAAAAATTGTATTTGGATCAAACAGATTTTCGGATTATCGGGTTCTAGTGTATACTGAAAGCTGGACACTAGAAAACTTACTGGGATTTTGTGTCCAAGTCCCAAGAGCAAATTATTCATTTATATAAGTATAGTGTTTTGTTAGTAACGATTTATTTTGTAGAGTAGATTTAGATTACTATTTCAGAAAGCATTAAGGGTTTTTTTTATATGTCTAACTATTAATAAGTTAGAACAGGGTACGATATAAGTAATTACAATTATATTAAATGATAAAAGATACATTGACCAATGAAACTCAGAAAAAGTGGTTAGATGCTAGATTCTCTTTGTCGACAGTTTTATGAAAAGTAAAAACTAAAGTTAACTTTCGTAATCGCACAATCTAGATTGTAAGCATTGAGAGGAAGCATACACTTCAATCATCCTGTATGTTGCAACTGTCAGAATATTAATATTTGTTATAACAAGAATACATGCAATTAAATAAACAACACTTAAAACAGTTCACTGAAGCGTTTGACTATGTCAATAGTATGACTTTTTCTAAACACATGTTCCTAAACTAATAACTTAAATTGCCACAACATATTTTACAGTATGGTAACTTTCTTCATGAAAACACATGCAACACTGAGAACCTTCAACCCCAGCCCACACTGAGAACAACAATAACTAACTATTCACGATGAGTAACATTACAGATGATTATCTAATGAACAATTGATCACAGATGATTATTTTGACTCACTTGGTCCTTATCAGCTACTTTTACAGTAGAATCTCCGTAAGGCAATTCTTGATTTGGCTTAACTTTAACCTTAAACTAACTAGGCCTCGTGGAAATTTTACTTTGCTTTTGTGTTAACTAATTAAAATGCGAGTCTCATAAATCTCCTGATTTCCTTAAATTTTTCCACCTTTTTAATGACCAATGAGATTCCTTGAGTTTGTGTAGAGTCCTATGCTTCTACATTCAACCAGGATATTCAACCCTCCAACTGGTCATATTTCTCCGTGCTGAGCTGAGTTGTTTTTCACTGTCTAGCATGAGTTTTTTTTTTATCTATAAAAATGATTTTACCTCTATCAACCATATATTCTTTTGCAAAAATATATGCTTTGTTAGGGTTAAAATAGTTATTTTCAAGAAAAAATGGCATAAACCACAACTGTGACACTTTAAATGGCGCCAACAATGGAAAGACATAAAATCTCTTAATCGGTTACAAATAATCACAAACAACACAGAACATCATGCGATTACAAATTCCAAGTAGAATCATATGGGGCTGATTCGAGTATCGATGTAAAGCACAATAACGATGTATCACACCGTGAAGAAAAGGGTCTCGATCACGACTTTAGCAGTATACACATAGCGTCCTTGGATCACGATCGCGACCTTTGGCAGTTAGAAGGTTAAGATAAACAACCAATTTTTTTCAATCATTTAAATAAATTTAAAAAATAAGTTAACAAAATACCTAAGTACAAATAACTAAACCATTTATGGAACTGTACAATTCCTTTTCTAATTTGTAAAAAAATCAGCCTCTTGGAGTTAACTTTCTAAGTAGTTCAAAGTCCACTTTAATATTAAAAGAGATTTTCCAGTCTCTCATCTTCTGACAGACTGCACCCAACAAATGTTAATCTTAGTACACAACAAACGTACACAGTTTTGCATTAAGATCAAAATAATTTTGAATGGGCCAATTTTTAGTAACAGCGGCTATGGACATTACAATTAGTTTGTTTGCTGGTGCGTATCTACAGGTGGGTTTGGGGGTGGGAGTGGGGGGTACCTGGGACGTTGAGGGTGTCGTGCAGCAGAGAGCGACTGCTGGAGAAGAACGGTCGCAGCGAGGGCTTGGGCGTAGACGAGATGCTCATGGTGTCCACCTCGGGGCCCGAGTCACTCATGTCCTCCAGCTCCTCAAACAGGTCCTCGATATCGGCCGGGTCCATGTCAGTGCCTGGACAAAGGAACAGAGTTACACTAGGGGAAATAAAATACGAAGGTGAAGCTATCTTAAACAACTTTCACATGGCAATATATACACTTCTCAATAAAGAACGAAGAATAATTTGTACTAGTAAAACATACCACGGAAACAAACACTGGAGACCAGCTTCCAACGAAACAGTCTACAAGGAAATAAAACCTGCCACAAGTGCATTGAAGAAGAAAATAATTTAATTCCTTGGACACCTAATCAGAACAACTGAAAACAGAATAAAAGAGGAACTAAACAGAACTAAACACAAAACAGTAATAATAAAAGAAAAACTGTGGACAAGCAAGGTCATTATAAGCTGAATGATAGAAAGAAATGAATGAGCAAGTTACACATTACAAAAGAAGATTTGAAGGACAAAATAGTTACATGAAGAAACTTGATCACAAACAAATGACTTAGGCCAGACAAAAAAAAAAAAAAACACCTGATAGGAAAGGCGATTCCAGATGAGGAAAAATAATTTTGATCTGAGAAAATGAAGAAGTTCTGGGCCAACAGAAAACAGAAGAATCCAAGGAGAATATGGCTTAACAAGTCCAATGTAGGCCATAAAATAGAATACAGTAAATAAATAGAGTTTTGTTTTCCTGTAGCATGTTTTAGAGACAGGATTTCTCCAGGACATTTTGCAAAAAAATATTGTCGACTTTCAACAATCCATGGGTCCTTTTGTGGAACAACTAAATAACAAATACTTTCATTTCATGCTTTACCAACAAGAAAGAAATTTCTAATTTAATGAGTTCTTCAAACGGACCAAAATTTGTTTTACTACCGAGTCTCACACAATTAAAAAAAAAATAATACAATCTCTTTCAGCCTTAAAAAGCTTAACTAATAAGTAGGGATCAACTCAAAAAATATTATACAGATAGTGTTAAAATGAAAGTTATTTTTTTTTATTCTCAACATTTTTTGTTTACTAACAACCTATTATTACTGCAGCTGCAAGTCAACTTACTCCCCAATAGGAGTCAAAATATGCCCGATGCCTCGACTTAGGATTGGAGGAAATCCAGGCTTACTGGGGAAATTTGAACTTGCAAATAATTTGCGGTGCACTTTAAACAAAACATTTGAGCGAGGTTTTCCTGCCACAAAAAATCAATGTTCCTAACCTGATATATTTCTACCGATGGTGCCTCGTTCAGTCTCTAGTCCCTGCAGATCTTCATTAACTCTGAATCTCTTCAACAAAGATATGAACTTCTGTTTCAAGTTTCTTTGCTGCAAAATAAAAATACAATTCAGTGATGAATTTGAGTTGGAGAAAATAATTTGTCCACTGTTTTTACTGTTTCATAAATACTCTATCCAGTTACTCAACATCATGCAGTGTCACTGACCCTGGCATTGACGGGTATCTTGGACTTCCTCGACCGACGCTCCTCCAGCATGGGCTCTGAGTCCGACCCCTCCTCGTTGCTGCTGAACTCCTCATCCTCGTCTGAGAACTCCGCCACTCGTCCTGCGGCACAACAATTACAACTAAAGTTAGTTTCATGGACAGTACAATTATTTATCTTAAATTAGATCTGATCAACATTTCTTTACTGTATTTCTTAACTTTTATATTAACTGAAATTTTATAATTTGAGATTTTTTAAACCAGAGATTAACAAATCCCATTTTAATCTCAAAACATATTGATGTTATGTTACACTATTTTATAACCTATAATTTTTTTAACCTGTTCGATCCTGTCGCCGCAGTGTTGCAGCGTCATGCAACAGTTTTTATTTTTTTTTTACTTCAAGTTTGCCTGGCCAGCCACATACCATCACTTAAATAACACTTAATATACCAGGATACGCGGCATAATAATACCTCTCTTGTGGTATATTTTGATTTGTGTTAACATTCTTGGCAGCCCTGTTGTAGTATTTTCTCTTTAACAGCTGATTTTTTTATCAATTTAAAAAAACAGCCTTCTGCAGCTGTTTGTATGTTTATTTTAACAATGTACAATATAAGAAAAAACTATATACAATAATTTATCAAGTAGGATATTGCGTAAACTAGAAAATTAATTAATGGACTTAACAGTTTTAAGTCCCTAAAAAAATTACACCACCCGCATTTCAAGAAAAACTCGGGGTAAAAAAATGCATGAATAAAAATGTTGCCAAATACACCAGAACCACGATAATCCAACGGACATAAACAAGAATTGTATGTTTAGGTTAAAAGGAACAAATTGAATGTACACAAATTGCATAAACAATGCTTTATTAATATTTTGAACTAGTGAATAGTCCTGTAATATGGTGTAAAACAAGATTATTGACGGTTTTCAATAGTTTTTTAGGTTCTGAACTGTTAGATTTCGTTACAATACTTTTTCCAGTCGGTTATCATCACCTTACCCACTCCAAACTCCAAGGACAGTTTAGTAGCACTTTCACCTTTATCTAAGCAACTCAATAGCTCAAGTTTCTCTTTAAAAGTGTAAGTTGATGCTCACGCTCATTTGACATGATGAACTACAGTGACTCACTTATCACTGGCTTGGGTATATGCGCTTTGGGTAACGGCAGTACGGGGTATTCCTGACTCATACGACGCAATGCTGAGGAAAGGGGAAGGGCTTTTATCTTGGTCTATTTTTAGCGCAGCCATTGACTATAGTTAGCTACTGAATGAGACCATTTATATGGCCCAGCTGTATGCCAGAATTTGACTTGGACGTAGTTCTATCAAGTCACTGACAGAGTGTGCTGCTGTTAACTACTTATTTTTTTATTATTCACGTTAACTTGTAAAAAATCTCTACCCCAGAAAGCCAGTGATGGTCAATTTATGATTACTTCCTGACACACTAACTGTTGTATGATCCCCTCCTGAGAGGATAAGTAATAGTTGACAGAAGTACACTCTGTTGGTGATTAGAGTACTATGTACTTTTTTAATCCTGACTCACACAAAAATAGAGACAGCTTGTACAATGGCAATGAGAAGTCGCTTCAGTTTCTTTAGTCAATGGCGCAACGGAACAATATATGGACAGGCATTGGGGGGGTTGGGAAACCCCGTCCACGTATAGATTTTTTCACTAATGATGTCCAGAAAATATTTCTGTAATTACTAAAAAAAATGGGATCTAAAGACACATTACAAACAGTAGAATGTATCCATTTAGGCTACTTTATACTCTACAAATAGTATTAAAATATAAGATAATTAGTTGATCAAAAGAGGATTGAAAGGGAGACACTACGGTTTCCAGCTATCATTTATTACGCTAGTGTAGTGTAGTAGTAGTGTAGTAGTCACTGACCGGAATGCTGAGAGTGCTTGGTAGCCTCCTCGTGGTCCACTGGCTGGCTGTTGAGAGCCTGCACCGACACCCTGGCCACCACGTTGCTGTGGCTCTTGGGTTCCTTCATGTCACTGACCAGGTCCAGTTCCAGGTCCATCTGTCTCTGCAACACCTGTTGACAACCATGTTTACCATTTCAGTGCTTAGTAGCCTCCTCGTGGTCCACTGGCTGGCTGTTGAGAGCCTGCACCGACACCCTGGCCACCACGTTGCTGTGGCTCTTGGGTTCCTTCATGTCACTGACCAGGTCCAGCTCCAGGTCCATCTGTCTCTGCAACACCTGTTGACAACCATGTTTACCATCTCAGTGCTTCGTAGCCTCCTCGTGGTCCACTGGCTGGCTGTTGAGAGCCTGCACCGACGCCCTGGCCACCACGTTGTTGTGGCTCTTGGGTTCCTTCATGTCACTGACCAGGTCCAGCTCCAGGTCTATCTGTCTCTGCAACACCTGTTGACAACCATGTTTACCATCTCAGTGCTTAGTAGCCTCCTCGTGGTCCACTGGCTGGCTGTTGAGAGCCTGCACCGACACCCTGGCCACCACGTTGCTGTGGCTCTTGGGTTCCTTCATGTCACTGACCAGGTCCAGCTCCAGGTCCCTCTGTCTCTGCAACACCTGTTGACAACCACGTTTACCATCTCTGTGCTTGGTAACCTCCTCATGGTCCACTGGCTGGTTGTTGAGAGCCTGCACCGAAACCCTGGCTACCACGTTGCTGTGGCTCTTGGGCTCCTTCATGTCACTGACCAGGTCCAGCTCCAGGTCCATCTGTCTCTGCAACACCTGTTGACAACCACGTTTACCATCTCTGTGCTTGGTAACCTCCTCATGGTCCACTGGCTGGTTGTTGAGAGCCTGCACCGACACCCTGGCCACCATGTCGCTGTGGCTCTTGGGCTCCTTCATGTCAATGACCAGGTCCAGCTCCAGGTCCATCTGTCTCAGCAACACCTGTTGACAACCACGTTAACCATCACACCCTGGCCACCAAGTTGCTGTGGCTCTTGGACTCCATCATGTTACTGACCAGGTCCAGCTCCAGGTCCATCTGTCTCTGCAGCACCTGTTGACAACCACGTTAACCATCTCAGTGCTTGGTAACCTCCACATGGTCCATTGGCTGGCTGTTGAGAGCCTGCACCGACGCCCTGGCCACCACGTTACTGTGGCTCTTGGGCTCCTTCATGTTACTGACCAGGTCCAGCTCCAGGTCCATCTGTCTCTGCAGCACCTGTTGACAACCACGTTTCCCATATTCAACTGACTCCGAATCATCTCAGCGCTTCCCTCGAAGGCATAACTAATAATTGTGAGTACTGTACATTATGAAACTCTATACCACAGTAACCAAATTTTATCCTTTCAGAAGGTTGGACGTCAAAATCCGTTGAGCGTTAATGGGCAAGCCTTCAGTAATTAAACCTGGCCCTGGTAGCAGTCTGTTGTTTATAATACATTTTTCATTCAAATCAAAATACTTCATATCAATTGAAAATATCCCCAAAAGAAAACAAATGAGTCAGTATGATTCTGAAACAATAAGATGGCCCATTAATGATTTCCAGAGAAGTTCCTAGTGGCATTAAGTGTGTGGCGATCACACATAGCCTAACAGCAGCTATCAACAAAATTCGATCTACAAGTATTATGAAACATCACATTGTCCATGAGAATGTTGAAACTAGTAATCGCTTTGAAGCACTAGCAGTAAGCGAAGAGGATGTCAAAGTAGATGAACACAACACTTCTAACCACTTTAAAACTAGCACTCTTAATAAAAAAACAAAGAAGAAAAAAGTGCTTATTTGTGCCGATAGTCACGGTCGTGATTTGGCTTGGCATATGAGTGTTGTTCAGGGAACACACGAAGCAGTAGGTTTTGTAAGACCTGGTGGACTTACCAGGGATGTCCTTGGGAAAAGAAATATTGACCAAGAAAATCTAGGTGAAGAGGATACTCTGGTAGTGATTTGTGGGTCTAATGACGTAGCAAAAAATGAAGCAGACAAGGTATTTGAAACTTTAACAGAGACTCTAGATAACGTAAATACAAACGTTGTTTTAGTAGATTTACCAATGAGGTATGACTTGGCACAGTGGTCGTGTGTAAACAAAGAGGTAATAAAAACTAATAAGCGCCTCATTGAACTGAGTGAAAGTTATCCTAATGTTTCGGTGGTCAAGGTGAGTAATGCTCCAAGACACTTGCATACGCGACATGGGCAGCACCTCAATCAGGATGGGAAGAGATGGTTAACGAAACTAATTGCCGAAAAGGTTGCATCATCATCAGCTGTTGCAAGAGGTTGTCTGCAAAGAATAGATGTTCAGCCGCCTCCCCCAGGAACTGAGCCCCTGCCGGAAAACTCCAACTTTCCAGGACAACCCAGTCTTGTGCATCGACAGCATCGAACACCAATGGACCCATAGATATATGTAAGTTGAGTAGGTCAAATAAAGGAAATAATGTAAATACTTTTATTATTGACAGTTCACCAACAGGGGATATTGTAAATAAAAATGTAAATGGGAGTAATAATAATTCTGGAAAAAGCTGTAGTAGTCCTAAGATAAATTTAAAAATTTTTCACCAGAATTGTCAAAGCTTGTTTAACAAAATTGGAATTTTAGAAAATGTTTCTTGTGAGTTGGATTTAGATTTTTTGTGTATTACGGAACACTGGATGGAAAGCAATGAAATTTGTAAATATTCTATTAATGAGCTAAAACATGTTACTAGTTATTGTCGAACTACCAAGATTCATGGGGGATCTGCAATTTTCACTCGGTATGATCCTTCTTTTATTAAAGTAATGGATGTCATAAACAGACTCTCTGTTGAAATGGATTGTGAAATCTCATGTATTGAAATATTAAATGTTAATATATTGTTAGTAACTATTTATCGCAGTTCTAATGGTAATGTAGAAAGTTTTTTAAATGTAATGGAGAAATTATTAAGCCACCTTAATCGGTTAAACAAGCCCTCAATCATATGTGGTGATTTCAACATGAATTTTCTTGGCCATGAAAAGGATACTGTAAACTTTGTAAATCTTTTGAATATGTATGGATTAGAAATGACAGTTACTGTGCCTACTCGAGGGTTAAGATGCCTAGATAATGTATTTACTTCTTTAGATGGCAATTATACAATCAATGTGGTTAACAGACATGTTAGCGATCACCTAGCACAGGTTTTTCAGTGTGTTTTTGACAATAAACTAGATAACTGTTCTACGGAAAATTTTAAAACCATTACGAAGATAACTGATGCAGGTATTAGAGAATTTAAATTCTATTTAGAGAAAGAATGCTGGAAGGATGTATTTATGACAAATGATCTGCATGTTAGCTTTAGTACTTTTGTAAATATTTTAAAGTATTATTTTAGCATTTGTTTTGTAACTACTGTAAATAATTTTAAAACTAGACCTAAGAAAGCTCATGCAAAATGTATTTGGTACAATTTAGAGCTACAAAAGCTTAAAGATAGATTAGATATGCTGTATGATTTATCAAAATCTACAAATATTGCGTGGTATAAAAATGAGTATAGGCATGTCAAAATTGTGTATAGACGTAAAATTAAGGAAGCAAAAAAACAGGCGAATGTTAGCTTTATTGATAATGCAAAAAATAAAACAAAAGCTTTATGGAGTATTGTGAATAAAAGTAAAAAGGGTAATGTAAATAGTAGTGTAAATAATGTTTTTATGCCAGATGAATTTAATGACTTTTTTATAAATATTGCCAAGGATTCAATCATTCCGAATTCGTATGGAAGTAGTAACTGTGATTTTAACCTATATTTAAGTAACATGACTGTACCTGAACATATTGATGAATTTTGTTTTAAGTTTGTTACAGAAAGAGATATTTTAGATGTGGTTCAGCAACTAGCTCCTAAAAAAAGTAAGGATCATTTTGGTCTGACAAATGCTCTGATTAAGGAAACCATTACCAGTTTTGTATCTCCACTGACAGTTCTCGTTAATGGTTGTTTAGGGCTGGGGATATTTCCTGATGTTCTAAAAATTACTAAAGTGCATCCTATATATAAAAAAGGTAAAAAAGAGGAGATAGGAAACTACAGGCCTGTTGCGATTGTACCAGTCCTGTCTAAAATAATAGAAATAGTTATTGGTAACCAACTAATGCAATACTTAGAATCCAATGGTTTGGTTTGCAAAGAACAATTTGGATTTCGAAAAGGACTATCTACAACTCAAGCAATTATTTCTCTAGTTGATAAGGTTCTAGATTGTTATGAAAAAAAGGACTTTGCTGCAATAACTTTCTGTGATTTAAGCAAAGCTTTTGATCGAGTATCGCATAAAATACTATTAGAAAAACTGAAGCACTATAATATCAAAGGTGTCGCTCTAGATTTATTCAGGTCTTATCTGCAATGTAGGTCTCAGTATGTAGTTTTAGGAACAAGTGAATCTCAATGTAAACCTGTAACCTGTGGAGTCCCACAAGGTTCTGTACTTGGGCCATTATTGTTTTTGATAGTGGTAAATGACTTAAATGTAAATGTCCCATCAGACGTTGTTTTATATGCAGATGATACCACGGTAATCACTAGGAACTCAGATTATTGTAAACTTATAGAAAACTGTAAGGTGAATCAAAATTTTATAGAAGACTGGCTCACAGCAAATAATTTAATTCTGAACAAAGATAAGACAGCAACTGTAGTATTTAGCCTTAGAGAAACTCCTGAATTGCCATATGAAAACCTGCATCAAAAATTTTTAGGCCTAATTTTTGATCCTACTCTAAACTGGCACCATCATGTTAATTTGGTAAAAAGCAAACTCAGCTCAAGTATATTTGCTATAAAACGGTTATGTGGTGAATTAGAACAGGCTGCTATTGTACAGGCATATTATGGACTTTTTCACTGCCATCTGAGTTATGGTTTAATTGCTTGGGGATCTTCTCCTCATGCAAAGGAAGTGTTTATTATGCAAAAAAAGGCTATTAGAGTAATTGCAGGTGTAAATAAGTATCATAGTTGTAGAGATCTTTTCAAAGAGTTTAAAATATTAACTTTGTTTTCTTTATACATGCAACAATGTCTGATTTATCTTAGGAAAAATATTGTTCAACTAAACTGTAGAAGAGATATGCATAGTTATAATACTCGTTTTTGTAATAATTTAAATACGCCAAAGGTGAGATTAGTTAAGACAGATAAAAGCCCTTTGCTGATGGCTATCAAGTTGTACAACAAGTTACCATTGGATATAAGATTGCTTAGTGATAAGCATTTTAAAACTAAACTAAACTATTTCCTGTATAAAGAATCATTTTATTCTGTAGATGAATATACAACAAGAATGTGGACTGTGAATGACTTTTGTTAATACTGTTTACCAATGTGTGTGACGTGCCAATGTATTTGTATGAAATATTTTCTGGCTGAATAAATTTCTTATTCTTATTCTTATTCTTATTCTTATCGCTGTGCCGTGCTCTCTACCCCTTCCCGCATCCGACGTACAATTTATGCCACTAACAAATGTTTGCCCTTCTTCAAAAACTATAAAATGTGTAATAAATCAGTTAATATTGCGTTTCAAATAAGTTACTAGGGTACGCTAAAATATTTGTATAATTTTTTTACTCATCAAGGGATTAACTAACCATAATTATAAAGGTTTATACAGTAAGTCCAACTTTTTGTTTTAAAATAATATATCAGTTAGATTAATTGCTTTGTTTACTTTACCCTACACGTTTGTAATAACCAATTCAACTATTATCCCCAAAGCAGAAAAGTGAGCGGCAGTTATCGCAAAACAAAACTGAATGCTCAAAAAACACTTTGAGGTATTTTTAGTAAAAAGGAAAACTTGTCTGAAATCAATTTAAAATTCAATATTTTAGGACAAAGTAAAACCTAAATAGGCCTAGTATATGATATATAGTTCAGGTTCAAAAGATTATACGGGCGAGACAGCATTGTGGAATCTGATAGCAGTTATGAGCAATTAAAGTTTGACATTTGAAAGCAACTGAGTCAACAAATAAATTTGCCAATCGTGACTACATTTTTAAAGTGAATATTCAGATGAACAGATGTTGACGTTGTTCATATTATTTTTTACACTTTGTAGAAACCATTAATAGTGAAAAAGAGAGTAGAATAGGATTAAGTACTGAGGAGATAAATTGAATATCCATACAGCTCAATTGGTATTTTAACACAAAAACCTGGTATATCACAATAATTTATTCCTACTTATAATTGTTTCATTCAATATTCAATGTGATGTTATAAAACATAAACAACAGACCTTACAACCTGAACAAGTGAACTTGAAAAAAAACTTCAAATTTCCATAGAGTTTGGCCTCCCCCTAGTATCTTCACAACACAATCAATCCATCTTGAGTTTACGTTGATCGACTGCGATCTTTAGAACCAATTTCACAGTCTCAGGGCACAGAATTAAATAACATCCTCATATCCCTAAGCGGTGATACCTGAGTGGTCAGGTGTGACAGTAAAGGATTTTACCACTTAGACAAGACCTTTTAATTTCTGAGGGTTTTCTCTTAAAACCCTTTCTGCAGGAATTTTAATTAATTTTATCAATATTTTGTATTTAATAACTTAGCTTAATGAAAACATTAATTTAACCACCTTACCTGAGACATGTTGATGACACCTTCAGCTAAGGTTTTGTATCCCAAGATAGTTCTATTTTTGTAGCGTTTACGCCTTTGTAGCATCACATGTAGTTTATTGCCATCTTGCTTGAGAAAGTGTGGATACTGTAACAATCAGATTAACTGTGAGGATCAAGGAGGAAGTAACACAAACAAGTTCTGAAAAACACAAAAGTTCCAACCATAAAGCATTATTTAAATAAGTGGGAGAGGCCTGGAGCAGTGGTTAGAGGGGGAGACTTTGGTCTGCAAGGCCCCAGGCCCAGCTTCAATTATAGGTTCTTACCTGTCTAGAAAACAAAAAACGGATATATCTCTGAGGCCGGGAGAACTACCTCTGAATTAGGAATCTCTCTCCCATAAAAAAAAACTACCAAAAAATGTTAAATAAGTTTATTAACTTTACAATTTTCAACAAATCTGTTTTATATTTTAGTATCAAACATAAACCAGTTTAAATAACACGGCTTAGTAATAAATAACATTGTGAAAAATTATAAAAACCAAAATACCTGAAGAGAGAAATTAAGTTGAAGTTCTGTGTCCAAAAGGCCATTCGGAGGCAGCACCATTTCATTAGATCGCAATGTCCGTTTTGAGCCCTGAAAAAATTTCATAAAAGTGACGATTACTTAAATCAGACATTGATCACCTTAATCACTGTATAAGACGACGATGCAAAAAGGGCATATTTTATGGCGAATATGAATGAAAAATAGATGTATAATGGGTAAGATGCCTTTTGTAGCCTTGTTACTGACTAAGACTGACTGATTCTTTAGCCAGGATCATTATTTAACACATTCACTGATATTCATGATAGGTAACTGCATGTTTCCTTGTTAGGCAACCGTTGGAAATCCGGCGCGCCGAACTGAACTGTTAATAGCCTAATGACCAATGGCAGCTAGATCCAGTATAGGACCTTCATCAAGATTTTCTTAGGATTTTGCTTAGGATCGATCTGGCGAACTTCAGATTATGAAGCAAACACGCCAACAACTGTGCTACTCAGCCAATATTATCTTATATTATATTAAGTACTGGGATACAGTAATTGAGGCTGTTTGTTATTTGTCATCAGATAAAATTTGCATTATACCTTGCAAAAAGGTGAATGAGAGAGATAGTGACAAAAACTAATGAGAGACATTATTATTCAATTAAATATACTTTTATTAAACAAAATTTGACCCTAGTGTTAACAAAAATAATATATTTATGATTTATGATATTTTTTTTTCGGTATTAATAGTATTAATGTCTGAGAGCATACAACACCATTTGATGAAAGAGAAAATCCCTAGATACAGTAATGCAATAGATATAGAAATATCACTCAATTCTACTTAGTTCCGTGTTGAGCTTTACTCTGCAATATACAAACAATAAACTTAGAACTAAATATTTCTGAAAAAAAAAACAGCTGAAAGAAAATGATACTTTATGTCAACAACTATGTTTCATACTACAATACAACAGAAGCTAAATCTATCATTATAGAAAATCTGTATTAGGCACTAATTCTCTAAGTGAAATTCAGAAAGAGAAAATTTTGATATTTAATAAATCGCAGGATGGTGGGAGATGGCTAAAATTATAAATATTGGCCCTTGAGACTCGGGGGAAATAGTAGTGTTACAGTGCTGAAAAATTGCATGTCAGCTAGAATTAAGGATGCTATGAGGGATTGCATGTCCCCATAAGAAAACAAGGAAACAGTAAAACATCTGTTTTGTTTACATAAACACAAGGTTAAGGGCTAGGCCTCTTCAAGCCATTAGCCTAAGTTCTAAGCTTGGATATTATTACTGATTGGAACTTTGATGACCCCGTAGAGTGGAGCACTAAGGGATTTTTTAAATGGAGCTAGACCTTCCTACAGCTCATTTATATACTATTAACCATGGTAAAAGTAAGCCTAGGCTTACTTACACCATGCTATTAACTAACTGCCTTCATTCAAAATTTCAGCTCAAATGGTTCTGATGGTTAGCGTTAAACTGGAACAAAAAACACGACAGACAGACCTCACTTTTCTTTTATAACAGAATGGATCAATATCCAAATATCTTTTATATAAGCATTTACAACTAAACTTTCCAGTGATAGGGCATACATACATAAAGAATGCGTACATATGTGTACCTAACGTTAGTTAAAGGAAGATTGATAGATAAGGACAGAAGAACAAGAATTATGTCGTTACATACAGAATTTTCAAAGCACTCCACATACTTGAATTATTAAGCTCAAAATACCATGCAACAAATATTACTTAAATAAACACATTACTTTAATATTAAAAGATTGTTTGTAAATTATGAAATTGAAGAACACATTAACAAAAAGTTTGTTTGGCCTTTGCTATGCTATGGAATATTTTGTTATGTAATGGCTTTGAAGGATTACCATAAAATACCTTTTGGGGACTGAATATTTATTATAAATGCCAGTTTCTGCCGAAGAACACAAATTCATATTTGTTGATAAATTAAAAATTAGTTTTAGCGAATTTCCCCTATAGGGAAGAAGCTATTACCGAAGTCGGCATGGTAAGACCTAGACCCGGGACCATGATAACTTTTCGTTTTGAGGTCCCCACATGCCAAAAACACCATTCGTTCAAAACTGTATATGTATATATGTGTCCGTGGGTGCGATAACTCTCTTAAATTTGGTCCGATTTTGATGAAATTTGGTACAAATATGTAAAGCAACATTTATGACTTTAGGTTCGAAAACCAGCCAGATCGCTCTATCCAAAAGGGTATCTTGGGGGGGGGGGGGTTTGTACCCCAAAATGGGTTTTTAGAGTTTTTTACATATAGTATTTTAGTAAATCCAATTTCAGTTTTCACCATTAAATTTAGCTTAAAAAACAAACAATTTGGTGTTTTCATCATTGCTCTACGTCAATTGGTTCCCGAGATATTGAAAGTGCTAAACACAGTACATTGTCCAATGTTATCCTTATGGAGAATGAGAAAAATTGTATATCTTGCTTCTTTATCAACTTATCTTGACGAAACTCGGTATATTGCTTTATACCGTTGTGTGGTCTATTAATGTTTGCACGAAAAACTATTTTTTTGCTGATAGTTCCCGTAGCAGCAAACCTGCGTATTCAGCCACCATGTTATTCTTATGGAGAATAAGTAAAATGTTATCTGCCCTTAATTATGAACATAAATTAATAAAATTTGGTATATGGCTTTACCTACTTGAATTATACAAAAATTTGCATAAAAACATATTTTTGTGTACCTTGTTTCAGCAAACCTGCATCCTCAGACGCCATGTTATTCTCATAGAGAACAATTAAAATGTCATAAGGCATTTATTTATGAATGTATATTGATGAAACTTGGTATGTGGCTTTAGTGGTATCAAGATATATATATATATATATATATATATATATATATATATAAATTTGAAATTTGCTGAGTATGCAGGTTTGCTGCTACGGAGGTATTCTTCCTATACCATGTTGTCATACCTTGTTCTTTGCAAATTAAAACTGCCACCAATACATAATTATCTATTTAAAGCAATTTTTGATTTATTGCAGATTTGTAAGAAATGTGTGTAGCATTAGCTATGAACATTCTTAACATTAATTTTGTTTGTTAGAAGTGGAAGAGGAAGAATCATTTAGAAGAATCATTGTAAAACTTAAGCCAGAAGTGTCAGCAAGATTTACAAAATCACTGCACTCACGTGAACATGACTTAAGCTAAACATGAAGGAGTATTTTTTAAATTTTTCTCGTGGAAGTATAATTTACTATCTTCTACGTTTTAACGTTATAATGTTGAGTGGTCTGCATATTAAATGTTGGTGTGATGTGATGAATCAAATTTAACTTTCTGTATATTCATGTGTGGTGAGATATTGTGTGCTTTTTGTCTGATGAAAATATCGTTAAAATATCAAAATATTGTTAACCCAGTTAATAATAAATTCACTGACAGGTTTCTAGCAGGATTAAAATACTGGCCAGCATCTCCAAAATAAGATGTTTTAAATTTGCTTGATTTCAAAATTAAAAAATCTGTTTGAAGCACACAATTAGTTTGCAGTTATCAAACTGAATATAAAAAATGAACTGATTTTGTAGCACAGTAATATTTTAAAATGTCTGTACTCAACTAAATGAGAACATATTTTAGTTTAAATAGCAGTATTGCTACAATCTTGCAATACTACTATATTGTTTTTGTTTTGAGACTTGAAAAAACCATTTCTAAATAATTATTTTGAACACCATGCAACCTGAGTCGTAGCCCTAAACTAGGACTAAGTATTGACTGAAGACCTAACTCTACTTTCAATGATCTAAGAAGAAACCTTTCACTTTACAACGTCTGAAGTTTTCTTATTTAATTTATATCCTATTAACATATTCCCCACCTAATATAAAAGGTTTAATTTTTAGCCACCATTAGAATATTTGTTGTTTTAAGCGAATTTCCCCTATAGGGAAGAAGCTATTACCGTAGGTCTCATGGTAAGACTTAAGCCCGAGACCATGACAATTTTTTGTTTTGAGGTCCCCAGATGACAAAAACACTGTTCGTTCAAATTTATATATGTGTGTGTGTGTTTCCGTGAATGCAATAACTTGAGTAAAAAACGTCCGATTTTGATGAAATTTGGCTCAAATGTGTAAAATGACATTCATGACTTTAAGTTCGAAAACCAGAAAAATCGGACCATGGGAAAGGGGGTTTATGGGGGTTTTAAATTTTCCAAAAATCAGTTTTTTTTTTCATTTTCACCCTAAAATTTTTTAAAAGCTTAATTTTGGTTTTGACCATGTTTTAGAGCTTAAAAAACAAATAATATAGTATTCTGAATTATTAACAAAGGTTAAGTGGTTGCGGGGAAAATCCAAAAAACCTACTCATAAAATCTTCCATGTTAATCTTATGGGAAAAAGGTTTTTGGCTTTTCCTAAGGTTATTTTAATGTAAACTTCACATTTGCTTTTACCAATCTGTTCAGTGCCTAGTTCTTTTACCTAGTTGAGCTATATTGATATTTGTATAAAAACCCATTTTTAGTGTTCCTTATTTCAGCAAACCTGCATACTCAGCCGCCATGTTATTCTTATGGAGAATAATTAAAATGTCATAAATCGTTTATTTTTGAATGTATATTGATGAAACTTGGTATGTGGCTTTATGTGGTATTAAGATAAATTAATATGAATTGGAAATTCGCTGAGTATGCAGGTTTGCTGCTACGGGGGTATTTTGATGATTATTCCCGTAGCAGCAAACCTGCGTACTCAGCCCCCATGTTATTCTTATAGAGAATAAGTAAAATGTAATGACTCCCTTAATTATGAACATAAATTAGTACAACTTGGTATGTAGCTTCACTTGGTTGAGTTATATTGATAATTGCATAAAAACCCATTTTTTCTCTTGTTGCAGCAAACCTGCTTACTCAGCCCCATGTTATTCTTATGGAGAATAACTAAAATGTTATATAGTGCTTATTTATGATTGAATATTGATGAAACTTGGTATGTGGCTTCGCCTACTTAAATTATATCTATATTTGCATAAAAAACAATGGTTTGTCTTCCTTGTTTCACCAAACCTACGTACTCATTACCAATGTTATTGTTATGGAGAATAATTAAAATAGCTTATATGTGAATATATTTTTATGAAACTTGGTATGCGGCTTTATGTGGTATTAAGACAAATATTATGTATTGGAAATTCGCTGAGTACGCAGTTTTGCTGCGACGGGGTATTTTTAAATATCACCTTTGTTGGAGACTCAATAAAATCAAACCTACGATTCTACTCTGAGAATTGTTTGGGTTCTAAATTGAATATTGTTACCCACTTCTTAATAAAAAATTAAATTTCCTGTCGTAAGCCCAGTAAAAATACTTGAGTCACTACTCACTGAGATTTATAACATATTGCTGTTGAGATATTGAATCTAGTGGATTTGTATAATTTTTGTAATGTACAATCTCAATTGTGGGCTGACGTATAAGTGTGATTTCAGATTTGTTTTATTCATCTAAAGGCAAAATATTTACCCCAGTAGCAGCAAACCTGCATACTCAGCGAATTCCCAATGCATATATATGAATCTTAATACCACATAAATCCACGTACCAAGTTTCATCAATATACATTCATAAATAAACGATTTATGACATTTGAATTATTCTCCATTAGAATAACATCGCGGCTGAGTATGCAGGTTTGCTGAAGCAAGGAACACAAAAATGGGGGTTTATACAAATATCAATATAACTCAACTAGGTAAAGCCACATGTCAAATTGTATTAATCCCCCATATAAAAATAACTCATAATTAAGGGAGATAACAAGTTACTTATTCTCTATAAGAATAATATTGGGGCTAAGTACGTAGGTTTGCTGATATGGGAACTGTCGGCCAACAAATGTTTTTTAGTGCAGATATCAGTAGACCACAATGATATGAAGCAATATAACAAGTTTCATCAGGATAAGTTGATAAATAAGCGATATATACAGTTGTTCTTATTCTCCATAAGAATAACATTGGACAACATACTGTGTTTAGCACTTTCAATATCTCTGTAACCATTTGACGTAGAGGAATGATCAAAACACCAAATTGTGCGTCTTTTTAAGCTGATTCCAATGGGAAAAAACTCAAACTTGACTTTTTCAAAATTGTTTGTAAAAAACATTTTTGGGGTACAAAACCCCCCGCCAAAATACCTCTTCGGATAGGTTGATCTGTCTGGTTTTCAAACTTTAAGTCATAAATGCTGCTTTACACGTTTATACCAAATTTCGTCAAAATCGGATTATTTTTACGAGAGTTATCGTGCTCACGGACACATATATATATACAGTAGAGCGTCAAAAATCCGAACCAATTGGGACCATAGGTGGTTCAGATTACCGATTTGTTCGGATTTTCAAACATAACCTAGAAATGCCTCTTAGACACATAATTAGGCCTACACTATTAAATATGCAGTTCTAGGCTATAGTAATTGAAACAAAAACAATAGTTTTTTTGTACTTACGTATATTATGTACATTACTATAGTTGGTTAAAAATAGACACGCCCAAGGTCATTTACCTGGCTCGGCGCGCTCACTCATTCCCCCGCCGGGCGCCGGCAGTTTGGCGCGAAATTTTAAAACATATGTCGTTTTCGTGCTAATTCAATACAGTACAGTATTAATAACATCCTCAGGAGAGGTTCGGATTTTTGACGTTTCAGATTTTTGACGTTCGGATTTTCGACGCTCTACTGTATATATAATCTCACTATCTATTCAGCTGCCGTAAGAATTTAGGTTAAGTAGCTGCCACCTCAAAGGTTGGAGTATGTTTAAATTTTAACGTGTATTCTTACTCGAAATTACGTTATTAATATAACTATTAACTTATTTTTATACTTTTTTTACTATAACTATGTGTAGTAAAACTCACGTAATTTGACTGCTCTAAGTTTATATTTGATTCGGCGCTCCAGACTGCCAGCAGTAATACTTCATAAATATTTTGCGTTATTTAGCTGCCGCCAATCTTGCCAATTCGTCTTGACGATCTTCATTGAAACGTTACGAGGATAGTGGTCAAAATAAGCTCTCCTCTCGCTGCTTTAACTTATGTATTATTTCATATCTTAAATCTCCGAATTGTTAGCTTTGTCCAAAGCTCTGGAATGGCAGCACAAGAACGTCTGTCGTTATCGAAGTACTGTAGTTAGATACTGGCACATTTCATTGCATCATGAACAATCACACGTCCAATGAAAATATAAAACATTTTATTTGTAATTTTATATTGACTTGTTTAAATTTTTTTAATTCTATACCTCATAACAAGAAAGTGAGTTGTGTTAGTGGCTTGTTTACGTCAAACTCCGATAGCAGCACGATCGGTAAGCGAAGAGTTGGACAATCCAAAGTCGGATTAGTATAGTTCTACTAAAATTATATTATCTTCTTATAAAACCAATCTAGGTATAAAGAATGTATAAAGGGGTTAGAATGCAAAAACTTGCTATTAAAAACACGAATTTCGGTTTTTCGGTTTTATAACCCAATGTTTAGGGTAACATTTTGTACGAATTTGTAACATTTTTGTATAACATGTTAGATATAACTTGTTCATTAACCATTTAATCAGTGTAAACGAAGCTTATCGACAACGGCGCAAACAGTGACGGCGCCCCGGCGCGGCGCCTCCCAATCATAAGCCGGCGTCAAACCAGCATGACAGTTGAGATGTGTAAGTGCAACATAACGATTGGTTGAGGCAAAGACTGGCGTGCATTGGGCGCATGCGTATGTTATACATAGGGTACACAGGGACAGTCTAGACTTTTGGAGACTTGTCCCATCGTCCCGTCCAACCCTTTTGTGACGCCCATTTGTCCCGTTTTCACTTTATCAGTACCTGATTTGCTGTTTTGTGATAAGTTTTTCATCTAAAATAATCTGTCTTAATTTGTTAACTTAGGGAATAAAATAGTATTAAATTGAAATACATTTGGCCATGATTTCTTTGATTTAAATGGCTTCCTAATCGAAAAGGAAATTAAAAACCGTTTTAACTATGAGTTTTAATAGCCACAGAGCTTAAAAACCTATTTAAGTTCCCCAAGACCCTATATTTTGCTTCTAATTTTCAAAAGTCTTTCCGGGGGTGAACCCCCGGGCCCTCCCCCCATTTGAGGGAGGGTATTCCAATACCCCTACACCCCCGGTTTCATGTGTCCTGTTTTCATTTCTCCAAATCTGGTTACCTTAGGTATACAGTATAACTAAAGGCGGTCCCACACTTTTTACGAACACTCCCGAACATTCGGCCAAACTCCAAATGTTCGGTGTTTTCGTGAGAAGTGTGGGAGCTGTACGAAATTTTAATACATACGGGAACATACGGAACGGAATGATCAGTGAACATTCGGGAGAATGTTCGGCCGAATGTTCAGGCGTGTTCGCGAGAAGTGTGGGATCGCCTTACCTCATCTGATACTCCACAAAAGCTAGAAAAGAATCAAAACTGAATTTGTAAACAAAGAATTCAGTACTCACCATACAAAAAGGTAACACTGATATGAGTCACGACTGTAAAACAATAGGGGCGGCGAGGAGGTGGGGGTTGCAATGACTTTGAAACATCAAGACCATGAGCTTAGTTGGGCTGGAAATGTGGGCGGCACATCGGTCACTTGCCAACAGTTATACACGCCGAAAATATGATAAAATGAATGTTTTAACGTTCAACATTTATTTAATATCGATCAAAAATTGTAATCATACTTGATTACGTATGTACTGTAATGCATATGTAACTCACCCGTTCTACAATTTATCCGTGATTAAATCAAGAGTTCAGATTTATTCATCCACCTGCTGGTCTAGTTGATTTATCACGAGCAGGTATATAAGCATAAAAATATGCAGTTATTTAATTTTGTATCCGGATTTATTTTTTCCTCTAACTTTTTTATTTAAATCTTTTTTTTTGTTATTAAAATCTGTAATGTTCTTGTATTTATAACTATATAATTGAATAAAAGAAACCCAAATACATATTTACCAGATTTTACGAATTGTTCCCGAATGTTACATAATTACCACATCAGCCTGGATTATTTATTATTCAGACAGCTTATTTACAAAATTATCTAATTTTAGTAACGAAATTATAGTTCAGACATCTTATATCTGTATATCTGTATGTTAAGTATTATGTTCTCCCATCATTTATATATTAAATATCCTCGGGATGTTTTTCATTGGTATAGGTCAATTTTTGGCACTAACCAGTTGTTTTGAACAAATTAACAGTTAGGCATGGACCTGGACCCTCTGGGTTGGATTCCACCGGAGCGGAAAACAGCCGGTCCTAATTTCCTGCGTTTGTCCATGTGTTGGTGTGTGTGACCCACAAAAAAAACCAAAACATGGTAAACAACAAATATGGTAATGTGGTGATTTAATGGTGATAAACTTGTTTTCTTGATTCTAATGAGACTCTAAGTAGGCTCAGAATAAACTTTAAACTCATTAAGGCATAAATATCGCTTTCAAGTTCGCACACAAAAGACAAGTTATTTACTGCATTTACTGTATTTACTGCATCTCAGCAATTAACTCACTCATAATAGTCAAAGAGGAAATAGTCAAAGTTGTAAATTGCAGTGCCTTCGCTTAGTCAGGGTTCTCACAGGGAGGGATGATAGCGCGGATCGTGCTATACAATTTTAGATTGGAAGGGATTTTTCAATTTTAGCAGGGGAATTTTTAAAATACTTTTATTTAAATATGAAGTTTAGGTTTTTGTACAAAAGGTACGACTTTCATTTGGAAAACGAAACTGTATTTAGAGTTTATTTCAATTGAACCCACGTTTGATCTTTGTTAGGTCTTTTTTTGTTCAACATTGTCGTTCATCATCGCGTAGTAATATACTCATTTTGCAGGCGGCTCTCGTGAATTGTTTCATGCATGACAACTAAATAAATAAATTTTATAAGATAAATTTTTAGAAGTAAAATAAAACTCACTATAACTCATTGTTAAAATGTTCTACAGTTTGTACAAATGATAAATATTTGTGACCTGGAAACATGTATAGGTATGTAAACTTGTTGTCTTAAACTACTTCTGATTATAGGTTTTTAATTAAGACCATAAACATCTCTCTCATCCTTTATACTTGAAGCAGGTTTATAGTGGAGGTGATGGCGAATATATCTTGGCCATTTGCCTTGTCCGGGAGTCCGCCTTTTCTCACTGGATTCGCTTAAGGCGGTCCCACACTTCTCGCTAACAGGCCTGAACATTCGGCTGAACTTCGAATGTTCGGAGTATTCGTGAGAAGTGTGAGAGCTGCACGAACTTTTGAGTACATACGGGAACATACGGGACGGAATGTTCAGTTAACATTCGGGAGAATGTTCGGCCGAATGTTCAGGCCTGTTCGCGAAAAGTGTGGGACCGCCTTTACAATTTGCAGCCGTGATATGTAAATACAAAACCTACTGATTAGGCCTAGTTTATAATTTACTCGAATAAAAAACTCTCACAACCATTGTTTAGTAAGTGGAATCTTAATGTTTCACAAACATTAAGAGGAAAACAAATACAATACAACGTAGTAGCAGTACCTGATGCTCAAAGCACAACATGAATAGCGGTTGCAGAAAATGTTGAAAATGTCAGTCTCCACTATTATTAATACAACTTCGTAAGCCCGTGGGGTAGAGCCTTATAGGGAAATTGAGAAAACCCCTCAAACTCATTTTAGAGTCAACTATATTAAATAGTTACAATTTCCTGTAAATTTTACACCTCAACTAATTAGTTTTCCCTTAGACAATCAAATTTATTATACCGTTATTTAAGTTTGGTTTAATTTCATATTTTTACAACCAAAAACATGTGCGTATAATCAGTTATTCCATATCGAAGTACAGTAAGTATTCCTATGCACCATCTATTGAACAGGCCTCCTGATTATATATAAACGGAGACATATAACCATTTAGGACCGGGGAGACCGAGCCATGCTCATTGATATTTGATTAGTTGTGGGTGAAAAATATGTATGCAATCTTATCTCTAAATACAATCTTTATTCAATTGTTCTAGTTGATGTTTGCAAGAAATTGTTTGATACTTTACCTTGTTTAAGTGCTACTTTGACAGTTCACTGTTAATTCATTCACAGCTGTTATGATTCTTTTGTTTTGATTTGAAACTCCATAAGTTCAATGTTAACATTTCCAATTTTAAAATGAGATTTTTAACCAAACATGAATTTCCCTCGGATTGAGGTTTTACCAACTGTAGTTTGAACAAAACCGTTCCGCCAGATTCCGATATAAATTTGGCAGACAGACAAACATTACTCATAACAGAGTGTATGATTCTCGACAAATAAATTATTTGATAGCTTTTTATTATTTTTTATTCTGTATTATCAAGCACAATATTTTTAAATAAATTTTATTTAAAAGTGGATTAAATTGTGCAGTGGTCTGGTGAACCATTCTTTACCTAAATGTGGCAGAGCACGATAAAACATTGATAATTTTTTACTCATATAATTAAACAAATAAATTTAACCGAGCCCTATGTTTTTAAAAGACCTTTAATTTGATGCATCAATCATAGTTTTCTGGTCATAAGAGAGTTATTACGATTTGAAATTTAACATTGGTTCTTAAGGAGAATAAATCCAAAATGGAAGCCACTTCTAACGTTCTCTTAAGTAAACAAATGCTGTGTATTTGCTTACACATAAATGTTAAAATAATCTTTGTTTCATAAGTTCACTGGGTGTAATATTATACATTATGTACTGTAAATACATTATATAAAATTTTTTAGTTTAGCTGTATAATTTATCTGAGGAAGGTGTAGAATATCAAAAACTGCTATCGGTTTGTCCGAAAATTAACGATATAACAACTTTTACAGTCGCATAATAAATCAAAAGCAGATAAATTTCAATTAAACAAAAACTTTGTGTTTTCACATAAGTTTGATCAAAGACAAACATTTTATATATTACGATATTTAGAGTTGAAAACTAAAAATTACGGCCGCTTTGAAACAGGAGAAGGCAGACACCTCAGTTTCTAACTACAATAGAATTTTATACTAAAAAAACAAAAAAAAAATATGCTAAGTTTCAAATAAATATCTTATATGTTTATATCTTATACTCCTAACGATTCAAAGAAAATACGTTAAACTAATAACATAGACGTTAACATATTTCAACAGGCCGTAGCCAAGGAAAATAATCAAACTGCTCGAATTGTTTTAAGTTCCATTATGTGAGCAATAAGAACATACAAATGTACGATTTATTCCAAAAGCATCGAGTGGTCTAACCGACCTCTTGGAGGGATGTCACAGTGAAGCAGGCGGGAAGTATGTAGGCTCAGAAATATTGTTGGCCCCGAGGGAGTACAGGAAATTATGATGAAAGATAAAAATCTTTGAACATCTGAAAACACATCTGGTGTGTCAGGCCAGATGTTTTTGGCTCCACTTGCGCGGCAAAAATTTATAATCGGAATGCACATTCAAATTAACAGTGCTGCCACTTTTAGGCTGCCGAGTCCTCGGCAATTATTCATAGGAACATACTCGTGGTGTATTCTTTAAAAGCAGCAGCGTTCGATGTGGTAGAATGGTGAACTACATTTTGTCATACACCTATCAAAAATACGTTATTTGGCTGCCACTTCAAATGCTCAAAATGTACTCCTACCGGCTTCCTCAGTCGATATAACATGCGAATCCGGCCGCCAAGTGCACCAGCCGCCAAATTCAATGCGGACTTCACTATGAAAGGCAGCCAAATGCTGTATGAGACTTATATATATATATATATATATATATATATATATATATATATATATATTAACCCTAGCCGTGGCCATATGTTGTTAAACGATAGATTTTTGTGTTGCCTTAAAATGGCCACTATCGCAAAACGACAGTCCTGGTCGAAATTTTTTTAACGGTAAAAAAACATTAATAGTCAACTCAGAAGTGAACAATATTTATACCATTCGAAAGATCACATTCTGAACTTTCATTTATTACATAAATGAACCGTTTACAAGTTGTATAACAATGTCACGACGATTATAATTACAATGAAATTTTGGCGCTACGCCATTCCTGCAGTCGACGCTCGGAAAATGTAAAAACACGACTACTGTGGAATTACCCTGCTCGGGTAATTTTTGTCTTAGGATGTTGCGGGTGGTACCACTGCATAGCCAAAGAGTTTAGTTTCACTGTGGTATTGATTTTTAGAACGAAATATTGATTGCACAACAGTTACGATTTTATGAACACAGCTGTTTTCTGACTTTTTAACAGTTGGCCATCTGACGTTATGCGACAGATTTTAAAATACGAATTACATCCAGTGCAAGTTATAAATACTAGTCATATAATATTTCATTTTGAAGAGGAAGAAATTTAGCTTTTGACATTGGCAGCCTTGCGCATCATCTTTTCCGCCTCGCTGTGGGAGAAGAAGGAAATACGTCACTCTTCTGACATATAATGCGTCGTAGAAGTCGCCATCACATGATTCTTTCGCCGTGCTATGTGAGTTCGCGCTCGCTTGTTATCCGCGAATTATTGCTAAATCCTTTATTATTTCGGAGTGTTAGTGTTAGTGAAGTGTATGTGTGTATATAACAGTAATCTTTATGCATTTTATTATGCATAAATATTACTGAAGTGTGTGAAATAGTGTTTCTAAAAAGTTGTTTTTCTTACAATGTCTCGAATGTTCGATTGTGATAATAAACCAACAGGATAACATAATAATGGGACGGGGGTGAGTAATTATATTTATTTTTATTACTTTTACAATTGTAAGGTAGGATATATTTCATTTATTGAGTAGGCCTAATATAAAAAATAACAACTCGCTTCGCTCGCTGGGGGCTCCGCCCCCAGACCGGACCTACAATCACACGTTATCTCTTATATAATATGCCACTACCCTGTGTATATGTATATTTATATATTTTATTGTTTCTAAATACCTGCAGGAATAATATATAGATATAATATACTAAATGTATATATAGTATTTGGAGGAATAAATTTCTAAAAAAAGTTATATACTAAATACCGTAGAATTTTTTTCCGAATACCCTAAAATTTCCAAAATTCATCTAATCATAAGTGATATCAATTTTTTACCTTCAACTTTATGACTTTTTTACATTTCTTATTTCATTATCTTTACAAATATATACATATTATTATTAGCATATACATATTTACATTACCTATTTACAGTACTAACTAACACTGTACAATTTTCACGTTTTGCGGTTTTCCGTATATACTTACATAATACTTACAAATAAAATTCTTTCCCCAACATATTATACATTTCTATGTAGGGCATTGAATGTCCTACTAAATGTATATATAGTATTTGGAGGAATAAATTTCAAAAAAAAGTTATATACTAAATACCGTAGAATCTTTTTTTTCCGAATACGCTAAAATTTTCAATATTCATCCAATCATAAGTGATAACAATTTTTTACCATAAACTTTATGACTTTTTTACATTCCCTATTTCATTATCTTTTCAAATATATACATATTATTATTAGCATATACATATTTACATTACCTTTTTACAGTACTAACTAACACTGTACAAATTTCACATTTTGCGGTTTTCCGTATATACTTACATAATACCTACAAATAAAATTTTTTCCCCAACATATTATACATTTCTATGTAGGGAATTGAATTGTCTACAAAATGTATATAATGAATTTTCCATAAAAAATCGGACAAAAAAGTTTTACCAAGGCTGCTTTTGAAATTTCAAAAATAAATTTCAATTTTTTTATATTTTTTTTACTTCGCTAAAAAAATTATCTCTTAGATCTTTTCTATTTGACTATTACATGATGCCCCTGTTCTGTCTGAACAAAAAGAATATGTGGTTGGCTATGTTTAGTTCTCATTTCAATTTTATACGAATTTTCAAAAAAAGGTCTGCAAAATCGCCAAAATTGGTTGGCCATTCTACAGTTTTTGGCTGGCCACTGCTAGGGATATATATATATATATAATAAAAAAATATATATAATAAAAATATATATATAA
This sequence comes from Allygus modestus, assembly GCA_963675035.1. Lineage (NCBI taxonomy): Eukaryota > Metazoa > Arthropoda > Insecta > Hemiptera > Cicadellidae > Allygus > Allygus modestus. The sequence goes on along the minus strand of OY776111.1, from coordinate 400,795,477 downwards.
TAAAAATATATATATATACAGTTTTGAACAAATGGTGTTTTTGGCATCTGGGGACCTCAAAACGAAAAGTTATCATGGTCCCAGGGCTAGGTCTTCCCATGCCAACTACGGAATAGCTTCTCCCCTATAGGGGAAATTTGCCAAAAGAGCAGTTGTTTGACAATAAGATTGTACAATTTTAGCACAGGTGAGCTTAGCTTAAGACTACAAACTCTCACCACAGAAGCAACCATGATGCTTTTTAGTCCTAATCCTGACTGGTGCTGTTGGACTAGTAAGGGACGTTTGATATGCAGGCCTGAAGCATATGGAGATGTGAAAAGTAATATTTGCAGAGGCTGCCAACCTTTGCTTTTAAATAAGACTATGCTGTGAAAAAAACTCTAAAAAAAGGGACGTTTGATATGCAGGCCTGAAGCATATGGAGATGTGAAAAGTAATATTTGCAGAGGCTGCCAACCTTTGCTTTTAAATAAGACTATGCTGTGAAAAAAACTCTAAAAATTGCAGGATGATGAGTGTGTTATTCAGCGCTTAACAATAGAGAGGTTTGGTCATTTTATTATGAAAAAGGAGGACGACTGCAGGTACAGTGCAACAAACTGTATTGTTTATGGTCCACAAATTGCTATTATTTGTTTCGCTAAGAACTACAAATTCTGCTGAAATAACTTTCAATATGCTTTCCCAATCATGTTTTACCTTAAGTCTATCAATGACCTTGGGAAAGGCCATTTACAGAAAGGATTAACACAGAGAGACACTCTGACGAACAACAGTGCAGCGGAAGCGTGTGGAGAAGAGCGACACAGACAACGAGCATCAGCGCAGCATCACACAACAATCAAGCTTAGAGAAGTATAATGACATTACCGGCAGTTTTACCTGCATTTTTACTGCGATGGTGATGGAGGCGAGATCTGATCCCAGGGCCTTCAACACCACGAGGCGAGACAGCGTCAGCGAGCACAGCCTGCAACAAATCAAACTAAGTTAAAACTTATAAATAAAACTCAACTGCCTATTGTTATAGATTAATAGCATGAGCAGCGGTACAGATACATTTGTAATACTGTGACAGTGATAGTTATATGGGTAAGCAAGTTGTGACCGCTCTTAAAAAATATCGTGGAAACCAGCTGGGATTGAACTCAGGCCTGACCCATCACAACTGGTTTGTGAGACCAGTGCTGTCTCTGAGCTATCACGTCCGGTAATAACATTTTTTGATATAGGTGACAAGTCTCTACAAAAATATTATAACAACATTGTGTAAAGGAAAACACTTTTATACCCTGTCACTTTCATTAATTTTAAAATTTATGAATATTAGGTTTATATAGTTTAAAAATTCAAATGATGATATGTGTCAATCGTTGTTTGGACTGTGTTCAAAAATTTGTTCACATAAAATATTAAAGCATACACTTCATTGTTTTGAAATTAGTTTGGGAACCAAATATATATTGAGTGGTGCAGCTAAGTTTTTAACTGAGTTTAAAACCTAATGGAAAAAATGTGTTCATATAGTATGGTTTTGAGCACAGTAAGCCAGTCCTAGGCTGCTGACCTCAGTTTAAGCCAGGAACAACAATTTTACTCAATTGCATAAGGTGGACAAGCTCACTACAATAATTTGCCTTGTATGTTGGGTTGGGTAATGTTGCTTGGTTCATTATTGTCATTACTAGGCAATTTCTATGAATTCAATTCACTTACTACTAATTGGCAGGGCGCCGGAAAATTAGCCTAAAAAACATCACCATGAGAAACGTCTACATCATTATCCATGAAGTAAATTTCTCTGTCTCTGCAGGTCATAAATAAATAAATGTTATTGATTTGATAATTTTTGGTTGTATCAGCATTACGAATAAATCTTAAAACTAGATTTGGTAAATTTTAACTATGTATTTAATATTTGTATCTTATTTTCTTAATTTCACAGTGTTTTTTATATTTTTTGTGTAGCCTATCAATATATAAAATAATTTAGACTAATACGTTTTATATAGCCTATAAATACAACATTTTGAAATTATTTTTTTTTAATTTTGTAAACGTCTGTGGTGATTTTGATCACACAAAATTTCTCCATTGTATACAAATTTTTTTCAATAAGATTTAAATTCTACAGAAGGTAAATTTTGAAAATTTTCGGGCACATTATTGAGTAATTTTATTCCGCTGTATCTTGGCTGACGTTTGTTAAATGTTGTTCTATGGTAATTTATGGGAATTATATTTTTCCGAAGAATTGAACTACAAAAAATGTTTATATCCCAAGTTTTGAAGAAATAAAGATACAGTAGATATAACTACCGTACTTTGGTTTACGTTTAATATTCCACCTTTTGAATACACGGGCTAGGTCGCGACAAGCAGGAATTTGAATTTTATATACCTCCAAAGCACAGGAGAACTGCTTAACAAATCGTAAACAATTCAGAGTTGCATGAATTTTACTACATTTGTTTAAATATTACAAATTGCAAGCATGGGAGTGTGAATTGCAGTATTGTTGGATTATTATTTTCTATTGTTATAACTCCTAATCGGATCAGCCTGCGACAGAACGTTTCAATAATAGGTAAGAATTAAACCAAACTGCAGTATTCCTTCGATTACATTCAGTTAACTTTCGAAGAAAATATTACCTTCACCAACTATTGCCAAAGACTTAGAATAATCTTATACCTGGTCGTAGTTTTCTATATACAGGGTGTTGAAAAAAGTTCCTATTAACACATGTCCTAAAATGCTCGGTTTTCCGTATATCCGTCTGTATGTGTTTTTTACAAGACCAATTATATCTCACGAACCACTAAACGTATAAACTTCAAACTTGGTACGTGGACTACTATAAACAAAACCTATTTAGGTATGTAGAATCAAGTTTCTACTTTGAAATATTTTAAAATAGCGGCCATTTTTAGATTTTAAAGCTAAATATCTCAAAAACCGTAAATATTACAAAAAATCTTAAAGAAACCAAAAAGTTGTGCAATTTTATTTCCTAAACAATGGTGTAAGATTTATTTAGATCAAACCAAAAATAACCGATTTATTGCAATTTGTTTTATTGAATACATGCTTATTTTGCTATAATTGCCACAAAATAAGCATGTATTCAATAAAACAAATTGCAATAAATCAGTTATTTGTCGTCTGATCTTAATAAACTTTACGCCATTGTTTAGGAAATAAAGTTACACAACCTTTTGGTTTCTGTAAGATTTTTTTGTAAAATTTACGGTTTTTGAGATATTAAGCTTTAAAATATAAAAATGGCCGCCATTTTGCATTGGTACAAAGTAGAAACTTGATACTATATACCTAAATAGGTTTTGTTAATAGTTGTCCACGTACCAAGTTTGAAGTTTATACGTTTACTGGTTCGTGAGATATAATTGGTCATGTAAAAAAAACATACAGACGGATAGACGGAAAACCGAGCATTTTAGGACATGTGTTAATAGGAACTTCTTCCTTAGTTGTTATGTAAGTAATCATATCCCGAAGTCCTGAAGGTTTTTTTTTTCAACACCCTGTATTTTGTTTTCCAACACCTCTAATGTTACTTTCGTTTGAACAGAGTTTCAGATCAGTCCTGAGCTGTACATTGTCTAGCGGGAATTACATAAACGAAATACTGTATTATTTTTACACCGTTCAAACTCTTATAATAGAGGAAATTAAGAAAAGTAATTCTACTCTCCTTCCCGGTGTACGGATGAATAAAAAGTTAATAACTAAGAAATCATGAAACTAAATTGTATGGAGTATTTTAAACACAACAAAACAATTGGCTGATACCAGACTTCCATACCAAGCGAATATGTGTTTATTATACAGTACATTCTGAAATATAAACCATTACTGGTTTGACTAACCAAATATAAGAAGTGATTTTTGTTCATATTATGTCACAGGATAAACACACGCAGTTTACAAGGGCATGACAACCATGTCGAGGAAATAGCCTCGCTAACCTGTGTGTTACATCATGTCTGAGGAAGAGGTCCTTTATTATATAGTTTAGCGTACTAAAACGATATTAATTAACTGAAAATGTATTTAAAAAGTGGTAATTATCTAAAAATGTTTAATTACATGAGATATCGCATTAAGAAAATGGGGAAATGACGGAAATACGAGTTACAAAAAGGCAGTCGGCGGAAAGTATATTATATTGATCTGGTGAGTGGAGGATGACTCACGTGGGTCGGGCGCGGGAGGGCGAGGGCGACGGGCCGGCGAGCGCCATGTCCACTACTGCACTGGTGTTGTGGTGTGGTGGTTGTGTTACATCAGCACCACCTGCCACTACCACGCCACCGCCATCGGGGGTCGCGTGACGACCGCGGTGTGACTGTCCCGACACAAGCAACAGCCGACGTTGCGCGGACGGGTAACCAGAGCGACACAGTAGCGGAAAGTAAAGTACAGAAGGTCTTATCACTATTGTGCTGTTTCCCGTGTATATCGGGGTGTCACCGCAACGACTGAGGAAGAAATCCAAAAGTTATTGTGCAAGTTTAAAATTAAGGCTAGCGTCACGAAATATTGGGCTTTTCTAACCGTTTCCCCTTAAACGGTCAATGTTAACTTTGAAAGCTCGCCCCTCCTCCACGGATTATCCCATATCGTTGATTTATGGCTCAATTAAAAGAGAAAAAACTAACTAGCGATTTCAGCGAGTAAAATGTTGATACCACAAATAAAAATCGTTCAATAACATTCCAAAATATTATATATTTATATTTACCATTTTGTATAGGTTAACTATTTGTGATATCGAAGAAGTGTTAAATTATTAGGTGTAAAACATGGTTATATTCTTGTTCTTAGTTTTTTTTCTATAATCATCAAGTTATGGTTCTGACGATATTTAAATGCCAGATATGCCATCATATATATATATATATATATATATATATATATATATATATATATATATATATATATATATATATATATATATATATATACAACATAATTGTAATAGGCTGCCCATCAAATATAAATACAACTATTCAATATATTATTTAAATTACAGAATTTTAGATATGTTCATCATAATTTTAGGCCGTTTAAAAAAATATTGTTAGAGAATCAAGTGAAAGGAACAATACTATAAAGAGAAACCTATTCCCGAAATACTTAGTGCATGAATAAAAATTACTATTCTCGATTTATACAGCCCCTCCAGAAAACGAAAGAACACCGCACATGCATTGAAAATTATCAGTAGGCGATGGACAACATTTCACTGGTAAACAGGAAATATGAAGTGCACTTATTTACGATGTACAGAAGACGATGTCCAGACATTCCCCACATTCCCCCTCTAACAAGGCCGTAGCCCCCCCCCCCACACGGGCTATGCCTTGTTAAGAGGAAATACTCGGTTTATTCATCAAAGATTAACTGCACACGATGTACAGAAGACATTCCTTCGATAGCTGATAGTGTTATTTACAAAAGCGGATCAGATAAGGAGAGTGCGTCAATTGCGTCACAGCAGAAAGCGTAGACAATCGTTAACAATGTCATTGCACGGTGGGGATTTGCGTCACAGGCCTCGGCTGAACTAACATCGGTAATATCATAGGGATAATTGTGTAATGTAACTGTGTCTAATCGCCATTGTTCAAAAGTCCTTAGCTGAATATCAGTTATTTTTAACGCAATAGGCCAAATTTCAAGGCTTAACATTGAGACAGACATTGCAAGAACTTCCAAACCATCGTGTTAAATATTAACTCTTAGTCATACCGCTTCCAAAACTGGTAAATCAATGTGCAAATTCGTCCTTTACCTTGGTTTCCAGCTTTAAATTAAAGCAACACGAAGGCTGCATTTACAAGAAGTCTGAAAGCAGTAAAACTCAAGCAGACTTCAATTCAGCGTTTCAATTCAGAATGAAGTCCTTAAATTAGTTTAACGATGGAGACGGAAGTATGAAGATAGTACTGTAACCTATTTTTACATTCAATTATTTTCATGAGATGAACTCGTTATATATTTTTGGTTTTAATAAAAAATATGCTGCTGACTTACTTATTGACTTATGATTCAAGTATGTACATATTTATATAATTACATTTTTAAATAGATCAAATACTATTATGAAATGGGGTTTACAATAAAATAATAGAACAAAACATTTACAACAAATCATGAAACAATCATTTAAGTGTTAAATCTGGCATTATTAAGTTTGTTATATATTTTACTTCATGAAATAAAAGTTTGCATTATTTAATAACTGATTTTAAATGCAAGTTTAGTTAAAAATAATTAATAAATAAAATTAAAAAAAATCTCATTCCGATAAACTGACCAGCAAAAGCACATTTGTGAAACGTGTACGTCATGGCGTACCTAACTGGCATTCAAATAATGCATTCTTCATTTATTTACTTGGATCTTCATTATCTACATTGCTGACTTATTTTTCGAAATGAAATATAATTTGATATTATTTTAACTAAATAATTTACATCCAAGTTTAATATAATCAATAAATAACCTTTTTTAAATCGTATCCCTCCTGACCAACAGAATCACATCCCTAAAACGTGTACGTGACGGCGTAACTCATTGACATTCAAAGAATGCATTCTTCAATTTCTTACTTGACTGCTTCCTTATCTCTACGGCTTGCATAGAGAAACAGAGAACCTGAAGTGAAATTTGGACACATTCCCGATACGAAATAACTATTCGTTGTAACCAGATGAGCTAGTTGAAAGGGCAAATGCCAGTAGAATATGCACGGCGCAATGCAGTGTACTATGCGACAGTGCATTATTGCAGAGGAGCGACGAGCGAGGCAAGCAAAGCAAAGCGGGGACAGCCAGCATTGCACTCTCCTCGCAGTAGGAGACACTGTACGGTACCGCGGAGCAATGTGTGGGGAACTTTGCACCTACTCCACTGAACTGTCAACGTTTCCAGAGCAACAAAAGTAAATTTAGGGCAACAATAAAAGCTGTAACATGTTTTCATATTTAATGTAATCTGTGTTTGTTCAGATAACTCAATTAGATGTTCCGGTAACTGACTGTTCATTTAACTAGCTATATTCTTTTCAAAATCATAACACATCATTATGTAGAAAAATAACGATGGTTATTCTTTCCTAATTCACGAATAAATCAGTAGTATTTGAATATTTTTTAAGGAAGCTCTTTTTCATACAGGTTTTGTGTTTTGTATTTTTTGTGTATCTACGCCAGTGGCATTGTTTAACGTTTTGATTAGGAACGGTCCAAACCTTGGTCGTATTACTATTTAATGAACGATATGTTCTTAGAAAGTATCATTAATTAATAGCCCAAATGGCAGCTGGGTCCAGTTTCGAACCTTCTGAAAATGTTTACGATTTTGATCAGGATCATCTGGCGAACCTCGGATCAAACATTAAAAAATCTCGGATGACAGTTTCAAACCAATTAGACTTGGCTTGCTAGCAAATTCATCAAGATGAGTTCATTCTTTTAAAATTTTGTATATAAATAATAATTTTGGTAGCTGAACAATAATTTTAAAGCTACAACGGTATCAGGCATAGGAAGGCAAAATTCGTATGTGTTCCAGTGTAGCTAATAGGGGATATCAGTTGCCGGTCAATTATCAATCTGCTTCGGTTTTAAGAGCCAAAAGAACTTTTAGCTATTGCACATGGCATTTTCTGACGATGAATATTGTGTGTGTGGTTTCTGTAGTATCACAATTTCCTCAATAGTAATAACTATAATCAGTGTCAATAGAACTGGCGGGTCAAGGACAAATTATTCACACGGGTTAGAAAGGTTGAGATTTTGAACCAGCTGTTCTTGCTTCTGATTTTTAAGTTGTCAAATGGAAGTATTCACAGCTATTCGTATTACAGTTTCTGAATGTTTACTTTCTTCTGAAATGTAAACATTGAAACTTATGACGTTCACAGGGCGTAGCGCGAGGGGATTTTAAGGAAGTGAATAGGCCTAAGTGTTGCACGGGTTCAAGATTTACCTTTGTGTAAAGTTTCAGCCCAGTCGCAGTTGGTTCAGTAGTATTAACGTTTACCCGGAACATCAGACACACACACACACAGACAGACAGAAACCCCATCTTCTTTAAAAATATTAAGAAGATAATAATATTATTACTATTACAAAATAAAAATAAAAGTAGTTTGTTACTTAATAGTTTGTGCTAACAATTTATTTTGATGTTAAATCTGTTATATATTTGTTATGTTTGTTTCGGTTGTAATACAACAAAGGTTCAATTAACTTTTGAAGTAAACAGAGATAGACAGATAAACAGTACGATGTAAGGTGATGAGTAAGGTGTAAGGTCCTGGAACAAGGCCCTGTAAGCTAAAGACACGTGTACTTGACTTAACTTTTAATGGGCAAGTTATTTTATATTCTATGGAACCTTTTTGGTGTGAATTGGTTTATGTTAATTTTTTGTTGTTGTAAACCGATTAAATAAAAAAACAATTAAGGACTCGAATATTGAGGTTTTGAAATTATAGACAAGTTGGTCATTTTGTTTCTTACACTGCCCAGTACCGGGTTCATATCTTTCCTATCTGAACCGATTTCGTCAATTTAGATATATCAAAATAAATTGCCTTGATCCGAAGTTTTTGTAAATTGTATATTAAGGTTGGGGGGGTATTTTACAACTAAATTAAACCGCAAGTACAGATGTACAGATGAAGTACAGAAGCAGAATTTAAAGACCACAATAGGAAACCGAAGAAAGAGGTGGTAAATTATTGAAGCGCGCTTAAAGTGCAACTGACAATCTATTTCAGCCCGACGAACGAGTTATAAAACGAAAATGTTTATCATAACTAAGTCTCTCTCTTCGAGGTTCTCAGGCATAAACTGGCTTGACCTTTTGAATTGCAGTGCTCCTAACTCAATGCTGCATCAGTCTAATTCCCGCTGTAAAGTAATTATGTACCGACGTAAACTTATTTTACTAAATTAAAATTATATTTATTTTAATTCAATTACCAACAGAAACTAGGATTGATTTTTACTACAATTGTAGTTTATGTAGTCATTGCCACAAGGTAGCCTACATGTCATGTCCTATTTTTGTATTTTACTAGTTGACATTTATTTGATTAAATAAATGTATGTTTTATTGTATCATACGATTTCTTAAACAAGTGACTGACTGAACCCGTTTCAAAGGGTTTGCCACATAAGGCAGCGAATACCACATTGTAAAATTAGCGATAAGCGAACTAAGAACTAACCCTCTTCCGTGGCAATTAACGACACCAAATCTACAATTGTTGTTCGTGAATTTAAAGTACAAATGATGATAATTACAGTTTATCAATTTGTAGTACAGTTTAAAAGAATGCCAGCTTTGTTTGTAAATACAAACTGTCGTTTTAGATTGGGACCAACAATTGTTGATGAACTATTCAGCTCGGGGATCGCTAACATTATATGACCAGACAGACAGTTACAAAGGCCAGGATTGACATTTACAGGAAATGTCAAGACATTCCGCCGGGGCCGGTTACTCGAGTGCAGTTAACACGTTTCCGACGCTCGCTACCGGCCCTACAGATTATCATAATGATTTGTTAATAACACTCCAGGTGCACTCTAGATTTTCGGTAAAAAAAACATTTAAATATTATAATATCGATGTACAGTAAATTTTCTATCGATTGTTTGAATAACATGATATGTTAAGACTTGGTGATTATCGTCCCGTGTTCCCTTCAGCAATTGGTTAGTTTCAGTGAATTTCCCCTATAGGGAAGAAGCAATTACCGTAGGTCCCATGGTAAGACGTAAGCCCGAGACTATGATAACTTTTCGTTTTGAGGCCCCCAGATGCCAAAAACACCATTCGTTCAAATTCATATATATCCGTAGGCACGATAACTTTCGTAAAAATGGTCCGATCTTGATGAAATTTGGCACAAACGTGTAAGGCAGGATCTATTTTCATTAGTTCGAGAACCAGACAGGTAGCTCTATTTTAAAGGGGTCTTGGGGGGGGGGGGTTATACCCCAAAATTTGTTTAACTTTTTACATGTAATTCTTTTTAAACCCAAACTTTTGTTTAGACCATTACATTTAGGTTTAAAAAACAAACAATTTGGTATTTTGATCATCGCTCTACGTCAGTTGGTTACCGAGATATTAGAAGTGCTGAACAAAGTACGTTGTCCAATGTTAATCTTATGGAGGGTACAATTTTACATCTCGCTTATTAATGAACAAATATTAATGAAACTTGGTATGTGACTTCATCTGGTTGGGGTCTATTCTTATTTGCACAAAAAACAATTTTTACCGATACTTCCTGTAGCAGCAAACCTGCGTACTCAGCCCCAATGTCAGCCCCTTAAGGATAATAAGTCAAATCTGATGTCTCCCTTAATTATGACATAAATTAATAAAATTAGGTATGCAGTTTTACCTCTTGTTGAGTTATACTGATACTTGCATAAAAACCCATTTATTGTGTTCCTTGTTGCAGCAAACCTGCTTACTCAGCAGTCAGTTACATCGTAACCCCATGTTATTCTTATGGAGAATGATTAAAATGTTATATATCGCTAATTCATAAATGAATATTGATAAAACTTGGTATGTGGCTTCACCTAGTTGAATTGTATTGATATTTGCATCAAAATCAATTGTTTGTGTTCCTTGTGTCAGCAAACCTACATACTCATCCCCAATGTTATTCTTATGTAGAATAATTAAAACATCTCTTATTTGTTAATATATTTTTATGAAACTTGGTAAGCGGCTTTATTTAGTATTAAGACAAAAATGTACATCGGAAATTTGCTGCGTACACAGGTTTGCTGCGACGGGGGTATTAGGAAATTAAATTGTAAATTTTCTGACGTGGGTTGGATTTTAAAACAGTTAAACTTGTAACTGAAAAACGCATTTAAATCAATTACTTTTGGACATCGAATGTGATGAATTTAACATCATGAAGGAATTAAAGCGATGACAACTTGTGTAGTTTGGCTCAAAATTTCAAGACTAAATTAATAAAAATACATTACTTTCTTGTAATTTAGATTTTATAATTTAATAACATACAGTTATTGAATGTAAATGTAATGAAACCGAGAAACAAATCCTTTGTCTGTGGTAATATTTAAGTAAATTTGTTTAATCAAATTTAGGGGGTTTGCCTTGCCTATTAAGCAAAAATTTAAATACAGAAACTATCGAAAACAGTGTTATATAGTAAATAGTTTTTTTATTAAAAAAAACTGAGAGAAAAGAACGGAGGGGGCGTCGTCGGCCATTGAAACAGATAGATTGATCGTTACAGTCAAGGTGGCAGACAGCTCGAATAGAACGAACACGCGGTTTTTGTGAAACTCTCAGTGAAAACATGTGGATCATGCAGATTGCAATTCATGACAAGGCTCTTGACTTTATGCCTTTCTCTTTTAAAATACGGGTTTGGAAACAAGAGTTACGGCAGTATAGTAACAAGGTTACTTTTAAAATATTAATAACCTTATTAAGTTAGGTTTGAGATAGTCTACTAAAGCTACCACCATATGCGGACTTATTTTAAACCGGAATCTCCTGATGAAGAACTCAACCCATAAACATTGCATGGATGTTTTGAAAACAAATAGCACATATAACTGAATCGTAAGAAATTTTAGCTATTCATAAATTTAAAAAATACATTTACAAAAACACACGTTTTTATTAATTTGTTGGTGTTTTTATAGCACTGGGTAAAAAAATTCGATACAAATATGTAAAATTGTATTAAGTTTCTTACAAAATTCTTTAAAAACATTGAATCAGATAGATCGTAACAAATAAAGCCTTGAAGTGAAGAGATATTGAGCCAATTTAATAAACCGTTAAGTTGTCACTGGTTAGCCTGCGCTAGGCTGACTCGTTACTTAAACTGAGACCATTTCCTGAACGCCATGTCGCTGGCCCGGCCATGTTGGTTATTGATATATTTGACCATAGCAGAGGTTAATATGCAGTTAGTATAGGTTAATAGAGCACTCCCCGAGGTTAGTATACATTCCAGTAAAATTTCACTAAGAGAAATAAATGTCATGCCGGGGTATAGGATATGCCAGCCATACATACTGTAATATAATATTTCCTACGTAGAATTTCGCTATAAAATGATATTGCAAAGTTAAAAACTATTCAAGGACTGTTGGATTTACATCATAATATGTGATAACATTTCTTTCGTTCGTTCTTTCTGCTCGTGACGTCATTATTTTTTACTTTTAGTTTCTTTACATCTACTTATGCGACATTCAAGGTATGGTACTGGTGTGCGACATATATGTAGGTTTGTTCCACGGACTATAAACAGTGCATAAGGGGTTATACACATATTAAGTAACGCACATTTTCGTTATTTCTACCCCCCCCCCCCCCCCAATGTGTTACATAACTCAATCATGGTAGACTTTAAAACGGTATAAACCCTTTAAACATAGTTTGATTAGCAATTTGGAATATGGATTTAAATAAATCATTAAGCTTTTAATTAATTTATTTCAATAGGAAATATCATACTACATGCAGTATGTATGGCTGGCATATCCTACCCAGGCATGACATTTCTCTTGATAACATTTTACTGGAATGTATACTAACTTCAGGATATTAATCCATTCTAACTGTATATTCAACTCTGGTATGGTCAAATATATACCAATATCCGGCATGGCCGGGCTGCCATGTTGCTGGCCCAGAACGACATTTTCAAATTGCATATACCTGGAATGTATACTAACTTTGGTAATTACTCTATTAACCTATACTAACTATATATTAACTTCTGGTGTGGTCAAATAGGTCAATATCCGACACGGCCGGGCCAGCGACATGGAGCTCACTGCCTGCACGTAGATACACACTTCTTTGCGGGCGATTAAAAAAATACATATTTTTCGGTTTGTTACGTTTTCGGCCTTAACTTATGGCGTTGCATGCACCGTAGTATAACATACCGGTTCAATAGCAGTGCACATTACAAGCTAGGCATTTCCACAACACGGAGAGAGCAGTGAGTGACTCAGTGACCAGTTATTTCCACCTGCTGATGGATGTCCCTGCATGTTGACGTTTCAGTATCGATGCTGGCGGAGGTCCAACATCCAACCCAACACCGCGGGCCGCCAACCGCCAACCTTCCTAACCTGGCCAACGTAGTAGCCGACACCAACACCACCACAAGAGAAGCCCACAGCTCAGTGGACATTTTGTGGGCTCAAGTCGTTCATTCCAAACTGTAGACGCACGCAATGTTTTGTTAAGCATAGCTAATGACGATTACTAGGCCTCCTTATATAGAATACAAAAATCGTTATTAAGTAAGAAAGTTTTGCTATCGTCTGTAAATCTGAAATATTGTTGAAAATATCAATATGAGTAATGTTTGGTTATTATTTCCTGACTTCGATATTCCGCATTTAACAAGGATTCTATTAAGAAGATTTCTTATACAAAAATGTGAAAATATAGTTTAAATAATACACTGCCATCCAATTTCTCTTTATGAGTGCTCATATTTTTGTAGGAAAAAAGGGTTTAGAGATTAGAGAATACAGAAACTGTGGAAAGATTACATAATACAGAAAAAGTTAAACTATTACAAATTTGTATCCACCGCAGTAAAGTTTCAAAATAAGAAATACAAAAAATTCCTCAAATTTATTTTCGCTGGTTGCCTAACCTAAATAGTGCAATTTGTGGGGAATTTTATGTAGTTTAATTGTTATTAAGAAGGTTATTTACAAATAGTTGATAGTTTCCGAGTTATAAGGTAAACCAGCCGAACAATTAGGTTTCTTACGTTTTTTTGTATTTTTTCCAAGTTCCGTCGTGAAATTTAGCAAACCTCAGATTCGAATTCAGCGCCACAACAAACATAAAGAAAATAACAAATCAAAACCACCCCAAAACCTTCCCGCTAGATGCTATTTTGAACACAAATTGACTGTACATAGTATTAGCCTATATTGATTATGGATCAGAAAGTAATTATATTATTTCCGAAACTGTCGAACGCGTCGCCAGAGTCTGTCAATTGCATGTTTATACTTGGAAAGTGGATCAACATATTAGTATCAATAACCTTATTAGTATCCGTGAGTCAACCTACTTGCGGCCAATAACAACTCTCAACTCACGAATGCGCCCGACAACTGGAACAATCGTTATGGATTTGTAGGTACTACCGGGATGAGTTATAATCAGTTTAGGTTTCTAAAACATATATAACGAATAAACAAATATAACCAACATACGAGTAGTTATAGTTCTCAAGTTATGAGCAGAAAAACGCCGAAAATTGAGATTTTTACCTTTTTTGCATTTTTTCCATGTTGCATCGCGAAATGTTGTTAGAAAACCTCAGATTCTGAGTTAGCAACCCAAAAAAAACATAAATACCGTAAATAAAAAGTCAAAACTTTCTCAACAACTTCCCGGGAAAACCCCAATTTAACTGGACTAATAGTCTACTTTAAATCATTGTTTAAACCAAGAAGTCAGGGAGCGAGTGACTGATAGGGAAACTCAAAGGGCGAGTGACGACTGACTAGTGTCGGTAGGAAGGTAACGCGAGAAACAAGTGATAAGAAAACAAGAGTGGATATATTGTATTACGTCGTACGACGGGGCTTGGCCATGAATGAAGCCAGCTGAGAGTTTCCATGGCGACAGTCAGTCTGTTGTACGCCCATTGATCTGCTCTGCCCGGGACACAGCCTGGTACACACGCCTCCTCGGGGCTTGTCACAACGTCGTGGATATACGGAAGATCGCCTATGCACACACAACATTCACCTACGATCTCGTTCAAATTTTCAAATCCTATACTCTAATATGAGTAAAGTTTGCTTGCTTGCTTGCGACACTGATCTCAAAAGTGGCTCCAACGATTTTCTTCAAATGTTGGAAATAACTAATTTCTGGGATTAAAATAAGTTCTAGACAGGCCTAATCCCCAGGAAAAATCAAATAATGTAAAAAACTAAAACGAAAAGTTAAAAAAATTAACATTGGGCTTATGGAGTTTCAAATCAAATCAAAAGAATTGTAACAGCTGTTAATTATCAACCAGGGAACTGTCAAAGTAATACTCATGTTGTTTACGATTATTAACATGTGGTTTCCTGAGAGCAGAGACTAAAAGATTTGAGTGAAGATTACATAGAGTAGTAAAATATATCAAAGGGACATTGAGCTATAAATAACAACTGGAGTGACCTTAAAAATGTAGAAAAGAGGCAAATGAGTTATACAAATCTGATTATCAGTAGGTGGAAGTGGTGAAATATACTCCAAGCCATCTAAACAAACTGACTGACCTTCCCCCAAGCAAAGCTCGGCCCCCATGTATTAAAGTCTTAAAGCACTGTATTTCGATTTATTAAATAGATTTTAAAGCAAAAAGTTAGGATTTTGATTTATCGTCTTGAGTTAAACAGCGTCTGCACACAAATTTTCTAAATATTTCCTTTATTATTCGTATCAAAAAGTAACTTAATTATATTGCTGTACAACAAACGGCAGAACATGTTGCTCGATCGAAACAGAACATTATATCTTACTTACGACGTAACACTTATTTTTTATCAAAATAAGCGTTAATACATCTTTTAAAACTGGATATTCGGCCTCGATAAGTAAACTTACAAAAACATGTTAACGTTTTCGCCTTCGGTATACGTTAAACTCAAACTTCGGCTTTAAAACTGTACGAGGGCACTGGCCATTTCAGTAGGTAGTTTATTTTGTAACTAATTTCTGAAGTATGGAATGCATTGTTGCGTTTCCGTTTGTAAGTTAAAGTCTGACGAACCTCTGATTTGATTAAATAAGATTATCGAGATGTTATAATCTATCATATACTTCCAGGGTCGTATTTCCCTAAGGGCGCACGGGGCGAGTGCCGGGGCCCCGGGCCCAAGGGGGGGCCCCAGGCCACGAAAATGAGATCCCGCGGGCCACTTGGCAAGAGGCAGTGTTTTAATCTTGTTCTGATAAATAGTTGATTATTATTTCTCAACTGACTTCAACACAAATAATTTTAAGTTGTAAAAGGTGTACATTCAAAATAAGTATCAAACCCAAAGTTATTCACTAATTTGTCTTATTTTGAATATTGTGTACGGATTTGATCAACTTGCCCTAATCTAGAAACAGAAATAGGCCAGGTAAAATTTGTAATATAACTACTGACAGTATTGTAGAGCACCTTATTTTGCTGACTATAAGTTGTAGATATTTAGATTTGCAATATATGATCTTGATCTTGAGCTATAATTTTTGAGCCTGTCCCCTAACCCTATATAAATGGTTTAACATCCGCCATGCTTTGCCGTACTCGGAAATTGCAGATTCCGTTGAAGCCGATTTAAGGTTTGTTGTTCTTGTTGCACAAAACTCAATATGGTATATTGTAAAATATTAGGAACAAGCAGCCAAACAGAAAGTAATTAAATAATACCCCCGTAGCAGCAAACCTGCGTACTCAGCGAATTTCCAATGCATATATATGTATCTTAATACCACATAAAGCCACATATCAAGTTTCATCAATATACATTCATAAATAAACGATTTATCACATTTTAATTATTCTCCATAAGAATAACATGGCGGCTGAGTATGCAGGTTTGCTGAAGCAAGGAACACAAAAAATGGCGTTTTATACAAATATCAATATAACTCATGTAGGTAAAGCCACATACCAAATTTCATTAATTTATTTTCATAATGAAGGGAGATAACACGTTACTTATTCTCCATAAGAATAACATGGGGCTGAGTACGCAGGTTTGCTGCTACGGGAGCCTTTGGTAAAAAATAGTTTTTTTGAGCAAATATCAATGGTCCACAACCAGATGAAGCCGTATACCAAGTTTCGTCAGTATACGTTCACAAATAAGCAAGATATAAAATTTTTATTTTCCTCCATAAGAATAACATTAGACAACGTACTGTGTTTAGCACTTTCAATATCTCGGTAACCAATTGACGTAGAGAAATGATCAAAATACCAAATTGTGTGTTTTTTGAGCTGAATCTAATGGGAAAAACTAAAATTTGACCATTTCCAAAATTATATGTAAAAAATTCGAAAACCCCATTTTTGGGGTACAACCCAAAACCCTTCGGTTAGAGCAATCTGGTTGGTTTTCGAACTTAAAGTCATAAATGTTGCTTTACACGTTTATACCAAATTTCATCAAAATCGGATAATTTTTACGAGAGTTATCGTGCTCACGGACACACACACACACACACATATATATATCAAAACATTACATTCACAGATTAGGGCTACTGATAAATATAATAAACAAAAAGTAAATAAACTTGAGTACCCTGGTAAAATCATTTAATTACACTTACACGTGTTTCAGCTCTTAGGCCATGCTCACAGTGTTAGTTACCTAACCTTTAAAACTAATCCTTATCAACAAGAATAAAGATTTTCACATGTGACTATAAATCATATGATGAATTTTTTATCAGTGCAGGTTGTTAGGAGTACTTCTAATGTGTATTATTTGGTCGAAAATTGGGTTTTTTGTCTGGACTTGCATCGAGTTTAAAATGTTATTTTTGTCAATTTGATAATTTTGATATATATAAAACTCTTCTTTGATATCCATTTTGTACCCTTTATTTTGGATGTCAAGAACTGTCATATTTTCCTCAATATTTTTGTAATTATGATCAGTTGTTAGTATATGGTCAGCAAATGCAGACTTTTGACTTGTCCTATTGTTTGATATTTGTCCTATTGGGTACTCAAGTTTATTTACTTTTTGTTTATTATATATATATATATATATATATATATATATATATATACAGTTTCGAACGAATGGTGTTTTTGGACCTCAAAACGAAAAGTTATCATGGTCCCGGGCCTAGGTCTTACCATGCCGACTACGGTAATAGCTTCTTCCCTATAGGGGAAATTCGCTAAAATCAAAATTAGGGTTGGTTACGAAAGTCAGCTAACGTGTAGACTTAAGTGTTTGAGGTTTTCCTAGAGATATGGTAATACAATTAATAATCAAGATGATAATAATAACGGTGGGATAGCATGTAGCCTCTTTTTTAGTTATTTTGTTTTTGTCGTATTACATTTCTGTATGTGATAATAACTTACTTTGAATGTTAAGATGTTTGTTTTGAATCAATTTACTCAATACTATCAGCACTGCCCCGGTCTCGGTGAGCGAGCGTTACAGCCACGAGATGTATGCTTATCATTGTTGCCAACACTGAATTCTCCGATTACCCCCCACACCCAGTTTAAGATAACCTTGAAAGAGATAAGAGCCAATGATGAAGATATTTTATTGTGTCATTGGGCTGATAATTAATGATCCTGGCTAAAGAATCAGTCGGTCTTAGTCAGTAACAAGGATACACAATGCATCTCACCCTTTCTACATTCATCATTCATTCATATTCGCCTTAAAATACACCCTAGTTGCGTCGGCGTCTTTAAGATTAAGATGTCCAGTAAATTTAAAATTAAAATAATGCACAAACGTCTACAATATAAGTAACTGACATTATATACTATATTCATAAATATTTAAATCAATTTTTGTATATTTGTGTGTGTGGTAATATCAAATGTATCCGCAAAAAGAACATTTTTTAAGTTAAAATTTTACAAAGTTACCTTTGAATTAATATTAAACCAGAGTGATTAAAATCTTTGAGCATCCTTAGTATAAAAATTGATATCTGCGTTGCCTTGACTTTGAACATGGAAGGATGGTTTTTCAGCCAAGAAATAGATAAATAATAAATAATCATTTAGCTAAAACCAAACAGTTTGGGTCACAGTGCTTGACGCCTTGTTAGCGTAAACTCTGAAATTACTTTTCGCCTCTATTTGGCTTCGTTCGTAGTGTTATTGTTAAATTATACTTTTATCAACAGAAAGCAAAATTAATTTATTTTATTTTAAAACATTTGTTTTGGGTATTTTTGTTATTGTCAGATTTTATTTACGAGAAATTTGAGTAGGTTCGCCTTTCCCAGACACCAAGCACAGTGCCCCGAACTGTAGCCTACTAAATATTCTAAAGAAAATTAAATACAACTTTTTTATCTTGTAAGTTTTTCAAGTTTTGATGAAAAAATAAAATTTGTTATTTGTTTGAATATTTGGTATATTTACAGACCAAAAAAATAAGGATATATTACAGAATAGAAAAAATAACTTTCGTAATATAAAAATAAGGGAAATTCGCTAAAAAACAGACTAGACCTTCATATTCTTGTTTTTAATGCGGATTTGTGCTAGGGGCCCCATTTTCGTAATCGCCCGGGGCCCCAGAGGTCCTAAATACGGCCCTGTCTACTTCGATGAACTATCGAACCAGGGAAATCAAATTAGGCAAAAATGTAAATGTCTAATTTCAAATTCTAACAAAATCAGTTATTTTGCAGTGTTCACATAAACGTTTACAACCGAACAAGTTTAATTTGACCGATAAAAAAAGTTCAACAACATAAATAGCCTAACTTCGAGTTTTGAACAATTTATATCAAGTAGTTGCAGAAGAAAAAGAAAAACCTAAGTTTTCACTTTACTTAAGGAAACTGAATATTTAGGGTTGAAAAATATTCTACCTACATTACATTGTATTAGTTGTTTTACAATGCATTCTGGTTATGAAAATCAATTTAGTGATTTTAAATATTGTACAGCATACAGTAAATTGGTCTTACTCTTATGTATGATAAATAAAATTGAATAGTCTATAATGAGTCTATATTGCTTATTTTTTTATAAAACTCGATCAGTACTTGGCCACACTTATCAACCCATGACGCAGCAAACCTACATAAGTTATGCCTAATAATTTATTCATAATCATTAAGTTATCAAAACGTTAGGTTTAAAACAGCTTGTAACACATTATAGATGTGTTACAGACAGAAACCACCTCTTTTTTATAATATTATAGATAGATTATAGATCTATCTATAATATTATAAAAAAGAGGTGGTTTCTGTCTGTCTGTCTGATGTTCCGGGTGAACGCAAAAACTACTGAACCGACTGGGCTGAAACTTTACACATAGGTAGATCTTGAACCCATGCAACACATAGGCCCATTCACTTCATTAAAAAATCCCCTCGGGCTACGCCCCGTGAACGTCCTAAGTTTCAATGTTTACATTTCAGAATAAAGTAAACATTCAGAAACTGTAATGCGAACAGCTGTGGATACTTCCATTTGACAGCTTAAAGAGCAGAAGCAAGAACAGCTGTTTTACAGATACAGATCTTTATTGTATAAACATTTTACAATGTGTACAATATACAGTATAAGAAAAACGTGTTGGTATAAAAATGGAGAATAAAATGTAAAGAAGTTCACAATCATGCTGGCACTTGGGTATTCGTATGAGGTTCTTTTGTTTATAGTTGGTGGAAATCATCATCAACATAATAGACGGGGTTTTCAAGCAACATTTTTTTTAAATTTATTTAAATCTTTTCTTGATTACATTGCTAATTTCTATTTTTTTATGTGATTAATCAATTTTCCAGAAGTATATATAATTGATCTTTCGTACAAAGTTGTTATATGAATATGATGTATTATTAAAGTATTTTGCCTTGGATCATATTTATAATACAAATAAATTATAAATAAAATTCAAATTTCACTGACTAAAGAACGGGTAGAGAAAACTCCTGTGCGAAGAACGGGTACGTCAGCTAGCTATTAATCTATAATATTAATGAAAAAATATGAATGTGGGTGGCTTCATCTGGTTGTGGTCTATTCTTAATTGCACAACACAAATTTTTACCGATACTTCCTGTACCCCCCATCTTTATTTTTGCCCCCCCCCCCCGATTTTATATTTTTGCTCCCCCCTCCGATTTTTATTTTAGCTCCCTCCCGATTTTATATTTTGCTCCCCCCATTTTATAATTTTGCCCCCCCCCACCTCTTCAATTTTATATTTTTATTTTATATTCCCCATTTTATGTTTGCCCCCCCCGATTTTATATTTTGTTGCCCCCCGATTTTATATTTTTGCTCCCCCCCCCGATTTTTATTTTTGCCCCCCCCCGAATTCATATTTATTTGCCCCCGCTCCGATTTTAAATATTTGCTTCCCCCATTTTTATTTCTGCCCCACCCCCAATTTTATATTTTCTTCCTCCCCCTCTTCGATTTTATATTTTTATTTCATGTTGTCCCTCCTCCATTTTATATTTTTGCCCCCCCCCCGATTTTATGGTTTTTGCTTCCCCCCCATTTTTATTGTTGCCCCACCCCTAATTTTATATTCTTCTCCTCCCTCTTCGATTTTATATTTTTATTATATGCCCCCCTCCAATTTATATTTTTGCCCCCCCCGATTTTATATTTTGTTCCCCCCGCCGATTTTACATTTACGTCCCCCTCTCCCCCTCCCCGCTATTTTTTTTTTTTACTTGAGTTCTTTTATTTCTAAAAGCGAATCCAAAGTGTTCCGTGTACCGATTTGGAGTCGCAAAGCACACGCCATTTACTACCTGACAGATATCCTCGGCTTAGCAACAGGACCCGAACTATCTACCAGTATATTTTGTTAACTTTGATTTAATTGTACATTAAACGTGTAAAATGTAATTTTAATATTGTCAAATAATGGGGATTGTTATTTGATTTAGTTAATCTACCATTTATATACAACCCGTAGGAAGGACGGGTTTACAGCTATTAATTCCTAAAATAATGTGCCATTCAAAAGCGCATAATGAATTCACAAATACGACCGGAACAGTCGCAATCGAGTTAAGCTCAAATCAAAACAGCTTGTTTACTCGGCGGAGTGGATGGGTGCGACTGTCATTGTCACACAGATTACCGCCGCGCCGCCGAGTGTATGGCTTCACATGTTGCTATATGAGCCCTCCGCCGCCGTCAACCAACTGATACCTGACGACTATTGAATATCATAAAGGCAGGTTTTAACATCGGCATACTTCTGCTTATCACCTCCGGTTCTGCAGCCGACCGATATACTGGATTCCTGAACGTGTTTCGGACCTGCACAGGCACATAAAAACACCCACAACTTGGGGCACGTTAGGGTAATGTAGATCCAGAATTAAAAATTCTTCATCGCCGGAAGGTACCAGACGCCATATTGGAGCTGTGTTCCATAAGGCCAATGATAACTTTGTGCCTCCGTTACTGCTCAGCCAAGGCTGCACTCTTTGGCTCACCCAATCGTCACAAAACATTCGTTTTGGTTCTCAAGATAATTACATTTTCGATTAACTTAATTTGGTTTCACTTTAAATTTTATTACTCATGTATAGTTTATCATTAATCTGTAAACAAATTCACAACTGTATTTCACTAGAAGACAACGATACCCTTCATTTGACACAAAAATTAAACGTACGTGACGATCAGGTGAGGAGTAACGAAGGCAAAAAGTTAACATAGTCTTATGGAACAAAGCTTTGAGATGGCGTCCGCAACTTCTGCGATGAAGATCTTGATGGGGCTCCAGTCCTCCGCCTCTACTTGCTTCTCCCATATTTTGAATTGTTTTACTTTGTTTGAAAGAGGCAGTCCAAATTATTGAAAAAGTGTTATCCTACTGAACACAATTTATTATTTGTTTATTTATATCACAACAAAAATCACTGAAATTAACATTGTCCTTATATGGGAAGCCACGAAAAGCTGGTAGAATCGTGAAAAGTTTCGTGACAATACAGCCCAATTAAATGTCTCGGATATTTTGTTCTTCTTTGAAACACACCATAAATTGCTGGAGTCCAAGAGTATTCCTACATCTCGAGTGGCATGCTATTTGTAACAAAACGCGTATTTGAACTGGCTTACTCTAAATACTAAACACAGAACAATAGAAGTTAGCAACGGCAGTGTTCGATGACTCATCAGCGCATATCTCGCAAAACGTGACGCGTGAAAACACCTGTTCCGAGGTGATGCGCCGGCGAGCGCGCTTCCTGCGACAGTCATTAGCATTGTCCGTGCTCGTTGGCAGGTTCACTGCCGCGCCGTGTGTCCACGGACGAATCACCACTACACAGCCACATGAGTGAGTCACGCTTCCCACGACCCGCGACACGCGACACGCCCAGCGACCGACCCCCGGGCTCCAAGCTCTGGTCACCTACCTCCACTTACCACACCGCGACCATTGGGGGGGACCACGACGGGTCAACCCAAAAGGGTCGAGGTGTCAACTATTACAAAGTGAACGTCAACAAATTTGAAGGGGCGTAGTGAAACTGCCCCGACATTTTGGGTACTTTTGAAACGATGAAACTGCCCCGCTCATTAAAGGAGGATTAGGAAGGGTCGCCTCGCAAGACTAGAAATGCTGAAATTTCCCCCAGTGCCGGGCCAGGTAGTCGCTACAGGATTGGGGAAAAAAGAGAATTATTTTTTCCCAGCGTCCTGTCAGTGACTGTAGTCTTCTAAAACTGCCGTCAACTGCTTTTCCTGTCAAGTCACAATTGTTTCTGTACCAATATCACAAGCAGTTGAAGTAGGTGATATTAATCTTTTCACTCCATGTACCGACGAACAGCGTTTAGCAATTATAAATTGTTAATTAATTATTGTTGTTGTTATTGTTGTCGTTGTTGTTGTTAGGTTGTAGCTTTAAACTACCGCTTCGTCGGGTTTTACAAATAATATAGTGATATAATCTTTGTTTAAACTTAGGAACTTAAAACAATCTTAGTCATTATTTAAGGATCTAAGAATAATGCCGCTTCGATACACGTCTTTAAATTATTGTACATTTTTTACATAAGTAGCATTCCAGAGAATATACTTACAGAATTAAACTTAGACCAAATTTAAATGTTTTGTTCCAAACCCTTATATAGGCAACTCGTTAAAAAAACTGAACATTTAAGGCAAAAATCATATAATAATTTAACGAAACGAAAAGAGAAGCAAATTCAAACAATGTGTTGAAGAAAGTTCGATGATTATTTTTGGCTATTTTACAACACGTACTGACGAACAACATTTAGGAGTTATAAATGATTCAGCGTAAGTTCACAAAATTAGTGAACATATTTTCATTATGTTGTACATTATAATCAGATTTGTGGATATAAATCTGCAAAGATTATTACAAATACTTATAAAATATAAATACATGTATACAGTATTTATATATTGCATTAAGTATATACAATTAACAATAGTATAATATAGAGCATGAAACATAGACATAGACATAAAAACAGGAGTTCCTTTTATACGGAAATTTCATTAACGTCCTAAGAATAAATTAACAAAAGTGCAACTTTGTAACTTAATAATTAATTTCTAATACAAAAATAAACAAAAATTATATGTACATTTTTACCAGTACTGTAATTACTTTGGAGTGGCATGACCCTTCTAATTCCCCCCCCCATACAATCAAACAATAATTAGCTATATGAATTAAACCGGGTACGTTACGGAACATAAAAAATAAACACAACAATTTCCTTATATACAACAATTTCATAAACTACCTAAAAAATCAATTAACATAATACAAATTTGTACTTAATAATTAAGTTTTAATCGACAAATAAACAAAAATCATACAGTACAGTATTAAATGTTTACTAGTAATAACGTTGGAGTGGCATGACACTTCTACATTTTTTCCCGATACAATCAAACAATAATAATTAACTATATGAATTTAACCGGGTACGTTACATTTGAATTTAATAGATTAATTAAGTTGCAAAGTTTCACATCTTTTAGGGGCAAAGTGTTCTTAAAAATATACAAACCAATGTCGTATAAATACAAATTAGGGTGAACAATATAATTAAGATTAGGAAAAGGAAGTTGCTTTGAACAATGAGTCAGAAAAAAATGCATTAAAATATATAAATATAAAAAGTAATCACACATAAAATATAATACAAATGTTTTATACATTTTTTATATGGTATTTAAAAATTGACGAACACAATATGAAAAATACAATATAACAAAAGGAATCTTAAAAATGCACAAAAGTGAAACATTTTCAAGATATCTTACAATCCCACACTAGCTTTATTTGGCCTAAACTCGTATTAATTATTATTTTTTGCAGTAAAATATATTACACAAAAAATAAATGCTTATGCTGTTTTATGATTTCAAATAGTTAGAAAGAAAGAAAGAAATAAAAACACTTTATTTGTTTCAACATTATACAACAATACAACTGTAAATACCCCCGTAGCAGCAAACCTGCGTACTCAGCGAATTTCCAATGCATATATATGTATCTTAATACTACATAAAGCCACATACCAAGTTTCATCAATATACATTCATAAATAAACGATGTATGACATTTTAATTATATTCTCCATAAGAATAACATGGCGGTTGAGTATGCAGGTTTGCTGAAGCAAGGAACACAAAAAATGGCGTTTTATGCAAAGCTCAATATAACTCATGTAGGTAAAGCCACATACCAAATTTCATTAATTTATTTTCATAATGAAGGCAGATAACACGTTACTTATTCTCCATAAGAATAACATGGGGCTGAGTACGCAGGTTTGCTGCTACGGGAGCCTTGGGTAAAAAATTGTTTTTTTTGAGCAAATATCAATGGTCCACAACCAGATGAAGCCGTATACCAAGTTTCGTCAGTATACGTTCATAAATAAGCGAGATATAAAATTTTTATTTTCCTCCATAAGAATAACATTAGACAACGTACTGTGTTTAGCACTTTCAATATCTCGGTAACCAATTGACGTAGAGAAATGATCAAAATACCAAATTGTGTGTTTTTTTAAGCTGAATCCAATGGGAAAAACTAAAATTTGACTTTTTCCAAAATTATATGTAAAAAATTCGAAAAACCCATTTTTGGGGTACAAAACCCCCCCAAAATACCCCTTCGGATAGAGCGATCTGGCTGGTTTTCGAACTTAAAGTCATAAATGTTGCTTTACACCTTTATACCAAATTTCATCAAAATCGGACAATTTTTACGAGAGTTATCGTGCTCACGGACACACATATATATATATATATATATAGATATATATATATATATATATATATATACAGTTTCGAACGAATGGTTTTTTTGGGGTCTGGGGACCTCAAAACGAAAAGTTATCATGGTCCCGGGCCTAGGTCTTACCATGCCGACTACGGTAATAGCTTCTTCCCTATAGGGGAAATTCGCTAAAACTGTATACAGCATTACAGCGGTTGTTTATAAAAGTCAACAGGCACACAATGCCATCGAGATTCAACTTCTTAATACAAGTTAAGCATTGCATGTAAACAATACTCAATAAAAATAAAGTATCTGTAATACTAATTTAAACAGGCCTATACATGATCCTTAGGAATACATAAACAATATTTAACCCCTAATAATACAACCGATTGTATTACACTAAATGGTAGAAACAAAACCTTACAGGCTTATATGCTTGATTGAGGTTAAATTTAAACCATATCACCGAAATAAAATAATCTGGTAGAGAAATTTAAATAAAAAACTACATTGAATAAAATGTCTTTAAATTTCTCCTGTCTCCATTGAAAAATTACATATATAGTACAAAAAAATAACGTCTCTATAGTTGAACGATACGTCACACCCATTAACATGCGGTAATATCCTTAAAATGTTTATAAATAAATATAAACAGTCAGTATAAATAGCCAGTCATAGACATAATTTGTCTTCTCTTATTTGTTTAGTCAAATTACTATACAGTCTTGGCCCTTAATATTCGGTGTTTTTTATTAGGTTTCGGAACAAAATCATTTAAAATTAATCTAAGTTTATTTCTGTAAGTGGAAATATGGTTCGATTTGAGACTTTCTTTTTTATTTGACAATTACTCCTGAGTTCCTAAGTTTAAACACAGATTGTATCAATATATTGTTTTTAAAGCCCAACGAAGCGGTAGTTTATTACTAATTCCTGATATTGGTGACAGTTATTAGAAGACTGCAGTCACTGACAGGATGCAGGGACAAAATAATTCCCTTTTTCCCCAAACCCGTAGCGGCTACCTGGCCGGGCGCTCGGGGCAATTTCAGCATTTCTGGTCTGGCGAGGCGACCCTTCTTGATCCTCTTTAATGAGCGGAGCAGTTTCATCATTTCAAAAGTACCTAAAATATTGGGGCAGTTTCATCGCCCCCATTTAAAGTGTTCTAGCAATTATTTATTATTTACACACAGTACAGTATTTATGAATTTGAGCTTGTCCAGGGAAAAGTATAGGGTATTCGGGTGTTCTCTATTGCCATTTTCCAGTATCGAATGTTCGTATATCCTGTAACAACTTATCCCGACCCTACGAAATGCTTATTTTGCAAGTATTTATATTTTGTAAGACAAAGGGGAAAGGATCAGTGAAACTCGTGTGTTCCAGGTGTCATTCAAGTTGAAGCTCGCCAAGACGGCGCAAATACAGCCAGATACCTAAACGAACAAGCACCAAACGCATGTATGTGCCAAAATAAGAAGTTGCAACGTGATAGCCAATAACATGTCAATAATATGTCTTCCCCGCGTCTGCCATTGTGAGATATATGCGACGATGTATAGCAACATAAATTATGCACACAATTAGCATTGCAGAGCTATGTGGTGGGCAAAGCAGGTGTAAAGAAAATGAGAAACTAAGAATTCATTAAAGCAACTTGAGAGCAACATTAATTTGCTAGTATAATATGCTCAAAATACCGTACTTTATAAAGTTAATTAAGTTAACAAAGTTATAATTTAAGTTAAAAGCACAAATTAAGTTAACAAAGTTATAATTTAAATTAAAAGCACAAATTAAGTTCAATAAGCCTATATTCCGTTTATGACAAACTGTGTTCAATGCAGTACCCAGGAATAAATACCAGTAACATTATCGATTCACCCGTCAAAGGCAGGAAGCTGAGGAAGAGCAATTACAGGAAAATAAAACGATGGCTAGCATTGATCCTGAATCCACACCAACTGCTACAAACTGTGCCGATACTGTGACCAGTGGTTCAGTAGTTCACTTAGAGGACTCTTGTGTATCACCAACCAAATCGGTTAACACAGCAAACTGTGCCGCTACAGTGACCAATGGTACGATAATTTACTTAGAGAACGATCGTGTATCACCAACCAAATCGGTTAACACAGCAAACTGTGCCGCTACAGTGACCAAAGGTACGCTAATTTACTTAGAGAACTATCGTGTATCACCAACCAGATCGGTTGACACAGCAAACTGTGCCGCTACAGTGACCAATGGTACGATAATTTACTTAGAGAACTATCATGTATCACCAACCAAATCGGTTAACACAGCAAACTGTGCCGCTACAGTAACCAAAGGTACGATAATTTACTTAGAGAACTATCGTGTATTACCAACCAAATCGGTTAACAAAGCAAACTGTGCCGCTACAGTGACCAGTGGTTCGGTAGTTCACTTGGAGAACTATCGTGTATCACCAACAAGATCGGTTAGCACAGCAAACTGTGCCGCTACAGTGACCAATGGTTTGATAGTTGACTTGTAGAACTATCGTGTATCACCAACCCAATCGGTTAACACAGCAAACTGTGCCGCTACAGTGACCAGTGGTTCGCTAGTTCACTTGGAGAACTATCGTGTATCACCAACCAGATCGGTTGACACAGCAAACTGTGCCGCTACAGTGACCAATGGTACGATCATTTACTTAGAGAACTATCATGTATCACCAACCAAATCGGTTAACACAGCAAACTGTGCCGCTACAGTAACCAAAGGTACGATAATTTACTTAGAGAACTATCGTGTATTACCAACCAAATCGGTTAACAAAGCAAACTGTGCCGCTACAGTGACCAGTGGTTCGGTAGTTCACTTGGAGAACTATCGTGTATCACCAACAAGATCGGTTAGCACAGCAAACTGTGCCGCTAAAGTGACCAATGGTTTGATAGTTGACTTGTAGAACTATCGTGTATCACCAACCCAATCGGTTAACACAGCAAACTGTGCCGCTACAGTGACCAGTGGTTCGCTAGTTCACTTGGAGAACTATCGTGTATCACCAACCAGATCGGTTAGCACAGCAAACTATGCCGCTACAGTGACCAATGGTTTGATAGTTGACTTGTAGAACTATCGTGTATCACCAACCCAATCACTTAACACAGCAAACTGTGCCGCTACAGTGACCAATGGTTCGGTAGTTCACTTAGAGGACTATCGTGTATCACCAACCAGATCAGTTAACACAACAACTGTGCCGTTAAAGTGGCCAATGGTTCGGTAGTTCACTTGGAGAACTATCGTGTATCACAAACCAGATCGGTTAGCACAGCAACTGTGCCGCTACAGTGACCAGTGGTTCGGTAGTTCACTTGGATAACTATCGTGTATCACCAACCAAATCGGTTAAAACAGCAAACCGTGCCGCTACAGTGACCAGTGGTTGGGTGGTTCACTTGGAGAACTTTCGTGTATCACCAACCAGATCGGTTAGCACAGCAACTGTGTCACTACATTGACCAATGGTTCGGTGGTTCACTTGGAGAACCATCGTGTATCACCAACCAGGTCGGGTAACACAGCAAACTGTGCCGCTACGGCTACAGTGACAAGTGACTCGGTAGTTCACTTGGAGAACGATCGTGTCACCAACCAGTTCGGTTAACACAGAAAACTGTGCCGCTACAGTGGTTCGGTGGTTTACTTGTAGACCTATCGTGTATCACCAACCAGCTCGGTTAACACAGAAAACTGTGCCACTACAGTGGTTCGGTAGTTTACTTGTAGACCTATCGTGTATCACCAACCAGATCGGTTAACACAGAAAACTGTGCCGCTACAGTGGTTCGGTAGTTTACTTGTAGACCTATCGTGTATAACCAACCAGCTCGGATAACACAGCAAACTGGCGAAACTAAGAGCTGGGAACAAAGGCAACGATGTTCCGTGGCTAACGCATCAGTTTCAGTTGGCAGAAGTTCAATATATAGTGTATTTTACTTTTGTCCAAATGAAATGCTAATTTGTCAATCAGAGTTTGCTCAACTAAAATCTATTATTATTCTAAATATCTAGCGTAATAATGATTAATAATGGCTTTATTCACTGATTATTGAAGAAAAGGATGGATTTAAAAGCTGTTTGGTCCATAACAAAACAACAAACTCAAGTAAAATATAATCTCAAATTTTAGCGGGCAACCAAAAGCTTAATTTGACATAAAACGCTTGGTTTAAAAAATTGTATAGTTATGATTAAAACAATGCTACAGTCAGACGCCGACCGCCACAGGTTTTGTAGCTCGAGTGAAAGTGCAATATGTTAATTCATAAAAGTTATGACGTAATACCTGTTGTATTTTCAACTGTCACTTGCCTGGAAGAGTGACATATTTATATAAAAGAACGCATTTCATGATGAGTTATAGCTCAATGAATCAGTTGTAATCAAGCAAACTAAGTTATATAAGTATAAAAAAAAATATTAGAACAAAGAAACGAATTTGCATATTTTTTTCTGTTAGCCTATAGGAGAAGGAACATTTGTATACCGTACTCTTAAACAACACTAACCTCAAACACAACACGTTGTGCACATAATATTAGAAGGAAATTAATAGTATCCCTATAGTAAAACTAATAAGACATTATAAAGACAGTTTCAGTAATAGAAGTATTACATGAAAGGTCAAATTAAATTTATTGGGCAACCTATATACATTTATAAAGAACAAATAATACATCATCGTAAACCATCAAACTAGGTCTAGTTCTAGGATCCGCATTTTTAACTATTGATAAATACTGAAAGAAATAATTATAAAAATATAATTTAAAAAATTAGCAACCTCAAATAGGTAGGAAACGTTAGGACGATTCCAGAAAACAAACCAACAGAGTACAGAGGTACAGACCATAATATGAATCCGCCCGTGCTTACCGGCCTCCTCAGTACTCAACAGACAGCCAAACACTCTAAATAATCCTGAAATCTTATTATTTCTGAGTAGTAGGCCTAACCGATACTCCTACTGCAGTACAGTAGTACAAAAATGACGACGCTCCCCGTCCCGACGATATTTATAATGTCTTTCGGGCATCAGATCGTGTAGGTGACGGCAAAGATATTTGCGTGTACGAATTCTTGTTGATTAATACTAGCGTCACGATATTCAATATCTTGATTATGGGTGAAATAAAAGACGATATTTTGCGATGTACAACAACAAAAGATGAAATTGGGAGGGTCAATTACACGCTTTGCCGTTACCTATAATACCGGTAACATTAATTTACTGAAAAAATGTTCTACGATGAAATACCAAAGATATTAATAGAAAAGTATTTTAAACATAGTTGTATGGGCTTTAATTATATACAAATGGATTTCATCAATTTAAAACCTTTTGGAGTATTTTAATAGTTTAGTGTAAATACTTTAATAATCGATACATCAGTAACGAGTAAAATCTAGCTTTCATAACTTTCCTATTAGCCTATTGATATTTGAATGAGTTTATAGGGCTGAGAAATAGGAAGTACCCTGTCTGAGCAGTAACGCAACAGGATTAGAAGGCGTTCAACTACAAAGTGACGATTAGATGGATCGTAAAACTGCCGGAGGGAGTGACGTGAATATATTTACAGAACGTGTACATAAACTGGAAAAATGTGTTACTTTAATAAAGACAGAAAGTAAGTAGGCCTAGGCCTAAAAGATTTCCCACGCTACCGGTACTCACGAATACGCCGAATATGCCGAATGTTCGGCGTATTAATAACGAGTGTGGAAGCTGCACGTACATCAAATACAGATTTTTGAAATTTTTTTAAGCAGAAACGAATGTTCATAGTGAACTTTCGGGAGAATGTTCGGACGAGTGTTCGGGCGTTATTCGCGAGTAGTGTGGAAAAGACTTAAGTTTAAGCATGTCATAATGAACCTGAACGAAACACGAATCGTGATCGTGATAGTGACAGCCTACGAAAATGGGAGGGAGGTTTAAATATATCTCAGCGTCGTCCATCTATTTCAACCTTTTGAACGAGATGCAGAAACGGCAGATGATCAATCGAGAACTGCAGAGCGATCTCCTCCGTCCTATAATAGTGGCGTGATTGTGATACGCCCACACAACGACGGTGTTTTATTATGGAGAACGAGTCGAGGACCGGAAGTGAATAATTAAGAGACACGGGAGAATGCAAATGCGCGCCGGAGCCGAGGATGGCGACAGCGACACCGGGTGGGTTACAATCTGAGCAATCTGCGCACATCCCAGTGTCCCAATCATGAGCTCCAGGGTCCTCCGAGGTGCACTTGCGACTCGGAGACAACTGGTAAAGTGAATTGACTACGGAATAATCTACGTCACCTCGTTAAAATACATTAATCATTGATAGGAAAAAGTAGTGTTACAAAGGCCCAAGGGTTACTATTCAAAACAGAATTTAAAATGAAATGTAATATACATTTATTGCATAATTAGCTGTGGCAATATACGATTTCACCCAAGGCTAGTCAAAACATTTGTGTGTGCTGCAGTCTATGGTTAACTTTTTGAACCATTTCGAAAAAGTATTATCTGTTTATATTATGCTATCATTTTGTAAAATAAATTGAATGCCCATAATAATAACACTGGGTCTTTTACGACACATCGGGCGGGGCCTTAAGATCAGATGAAATACCCCCGTAGCAGCAAACCTGCGTACTCAGCGAATTTCCAATGCATATATATGTATCTTAATAACACATAAAGGCACATACCAAGTTTCATCAGTATACATTCATAAATAAACGGTTTATGACATTTTAATTATTCTCCATAAGAATAACATGGCAGCTGAGTATGCAGGTTTGCTGAAGCAAGGCAACAAATTGGGTTTTATACAAATATCAATATAAGCCATGTAGGTAAAGCCACATACCAAATTTAATTTATTTATTTTCATAATGAAGGCAGATAACACGTCACTTATTCTCCATAAGAATAACATGGGGCTGAGTATGCAGGTTTGCTGCTACGGGAGCCTTGGGTAAAAAATTGTTTTTTTGAGCAAATATCAATGGTCCACAACTAGATGAAGCCGTATACCAAGTTTCGTCAGTATACGTTCATAAATAAGCGAGATATAAATTTTTTATTTTCCTCCATAAGAATAACATTAGACAACGTACTGTGTTTAGCACTTTCAATATCTCGGTAACCAATTGACATAGAGAAATGATCAAAATACCAAATTGTTTGTTTTTTTAAGCTGAATCAAATGGGAAAAAATAAAATTTGACTATTTCCAAAATTATATGTAAAAAATTCGAAAAACCCATTTTTGGGGTACTAAACCCCCCCAAAATACCCCTTCGGATAGAGCGATCTGGCTGGTTTTCGAACTTAAAGTCATAAATGTTGCTTTACACGTTTATACCAAATTTCATCAAAATCGGATAATTTTGACGAGAGTTATCGTGCTCACGGACACATATATATATATATATATATATATATATATATATATATATATATATATATATATACAGTTTCGAACGAATGGTGTTTTTGGGGTCTGGGGACCTCAAAACGAAAAGTTATCATGGTCCCGGGCCTAGGTCTTACCATGCCGACTACGGTAATAGCTTCTTCCCTATAGGGGAAATTCGCTAAAGAGCCTTTCTTACTGCTCACCTACGTTATATAAGGAATCCAAATACCCCCCGTCGCAGCAAACCTGCGTACTCAGCGAATTTCCAATGCATTGATATGTTTCTCACTAGTACATAAAGCCACTCGCCAAGTTTGACAAAAATACATTCATAAATAAGTGATTTATTACATTTTATTTATTCCCCATAAGAATAACATTAGGACTGAGTACGCAGGTTTGCTGCAACGAGGAAGATAAGAAATGAGTTTTTATGCAATTATCAATGTAACTGAACCAGGTGAAGCTACTTACCATGTTTTATTAATTTATGTTCATAATTAAGGGAGATATAAAACTTTACTTATTCTCCATAAGAATAACATTAGGGCTGAGTATGCAGGTTAGCTGCTACGGGGACAATCAACAAAACATTTATTTTTTGTGCAATTATCAATATACCAGTACAACATGAAGCCACATACCAAATTTCATCAATATACATTCATAAATAATCAAGATATCAAATTTTATTTATTCTCCATAAGGATAACATTGGACAACGTACTGTGTTTAGCACTTTGAATATCTCTGCAACGGTTTGACGTAGAATCACAATTTAAACACCAAAATGATTGTTTTGTGGAGCTGAAATGATTGGTAAAAGAAAATGTGAAGTTTAAAGTAAAATTAACTGAGGAAAAGCCAAAAACCTTTTTCCCATAAGATTAACATGGGAGATTTTATGAGCATGTTTTTTGGATTTTTTCCGCAACCACTTAACCTAGGTTAATAATTCAAAATACCATTTTATTTGTTTTTTTAAGCTCTATAACATGGTCTAAACCTAAATTAAGTGTTTTAAAAATTTAAGGGTAAAAAATGCAAAAAACTGATTTTTGGAAAATTTAAAACCCCCATAAACCCCCCTTCCCATAGTCCGATTTTTCTGGTTTTCGAACTTAAAGTCATAAATGTCAGTTTACACATTTGAGCCAAATTTCATCGAAATCGGACGTTTTTTACTCAAGTTATCGCATTCACGGACACATATATAGATATATATATATATATAGATATATATATATATATATAGATATATATATATATATATAGATATATATATACATATATATAAATTTGAACGAATAGTGTTTTGGACATCTGGGGACCTCAAAACAAAAAGTTATCATGGTCTCGGGCTTAAGTCTTACCATGAGACCTACGGTAATAGCTTCTTCCCTATAGGGGAAATTCGCTAAAACTGGAAAATGTCATCCTTCTCGACCCACCGGTTTTAGGTTGTGCTGCCTGTCAGTCAGTGGTTCTAATTTTATAAAGTAGCGTTATTAAAATTACAATATAATATTTAGATATATTAACATTTTAAATAATTAATAAAACTCAAATTTAAACATGGAGGTAGTATATCTACTATAGATATACTACCTCCATGAATGTATATGGAATTATTTGTTTCTATACTTCTTAGGTGTCATTGATACGAATACGGCAGTACTCGTTACTCACAGGAGGGAGTATTTGACAGCTGCAGTAGAGAGTAGAGGTTACAATATGCTGTAGCACTCTTGTTAAATAGTGCTGAGTAACTAGAGTGGGTAAATATTTAGACAATTTTACTAAATTTTGTAGGATTAGATAAGTGAAATATTTTGAGTTACCCAGCTGGATGATTAATTATTGATTAAAAAATAACTTACGACGATAATTCACAAGAGGGATTATATGAAAGCTGCATTATGCTTGGCAATATGCTCATATAACAATATGAAAATTTGTTGGGTTACCAGAAAGTCAAGTAATACACCAACAGTGTCATCTATATCTGTAAATACGAAATTCCGATCAACGCCCAGGCCAAACCATTGCGCCTAGAAGCACAAAATTTTGCATGTAGAATCAGAATCAGAATCAGAATCAGAAATCATTTATTTCGTGAATAACAAATTGTAATGTGAAACAAGTCAGATTTAAAAACTAATACTTAATGCTAAATTGACAATTTTAAAATTTGTTCTCTAGCAAAAAGTGCACATTTCCTTCACATATTTGTGCAGTCTGACAGGAATTCATCCACCGAGTACGGACACCTTTCAATCAGAAAATTTTTAGCGAATTTCCCCTATAGGGAAGAAGCTATTACCGTAGGTCTCATAGTAAGACTTAAGCCCGAGACCATGATAATTTTTTGTTTTGAGGTCCCTAGATGACAAAAACACTATTCCTTAAAATTTATATATATGTATATATATATCTATCTATCTATATATATATATATATATATATATATATATATATATATATATATATATATATATGTGTGTCCGTGAATGCGATAACTTGAGTAAAAAACGTCCGATTTCGATGAAATTTGGCTCAAAGGTGTAAAATGACATTCATGACTTTAAGTTCGAAAACCAGAAAAATCGGACCATGGGAAGGGGGGTTTATGGGGGTTTTAAATTTTTCAAAAATCAGTTTTTTGCATTTTTCACCCTAAAATTTTTGAACAACTTAATTTTGGTTATGACCATGTTATAGAGCTTAAAAAAACAAATAATATCGTATTTTGAATTATTAACCTAGGTTAAGTGGTTGCGGAGAAAATCCAAAAAACCTACTCATAAAATCTTCCATGTTAATCTTATGGGAAAAAGGTTTTTGGCTTTTCCTCAGTTTATTTTAATGTAAACTTCACATTTGCTTTTACCAATCTGTTCAGTTCCACAAAACGATCATTTTGGTGTTTAAATTGTGATTCTACGCCCAACCGTTGCTGAGATATTCAAAGTGCTAAACACAGTACGTTGTCCAATGTTATCCTTATGGAGAATAAATAAAATTTGATATCTCGATTATTTATGAATGTATGTTGATAAAACTTGGTATGTGGCTTCACGTAGTACTGGTATATTGATATTTGCACAAAAAATTGATTTTTTGTTGATTATTCCCGTAGCAGCAAACCTGCATACACAGCCCCCATGTTATTCTTATGGAGAATAAGTAAAATGTAATGACTCCCTTAATTATGAACATAAATTAATAAAACTTGGTATGTAGCTTCACTTGGTTGAGTTATATTGATAATTGCATAAAACCCCATTTTTTTGTTCCTTGTTGCAGCAAACCTGCTTACTCAGCTCCCATGTTATTCTTATGGAGAATAACTAAAATGTTATATGGCGCTTATTTATGATTGAATATTGATGAAACTTGGTATGTGGCTTCGCCTAGTTAAATTATATTTATATTTGCATAAAAACCAATTGTTTATGTTCCTTGTCTCAGCAATCCTACGTACTCATTACCAATGTTATTCTTATGGATAATAATTAAAATCGCTTATATGTGAATATATTTTTATGAAACTTGGTATGCGGCTTTATGTGGTATTAAGACAAATATTATGCATTGGAAATTCGCTGAGTACGCAGGTTTGCTGCGACGGGGGTATTTACCTTTTTAAGAAAAATTCTTGCACTGGCTATGTTTTTCAGGTGCCGGGGCAGAGCATTGTATAGTCGTAGAGCAGAGTAGTGGATGCCCTTTTCAAGTAGTGCCAATCTATGGATAGGGTAGACCATGTTACACTTATGACGTATTATAGGGATGTCTAGCAATATTCTCTTCAAAGAGATGGAAGTTGCATTTAAAAAAGGATAAAACCTCCAGAATATAAATACCTGGAGAAGATGCAGTTGTTGAAAAAAGGCTTACAATGCGCTCGGTAGCCAGCTCCACACATAATACAAACAATCCTTTTTTGGAGTCTAAATACCCTCAAGAACTCACTAGACGATCCCCAGAAACCAATTGCATATTTCATTCTACTATATGCATAAGCATAGTAGATCTGAAGGGTAGTTTCTTTACCAACTAGAGGCATTAATATTCGAAAAGCGAAAGTAAGTGAAGACAGTTTTTTACATAGGGAGTGAATATGTTTGGACCAGTTCAGCCTATCATCAATGGTAACGCCAAGAAGACAGGCGGACTCTGATGGACTTATTCCGTTTACACTGAAATTTGCTAGATCACGTTTAACTGTTGATAATACCATAATTTTAGTCTTCTCGTCATTCAAGTAAAGACCATTTGATTCAAACCAGCTATTTAGGCTAGTGTATGTCTGATTCATTACGATCTCTAGGTTATGCATGTTATTACAAGAAGTCAGAGCAGTTGTGTCATCAGCATAACAAACGATGTCAGAATTTATATTAGCAGGAAGGTCATTTAGATATACGAAAAATAGAAAAGGACCCAGAATAGAACCTTGAGGTACTCCTGAAGTGACCATCATCCAATTCTCCTGAAATTGACCTCTATTTGTCAATGAAACAGCCTGCTTCCTTTCAGAGAAGTATGAGGACAGAAGTGACAGCGCTGCACCACTCACGCCGTATCCCTCTAGTTTACCCAAAAGGACAGAGTGATTCACGCAATCGAACGCCTTGGACAAATCACAGTAAATTGCACCAACACACTGTGACCCGTCCAAGGCACCCAAAACTGCTTCCACGACATTATTGATAGCGCTAGAAGTTGAACATCCTTTTTTAAAACCAAACTGAGATGTCGTCAGAAGGGTGTTGTGCTTTCCACAATAGCCTGTTAGAATGTAGACTCCTCTTATAGCATAGGCACCCACTAATAAGGGATTTTAAGAAATTCCCATAGGGCTATGCCCCAAGGGGCTTCAAAGTTCCAACCCTGTGTTATTGTTGTGGACATTCACTTTGGTTTGAGCTGATGAAAATTATATCAGCTGATTATGATTCGTAGTAGATCCACGGGTCAACCACAGAATGCAACACAACTGTCCGTCTTCCTGGATGAAACCGGGGACGATGGCAGCTAGTCCTTCATATAAGATTTTAACTGATAAAGCACTGTATCTTGTGCAGGTTATTTGTTAAAGGGGATATATGAAAGATGTATTATGCTTTAATGAGCTAATGTAATAATATTTTAATGTACTGAGTTACCAGCAGGTCAAGAGTAATACAGCAACAGTGTCATTCTTAGTGTGTGAACGTATTTGAACAACAGTGTCATTCTTTGTGTGTGAACGTATTTGAACAACAGTGTCATTCTTTGTGTGTGAACGTATTTGAACAACAGTGTCATTCTTTGTATGTGAACGTATTTGAACAACAGTGTCATTCTTTGTGTGTGAACGTATTTGAACAACAGTGTCATTCTTTGTGTGTAAACGTATTTGAACAACAGTGTCATTCTTTGTGTGTGAACGTATTTGAACAACAGTGTCATTCTTTGTGTGTGAACGTATTTGAACAACAGTGTCATTCTTTGTGTGTGAACGTATTTGAACAACAGTAAACTTGTGCAGGTTATCACTAGAGAGGGTATATGTCCCGGCCACATAAGAAGAGAAAGGGTCCAGGTAGAGGAGAGGCCTAATCCTCTGATGTCGACACATAGCTATTATCGTGAAGCCAGGGGGCGCGCTACCCCCGTGCCAGCGGTCATTGCTACTGCCTCCCTTTAATTCTTGGAAATAACTCGGCCTCGTACAAATTCCATAAATCGAACGGCTGATCGCATATAATTTAGTGACAGGTCAGTTTTTTCACCTAGTGAAGACAAAACTTGAATCACAATTCTACGATGCTCTGTTGACTGGCTAGTCGGTGTTGAGAAATTACAAGGTACAAGGTAATAACTACTATTTACAAAATTAAAATGACAAGATAAATTATAATTGATTATTAAAAACTATTTATTGCCTATGGTATTTGGTCTAGGCTGAACCGCCGCGCCGAACAGTCACGTGACTATTGTGGAAAGGGGAAGTATGCAGGCCCGTGATAGTTCACGACAAAGCTTAGGCCTGGTCCGGCCTACTTGGACTCTTTCTCTCCTTACGTGGCCGGGTCTGTGCAGTTGCAGTGGGTTTGACAATATGCTGGTAACGATAATGTAATTGTGTTGAGGACAGTATCAGCAGGTCAAGTGTACGGATTCAGTATCTTTCTTCATTGATACAACAGTAGTTTTTTGCAGAATAATGATTAGTGAGAGGATTACATTTCAAAATGAAAAAGTTAAGCGGTTTGGAGTGATGATAGGACAAAATAAAAAATGTAATTATTTATAAATTCTTAATATAATATGCATGGCAATTCTTCAAATGAACATGATAGTTTTTTAATGAACATAACAAATGTATTAAATATAATACCTGAAGTTAAGAAAACTGTTTAAAAACTAGCTCAACTGCGTTGAAACATAAATAGGTAAAGTATATATATACTAGTGCCTTGAAATGGCCATAGCCCCTAACCTCTCTCCAATACTCTGCCTCGTCTGATTTTTTTTACTGTTTACATGCTGAGGAAAAAAAACACATCAGTTTGCAAACAAAATAGACACTTAATCACATGTTTAAATGTAAACAAAGCAGACGTTTTTAAATCCCCATGTTTTTCTTATGGGGGATGTTTATGTTATTTCTTGTTTTCTGGTAACATTTTGGAAATACTGCTATTTTTCCTGAGTACCTGGAATAAATACCTTTAATTTGAGCCCTCTACTATTATCCTGCGATTAGCTCCCACAACTTTGACTCAAAAATTTCGCTTTCAGAATTATATATAAAGACTCGCTTTGCTCGCTGGGGGCTCTGCCCCCAGACCCCGCTTGGGGTCGCTCCAGTTGTTATTATTGGCCAATGACCCTTCAAGTATTTTTTATATAGTATACTATTTAGATTCATTATGGTTAAATCCACTCTAGATGTTTTCATTTTTCAATATTTCTATAATTTGTTTATACTCTACCATGTGAAGTTGCTTTGGCAGTTTACTGGATATTTGTTTACAGCTGTTACGATTTCTTTTGTTTTTATTTGAAACTCCATAAGCCCAATGTTAAAATATTCAATTTTCAAGATCAAAATTAGTGGTTTTAAAATTAAAAATTGTGTATTTTGGCATTTTGACCGGGGGTTTCAAGGTACAAGCTACCTGCATGCCAAATATCACGTTTCTAGTTCGTCTGGAAGTGGTCTAGAATTCCTATGTCTGGTGTGTGTTACACATGCAGCTGTATATATATTAGATATATAAATAAATATTAAAAATACCCCTGTCGCAGCAAACCTGCATACTCAGTGAATTTCAAATGCATATATATGTACCGCACTGCTACATGAATCCACAACAAATCTCATCAAAATATATTTATAAATAAGAGATATAGGCCTATGACATTATTTGTTTATTCTCCGGAAGAATAACATTCAGACTAAATATGCAGGTTTGCTGTAACAGGGACCACACAAATCAAGATGTTATACAAACATCAACAGGCCACAACCATAGAGGTAATATGGCCACAACTAGATGAAGCATCATAACAAGTTTTGTCAATATAAGTTGATGCAAAAGCGAAATATAAAATTGTTCTTATTCTTTATAAGAATAACATTAGAAATGAGTAGTGGGTTGGGGTTGATAATGTGTTGGGGTAGTGGGTTTGCTGTTACAGGGACCACGAAAAATGGGATTTTTGTTCAATTATAAATAAACTACAAACAGATGAATAGTAAATGCCTTTACACTCTTAGCGGTTATATTTTTTATCCGATTTACTTCAAATTTTAATTTAGTGGGGACGATCCTTCCTGTAATCAGTAGGAATTTCAAGCAGATGAATAGTAAATGTGTTTACACTCTTAGCCGCCATATTTTTTAGCCGATTTACTTCAAATTTTAATTTAGTGGGGACGATCCTTCCTGTAATCAGTAGGAATTTCAAGCAGATGAATAGTAAATGTGATTACACTCTTAGCCGCCATATTTTTTATCCGATTTACTTCAAATTTTAATTTAGTGGGGACGATCCTTCCTGTAATCAGTAGGACAAGTTTGTTGGGCAAAACAATCGTGAAGTGCTAAACCCCTTTTTTTGGATCTTAGTAATTCCAAATTTGAGTTTTTGGGCCATTAAAAGGGAAGGCCTAAACAAAATCCCTGACTTAAAATCAATGCATGTAATACAATAGAACATAAAGAGCCTCAAATTATAAGCAATCCTTCATAATTCTAGCATAAATATTTACCGAGTTATTAAATAATATGTATGTACATTGACTAAACACAGTATGTTTCCTTATAGGGAATTTATATTGGAGAAGGCTGTTTTCATATTTATATGTAGTTTTATCCCCCCACTACCCCATCCATAAGCGTAATTTCAGTATTTTGGTTGGAGGGGCAAAATCAGTTTTGATCGTGATTATTGTGACTTTTCAAATATTACAATAATATTTTCCAAACTACTGGTGGGGCAAATGCTCCCTCTTGCTCCCCCCTAAATTACGCCTATGCCCCCATCCCTACTTTCAATCCTGACTGGTCCTCCTCCTAACCTTATAATGCCTTACATTGCGAACCAACATTGCAGATAAGTAGAACCAGGAGAGCTCCGCCGCCCAGAGGAAGGGGTAAGGGGGGCAGTTGCTTAAGGGGCCCGGTCCGGTCTCTTTGGGGGCCCTGGGCGGGTGGTTGATTTTTTAAATCTACAATATACTTTTGGTTATCAGCGAGGCCCAAAGAACAAGAAAAATCTGACTATTGAAACAAACATACCTACATAAACACACACACCATTATACAGTGTGTTCATTTTTGTATGCTCACCATTGAGATCTCGCCAACCATGATAGTTACAAGGAAGGTTAAATGTGCAAAGTAGTGCGTAATTATACACTAATTTCAGGCAACTTAGTAGGGGGCAATGGCCGATTCAACCCCAGCACAGAAGTGAGGATGCGAGGAATCCCCCCCCCCCCCGGATGACCTTGACCTTGACCCCCAAGGTCACCCCCGAGGGCACGCCCGAGGGACCTCCCCCCCCCCCCGTCACGTTACCCATTAACCTAACTTAAACCTGGCACCTGGCGTGAGGATGCGAGGAATCCCCCCCCCCCCCGTCACGTGACCCATTAACCTAACTTAAACCTGGCACCTGGCGTGAGGATGCGAGGAATCCCCCCCCCCCGTCACGTGACCCATTAACCTAACTTAAACCTGGCACCTGGCGTAAGGATGCGAGGAAGCCCCCCCCCCCCCGTCTGCAGCACTTTTCGTGATGAGGAAAAAACTTTCGAAAATTAATAACTAGCCTATTTACTCACCGATTCCCACGGGACTTTTTCCAGAGTGTAGGCCTATCCCAGAGGAAGCGAATGACGAAAGGACCCCATAGATCCGCCATCAAACAAGGCCGCTATTAATTTATAACCGCGTTTTCCTTATGGGATCTCAGCTGTTTACCGACCGATTTTGACGAAACCACACCACATGTCGGGTGACGGCCTAAGTAAACCATCCCTTAAAGAAAATTGAAAATCAACCGTTAAACGGGCCCGCTATTAATTTTTAAACGTGTTTTCCTTATGGGATCTCAGCTGTTTACCGACCGATTTTGATGAAATTTCACCACATGTCAGGCGGCAGCCAAAGTAAACCATCCCTTAAAGAAAATTGAGAATCCACTGTTAAACAGGCCCGCTATTAATTTTCAAACGCGTTTTCCTCATGGGATCTTGGCTGTTTTTCCAGACCCCTCACGATGGTTCAAAACTAGCAAAGGCGTGGTGAGGATGCAAGTCCCCCCCCCCCCCCCCCGGTGAGCGGCTCCGCGGAGTCACGTGTCGAGGCGCGTGCTAGGGCCTACGTGACCGCCCGGGGCTCTTTACTCATCAGCGGTTCCGGGAACTGTTTACCGCTTACTCCTCCCGACTGGAGTGCTAT
The DNA here is from genome assembly GCA_963675035.1 of Allygus modestus. Lineage (NCBI taxonomy): Eukaryota > Metazoa > Arthropoda > Insecta > Hemiptera > Cicadellidae > Allygus > Allygus modestus. Next base: position 400,751,968 of record OY776111.1, on the reverse strand, counting down.
TTATGAGCGCGTCCTCAAGGGTTTCGTCAGTTTGTCTTTGGAGCTCTTACTGTGCGGACGAAGTATTGCTGTCTCTGCGATACACCTACACAACCTGCTGTTCATTGCCTTTGGATTCCCGTAAAAGTCAACGTAAGTAACAACATATTTATTAATTAGCGTTTCTATTTTAATTATTCGTTATTTTAATTTTCGTTACTATCGCGGTGATTACTTATGCGACTGTTACGACTTTCTCTTTGAATATCTTAAAATGTAAGTAACATATAATTTACTTTTTCATCAGCAAGTTTACCAATGCTCTAAAATCTTATTAGCTAACATTAATAATTAATCTTTTACATATCCCAGTACACTGAGCCTTGTCGTTGTTTCTTTTTCCGATGGAGATGAGTGGAATTGTAATGACCTTGAAACAGTTGTGTTTTATAACGATTAAAATTAATGAATCAAACTTAAAAAGCAAAATAGATTCACTACCACTCTTTTAAAAAAAAAAAAATGTTTAAGCGAAATTAAATTAGGTTTTGCTTTTCAATCAGATGGCTGTTCCTCGTATGTGTGAGGTCTGCGGTCGCGTCTTCGCGAACGCTGGAAACCTGACTCGTCACACGGCAGCCGCTCACAGGGACCGCCATTTCGACTGCAACGTCTGCGGGAGACGCTTCGGGCGAAGCGACAACCTGCGACGTCACCTCATAGCCTCGGGACCCCACCGCTCGTGCAACCTCAGGTACCGGGAGCAGCGACACATCAACTGCTACTTCCACAACCTGTCCAACTACGACGCCCACTTCGTAGTGCGGGAGCTAGCCATCGACCCCGGCGATGTGGACGTGCTGGCGCACACCGAAGAGCGCTACATCGCCTTCACCAAGCGGTTTCACTTTGGTCAGCCCGGGGACAACCAACGTCAGAGCAGTTTCGCGGTGCGGTTCCTCGACACCTACAGGTTCTTGTCCATGAGCCTGGCCAGCCTAGCAGCGGGACTGCCCACTGACAAGATGCGCGAGACGAGGAAGCGCTTCCCCGACGACCGGCTGTTCGACCTGGTGCGCAGGAAGGGCGTGTTCCCCTACGACTTTGTCACGTCGTACGACACGTTGTACTCCACCAGGGAGCTGCCTCCCAAGGAGGCGTTCAGGAACTCCATGACCCTGGAGGATATCAAGGAGGAGGAGTACGAGCACGCCCTCAACGTGTGGCGAGCCTTTGAGTGTCACAACCTCAAGGACTACGCGGACAAGTACCTGCGATGCGACATCGCCCTGCTCACCGATGTCTTTGAGCAGTTCCGTGATACGTCGCTAGCAGAGTACGGGCTGGATCCCGCCCACTACTACACCCTGCCGTCCTACGCCTGGGACGTGATGCTCAAGACCTGCGGTGTGGAGCTGGACACGCTGCAGGACTTTGACATGTACCTGTTCGTGGAGCAGGGGATCCGGGGAGGCATCTCTCAGGCCATCACCCGTTACGCCAAGGCCAACCACGACAGGTGCCCGGACTACCGCCCGGACGAGCCCACGCGCTTCCTCCTGTACCTGGACGCCAACAACCTCTACGGCTGGGCCATGTCCCAGTGCCTGCCGACCGGAGACTTCGAGTGGCTCAGCCGTGAGGAAATCCAGGCGTTGGACGTCGCCGCGCTGGACGCGGAGGCCGATCGAGGCTACATCTTGGAGGTGGACCTCCACTACCCCACGCGCCTACACGACCTGCACAAGGACCTTCCCTACTGCTGCGAGACGAAGCGTCCGCCAACAGGGAAGTTCCCCAAACTGTTGACGACCCTGGACGACAAGACACACTACATCTGTCACTACAGGGTCTTGCAGCAGGCGCTGCAAAACGGATTGGAGCTGGTCGCGGTGCATCGGGCGATCTCCTTTCGCCAGTCGCGGTGGTTGGAACCGTACATCCTGATGAACACGGAGCTGCGGAAGAAGGCCAAAACGAAGTTTGAACAGGACTTCTTCAAGCTCATGAACAACGCGGTCTTTGGCAAGACCATCGAGAATGTACGGAAGCGCCTCAACGTGAAGCTGGTGTGCACCCCGGAGAAGTTTTCCAAGTACGTCGCCAGATCCAACTTCCTGGACCGGACGTACTACACGGAGGACGTGGCCCTGGTGCATCTGTCCAAGGTCAACATTGTGTTGGATAAGCCAATCTACGTAGGCATGTCAGTCCTGGAGCTGAGCAAGTGGCTCATGTACGAGTTCCTGCGCAAGATGAAGGAGCGCTACGGTGACCGCCTCACCGTGGACTACATGGACACGGACAGCTTCGTCTTTGACATCGTGTCTCAGGACGTCTACGCCGAGATGAAGGAACACCTGGACGACTTCGACACCAGCGGCTATCCGAGGTCTCACCCCTGCTACAACCCCGTCAACGCCAAGGTCATCGGAAAGTTTAAGGACGAGTGCAACGGCCTGTCCTTATACGAGTACCTCGGCCTGCGGTCCAAGCTGTACTTCATGGACATCGAGGACGCAGCGACAGGCGGCAGTAAGGCTCTCAAGCGAGCCAAGGGGGTTGCGAAGGGCGTTGTCAAGAACGTCCTCACCCCCGACGACTACAGAGAGTGTCTGTTTGACGGGGTCCAGAAGCACACCACCAACGTCCGGTTCCAGTCCCACTTGCACCGGGTCTACACCGTGGAAGTGAACAAGCTGAGCCTCAGTCCAGCTGACGACAAGCGGTGCGTCCTCCCCGACGGCATCCACACTCTGCCGTGGGGACACAAGGACGTCCCGCCGCTACCGCCAGCCAGGAGGAGAGGAGAACATCCGCAGCGGATGGAAGTGGATGGTGAGGAGGAGGAGGGACAGCGCCAGGACGAAGACGAGGAAGAAGAGGAATTCCCCGTCTAGTTGTATATATTAGTTATAAGAGAAACAAAAATTGTAAATAGTATTTGTAAGAAAATATAATAGCTTTATGTACAGCATGAACCCGAGTTGTTTATTTCCTCCCTTTGCTTACTCAAAAGTCACAAGCCGTTAGGCTCGGAAAGGCGTTATGGGCCGTTTGGCCCGAGCCGTGCAGCTTAAAAAGCCCCCGCCAACCGGGAGCGATTGGCAGCGCGTGTCGGGGACGGCCCTGAAGGAGTTGCCCAGGAAGGAGTTGCTAAGTGGTTTGCTGACGCTCAAGGTTGCACCCTCGAATTACTCAGCGGTTTGCTGATGTCCGAGGGGTCTCGTGACGCGCCCTCTTTGGCGACCTTCACTGCCGCTTGGCGGGGGCTCAGCCAGTGACACGCGCCGCTGGTATATAAACCTGAGGTCCAGCCCCGCTGCCTCAGTTTTGCTAATTTTTTAAAATTTAGTAAGGAGAAAGGAGAAATGAAAACACAAGCTTTATCATTATGAGGCATGTATTGTACAGTAATAAGGTTACATACACATACTACAAAAACCTTACAAATTAGTTTTAAGCGAATATGGAGTGGAAGAGCCTGCGGACCAGAGCGTCGTTGGCGGCGGGAGCGGCAGGGTCGAAGAGCTGGACGTAGTCGCTGAGTGACGTGCGGAGAACAGCCCGGCAGTACAGGTAAGTGAGGCAGTAGTAGCCGCAAACAGAAGTATCGTAGCCCTGGAGTCGATACCTGTTGTAGACATAGTGGCGGTGATGAGGATTGCGCCTCAGGAACATTTGAAAGTCGGCCTGGTATGGCGGCCTTCCGTAGCTGTCCAGGTACTCGAGTCTGTCCTCTTCCGAGCAGTAAAACGCCACCCAGTGTTCGCCTCCCTCGGTGTGAGCTACCGTGTTGGACACGATGGCGGTGAGAGGCTTGACCGGCACGTCCGGTAGTTGGTCAGAGGCGTAGACCGCAACGTTCCTCAGTCCGGGGATCCTCACCAGGCATTCTCTGATCTGGACGGTATTCATCGTGGGCGGAAGCAGCACAGGCAGCTTGAGACGGACGGGTCCGACCTGTCGTTAGCCACGAGCCAGTCCCGCAATACTATGCAGTTATGAAGGGCGCAACGGTTGTGGGAGCTCTTATGGTGGCGACAGCGCAGGGTCCGGTAGGTGGGCGGACCGTTGAGCGACCCGCAGCCCAGATCCTCCATGTCCTGAGCGGTGGTGGCGGCGGGCTCGGTTATGAGGTGGCGTTGTACAAAGTCCCTCTTCTGCGATCCTTTGACGTAGACGAGGGGGCGGTGGATGAGGCAGGAGCGCAGCTTGTCCAGCAGGGCGACGTACGCGATGTCTCCCTGGTCCCACTCCAAGCCGTGGCAGTGGCGAGTGACCCAGACGCTCTCGTGCTGTTTCTCGGAAGTCAGGAGGTCCTTACTGAAGGGTGGGCGGGCGATGTGATGTAGGAGCAGCGTGCCGGTAGTCACGTCCACCACGCAAACCTCTTTCAGTAGAAAGTCATTATCACTGTCTTTAAAACACTGCATATCCATCACCACGCTTCCGTGATGACAGCGCGCTGGTGGCGGCTCGTTATAGATCGGTGGCGGCACGTCCATCCCATACGGCTGACTGAACTCGACTGAGCGCTGGCGGGAGCGCGCCTAGCGGGATAACCTTGGGTGCGCGCGCCGCCATCACGGTCCGCGGTGACCTTGAGCGCGCGGCAACTCGTTTACCCGCCAAAGTCGACTGTGACGTTGCGATGACGGTCCACCTCCACGACGTTGTCCAACTCGGCGTACACTATGCAGTTGAACGCCTCCGCCAAGGCTTCGGAGAACCCAATCTCTATGCGCAGGTTACCGTTACGCACCAGGTTCCAGTGGCTGGATTGAGAGGCTGCCATATCAGGCGTCAGATCAAACGCCATCAGGCAGTATCCGTAGGGGTATTCGTTGCGACTGACTTCGTTACCGCAGTCTGAGAAATTTATGCCGGTGCCGGTGTACAGCGTGTGGTAGGCGAGCACGCACAACTCCTGACCGAACGTGTAATCCGGTTGAAGCGGCTTACATGGCACTTGCTCACCATCTATGTACAGCGCGAAGAAGTTCACGTGGCTGTGGGTGAAGTTGAACGGGTTCTTCTTGTAGTCCCCGTTGAACGCCTGATTGCTGACCAGGCCAACTATAATGCGTTTCGGCAGTTGACCCAGAAACACACTGTCCAGAGTCTTGCTGCTGATACCGGAGGGTAGTGTGAAGGATTTCACTTCCACGCGCGTAATGGGATATTTGGCTGTGCCCGACTCCAGCGTCCTGCTGTGAGCCAACAGCACGCTCGGGTTGATCTTACAGCGGCGCATAAACAGGTTGACTTCGGCGATGTCCACTTTATAGTCTGTCACGGTTTTGGACATGATGGAGAATGAGTTCTTTGACCTGATCAGGCGAAAGCGCATCTCCACGCCGTTTAACATGAACTTCTCCTGGTTGCACAGGTCAACGTGCAGATGTCCGACCATGTCCGCGTACCGGCTGGCCTTGACAAACTCCCTCCGGTTCTTGAGCCCGGCATTATCCTCCTCAGTATTGTCCATGTACCCGGCATAGTCCTCGTAGAACAACTCCGCGGTGAGGTGCGATGTCTTGGCATCACCGCCATAGGAGAACAGGTTCTCCAGGTAGGCGCGATAGGCGTATGTGTTGTTCTGAGGAGACACCAGTTTGTTGTTCAGGTACAGGTCCACTTGACTGAACAGCGAGTGCAGCCAGTTGTTAATCGGACCCACCTCTTTTATCGCTTGATCACCCGTTACAGCGCCTCCATTAGCCGTTCTAATGGTAGCCTTCACATGCAGTAGCGTCTGTGACAGATCCGTGTACTCGTCCCCATGACCCGGAACTATGAATTCAACGGGTGAGTCGTCTGTCAGGGAGGAGATGGGCTTGTACTGCACCCATTTACCACTCTCTATACTGGTCTGCGTGGGCGGTAGCGAGAACAGGTCCAACTCGGTCTTGACACACTCGCACGACTTCTGATGTAGAAACGCCATTATCCAAAAATGTCCTTCACGGTACTCTTGCTCTTCTCGCTTCTCCTCTTCTTAGCGACACGTTTTGCGGGCTTCCTCTTGGGTGCAGCGCTCTTCTTCCTCGCTCCGAGGAGTTTCGCTAGAGACTGAGGAGTAACCTGCTGTACACGCCTCCTCTTATAGGCACCACCACCGCTCAGCACGCGATCCAGTTTTTCATCAGCCCTGCGTTTCAGCGACCCGGTAAACTGTCTGAGTCGGGCGTTGGCTGCGACTCGGGGGTTGGCTGTGCCCGCCGCCACGTCGCCCAAGAAGCCCACACCGGACCTCAGCGCCTCCTTGCCCAGCGCCGATGCGCCGGATCTGATCAACGGGACCACTGTACGCATCAGCCCGCCTAGGAAACTGCCGATGCCGTGTCCGCGTTGGAAAGCGGCTCCTCTGAATACGGAGGATACACCATGGCCCGCCTGCTGGTGGCGGTAATACGCCAGATAGGGATCGCTCGGATTCATTGCCGCTGCCTCTCTTTCCTGAAATGAAGCTTCATGCACGTGGTCCCGAAGTGGAATGGCAAGTGTCGCCCTTGGTTGTCCCTTAAATCGATTTCCACGCTCTCGAATGAGGTTTTAATCACCGGCACGTAGTGTGGGTCTATTATATACACTGTCGTGTTGGCACCGTACGTGTAATTCCTGATGTCGATGTTGAGGATCTTCAGTAGTGGCGCCACAGCGTCGCCCACCAGTTGGGGTTCCACCAGGTCGCAATACACGTACATGTGTGATGGTAGACCGGCGAAGAGGTTAGTCGGCCTCACGGACCTGTGACGCTTGACGATATCCGTATCCACCTCGTAGCCAAACTGTAGCGCCAAACTGGGGCTCAGTTTGAGGCTCTGAACGGCTGAAGACGTCGACATCAATTCCACCCTGGAGGACCTCTCGTCATACGAGAAGGTGCACAGGTTACTCTTCATTTGAGGGTGGTTGTTGATTGCGTGCACGAGTTCCTCGGTACTACTGTAATTGCCCGGCTCCACTTTGATTAACAACTTGTCCACCACGGTCAACCCGCCTTTCGAGTCCCTCATTCCCAGCACTAGTTTGATGTAGGTTCCCTCACCGACGGTCAGAAAAGAGAAGGGGTAGTGCGCCTCCGCCAGAGCGACCTCCCACTCGCCGTCTGACAGATCAACGGTCGAGGGTAGATGGGTCGTGTAGTTTGTCACCATGTTGTTGGGATAGTACTTCATTGAACTGTTACTGGGCAACGTCAGGTAAAACTGGTCGTGCCTCGTCATCGCAGCTGTTGCACTTCAGATGCAGGTACCCACGAGTTGAAGTCCTCTCCGTAACCGGCCCACTTGACTAGGTAGCGCTTACTGGAGCCTCGCCCTTTAGTGTCCAGTATTTTATCTATTTGGTACAGGCGTTCCGGGGCCATCGTTACCTTTTGCATCTCATGCTCGTAGAAGCGCCCTTCCAGCGGCATCCCGTTCAGGTCTCGCAGCACGTACAATGGTAGAGGATGCGACCCGTATACGTGGTCCACCACAAACAGCTCCTTACTCCAGTTGGTCTCATAACCTTTGGCGAACGTGCCCTTCTCCTTGGCTATGCGCACCGCGTCACCAGGCTCGAACCTGGGCTTGTGTCGCCGGATCGCCTTTCCATACATGTGACGCCACACCTTGTACACCGTTTGACCATCGCCGCTGTCCGCGTCCACGGGTCGTAGGCCACCCAGGCTCTTGTGCGGGCTGCGGTTGTAGGCATCCACAAGCCTGTCCAACACGTCCACGTAGCGATACGTGTTTTTGTAGGTCAGGTAGCGCCACATGCGGTTCTTGAGCGTGCGGTTGACTCGCTCCACCACCGCCGCCTTCACGTCGGGGTTCTGCGTGGTGAAGTAGTTTACACCGTGACTCTTGAACACTCGCTTGGTCGCGGCCCCGGTGAACTCCGTCCCCTTGTCGGTCTGTAGGCAGCGGGGAGTCGCCTCAGCGAATATTCCCTCGAACGCAGCAGCCACCTCAGGCCCGCTTTTCCTCTTCAGTGATACCGTGAACAGCCGCTTACTGAATACGTCTATCACAGTCAGCAGGTAGTTGACTCCGTCGTTGTACCGGCTCAGGCCGCGCATGTCGTTCAGGTCCGCCTGCCACAGCTCCCGAGGCCCGAACACGACGTAGCGGTTGCGAGGAAACCGCTTGCGCGCAGGCTTGTGCAGCGTGTAGGTGTCCTGGGCGCGCAGCCAGTCGGCTACCCGACGTTTCGGTAGGCGCGCGGCTCTGGCCAGGGCGGCCACCCCGCCGAGGGAACCGGGCTGGCTCGGGTCGTAGTACAACTTCTCCATTACGGTGTGAACGGCTCCCAGTTGTCCAATGACGATTCCCGGTCGGGTTCCTCGGTTATTATCCTTCTCCTAGCCGCTGGGGGTCGCGGTCTCAGGCGATCCAGTATCGGTGTCAACCTCGGTGAGAGGGGTGTTGAGGAGGCCGTTGTGTCTCCCCAGGGGCTCGATGCCGGGTCCAGCCCCACGCCTAGGTAACGCAACGCCGTGGGATTGCTCACGTATTCTTTGGGCACGTTCATGTCCTTCAAGGTGGTCATCACTTGATGCCAGCCGGTAGGCAATCGGTCCGCCCTTCGCGCTCTCACTATGCTGTGCGCGATGTCCACTATATTGGAATCGGGGATCTTCACCTTGTCCACGTACACCGCCCCACTGGCGTCCCAGGCGATGGGGCTGCCTTGCCGGGTCATGAATCGCAACAAGTTTCGCGCCACCGACCTGTAGATTTTTGAGAACGATTCCACAATGTCCTCCTCCGCCGAGGTGCTAGACTCGCGCTTCATCTGACTCGGACCCCCCGCCGCTTCCTCCTCATCCCTCTGCTCACCCTCGATGATTGACAGACCTATGGGTTGACGTTTAGCCGCGGAAAAGTGCAGGAACCGCTGTAACACCTGCTGATATTGTTTCCATTTCTCCGTATCGTCCAGCCGCTTGTCGCTCAATATGCGATGCATCTCAGCGTCAAGGCTGGCTGGCTTATTGGCGCTACCTGCTCCTCCTCTTGGCTCCGGCCCTGGTCCCGTTCCTTCTCGCAATCTCTCGATGAGCTCCTGCGGTACAACCACCATTTTCCTAGCGTACTCCATGTCCGATTAGCTTCTGCGCTAGAACGGGCAGAACAGCGTTCAACAGCAGAAGTAGGAGGATCCCTCCGCCCCGTTGGACGAGGTAGTGTCGCTTCTTGGTCCAACCCTCGCCGCGTTTCACTAGCCGTCTGAGCGCCTGTTTGTGTTTGCTCAATTTGCGTTTGAGACAGGGGGAAAGCGGTACGTTTCCGCGTAGCACGTTATACGCGCACTCGCACAATGACTTGATGCGACTCTTGTCGCACGCTTTTAACAGGGCCTTGCGTTCTTTGGGCGTAGCGTGTATTAGGGCCCTCAGCAGTGCCGCGTCCTTCTTCACACGGTGTGACATGATGACTGACGCTGGCACGCGCTCGGCCTATTTATCACTTCTTCTTAGGCAGGTACACGTAGTTCACCGGGTCGTCTGGGAAAATGGCCGAACGTACGCGCATCTCTTCAGGCGTGGACTGTTTCAAGTCTATGAGCAGGTAGGCGTGCGGATCACGCGTGGCATCCGCATAAGCCTCCTCCACGAATTTGGGGTTCTCCGGGTATACTTGACGGGCCAGGTGTTTGATCTGAGCGCGATCCCTGGGATTCTTGAAGCACACTATGTAGTGGGCGTTCAGCGATATGTCGCGCTGGCCCCTGCCCTGGTGAAACAGGTTTTGCGTGATGAAGAACACGCTCATGTTGCGGTGGTGCGAGCCCTTGGTGAACAGGTCCGCCACGCCGGGGCCGGCCTCGCGCATCATGTCATCGACGATGACCAGGGCGGGCTCGCTACCGTCGTAGTCGTCCAGGTCTGGCAGGCCGGCTACGTAGCGCACGGCAGAGTCCGCACGGCTCTTGCCACCGCCGCCACCACTGCCATAGTGCCAAGTGATACGGGCGACCCGCGTATCGCACATGTGGTCGGCGTGCTCTATGAAGCGAGCCACGAAGTGCGACTTGCCGCTGCCCGAAGGCCCGGCCACGATGGCGGTGAACGGGTGTTTCCACCTCAAGTCCATGGCGTCTACTGACTGCCATGCACCGCCACCTCGGCTCTTAAAACTAAATTCTTTTCTCGCTTTTTTTTAATATTGAAGGGACTCGGTTATCAACTGCTTAGTGGAAGTTTCCACGCTCTCTCTCGTTTACTGGGTAGCGCGCTTGGAGTGTACGCTCCTCTTGGTTTTCCCTGAGATGACGCAATCGGTATTTCGCCAGGTAGGTAGAGGAGTAGCGGTTCTAGTGATGCCGTCGTATCTTGACTCTCCCGTCTCGCTATTTGCCAGCCATAGGTTTTGCAATCTGGATAGCAGGTCCTCTAGACATATGCAGATTTCATCGTTTCGCTCCTCGTCCAAGTACAAGCCACAACTGAACGTGGGGCGACCTCCTTTGAACACGTTCATCTTTAACAGTACATTACCGCTGTTGGTAGGGTTCTTCACAGTGTACTGATATCCACCAGCGGACCAGCACAGTGTCGGGGAATCGATAGGCACTTCCTTCCTCTTTACAGTCCACCCATCGAGCTTTTTCTTCTTTGACACACATCCCTGCTGTACTGGCGGTGCGTTGGCGTTCTCATCATTCATTGCGTTCAGCTCCTCTAGGAAGGAGCGGATCGTTTGGTCCACTTCAGCTGCACTGACTCCGTTTCCGTTCATGGTGACGTCTCAAACAACACTGAGGTCGCGCGCGCGGCTCTGCCTCGGTTTTATACCCAGGTTGCACGCTTCAGCGAACCTTCTAGAAGCTTCCAGAAACGTGAGAGGTAGTCTATCGCTGACGGGGGGGGGGGGATCAGGTATATCCTCGCCAGGCTATGTTGCGAGGCAGGTATATCCTCACACCAGTTGATGTCGGGGGGGGGGGGGGTCATGTTCAAGTTTATAAGTAAACTTTTTATTTTTATTTCTTTTTAAGGAATGAGGTTAAGGGTAAAAGAAGTCTTTATTACCGGAAAAAACATGTAGTGGGTTATTGTCCAGGCCTTCTATAGTTTTCCTGGACGTCCAACACCGCCATGCTGCCTTGGTTCAGAGTTAACTGCAGCACTTGCAGAACCTCGTTCCACTGCGCCGGGTCCCCCGGGTTGTAACGACGAGAGGACATCACGGGACTGGCTGAACTCCACCACCCCGGCCTGAGGAAGACGTGACCACCTCTCCTCATCGCCTCCTCGACCCGAGTCCTTGTGGGAGTAAGGTACTCCGGTCCGAGCAGGAGGTACCGGCTGATGTTGGGAACGTTGACAAAGACTTCCACAGTAAGGGCGTCCATTATGGAAGCGGCTCTGGTCAAGACTGACTCGAACACCGCTTTCACCCGCTGTCGCCCTCCGGAGGAGCTTCGCAGTGGAATGTAAGCGGTAAACAGTTCCCGGAACCGCTGATGAGTAAACAGCCCCGGGTGGTCACGTAGGCCCTAGCACGCGCCTCGACACGTGACTCTGCGAAGCCGCTCACGGGGGGGGGGGGGTCAGTTGAATCCTCACGCCAGGCTATGTCGCGGGGCAGGTATATCCTCACTGCAGGTGATGTCGGGGGGGGGGGGCTTCCTCGCATCCTCACGCCAGGTGCCAGGTTTAAGTTAGGTTCGCAGTGGAATGTAAGCGGTAAACAGTTCCCGGAACCGCTGATGAGTAAACAGCCCCGGGTGGTCACGTAGGCCCTAGCACGCGCCTCGACACGTGACTCTGCGAAGCCGCTCACGGGGGGGGGGGGGGACTTGCATCCTCACCGCGCCTTTGCTAGTTTTGAACCATCGTGAGGGGTCTGGAAAACAGCCAAGATCCCATGAGGAAAACGCGTTTAAAAATTAATAGCGGTCTTGTTTAACGGTGGATTCTCAATTTTCTTTAAGGGATGGTTTACTTAAGCTGCCGCCTGACATGTGGTGAAATTTCATCAAAATCGGTCGGTAAACAGCTGAGATCCCATAAGGAAAACGCGTTTAAAAATTAATAGCGGGCCCGTTTAACGGTTGATTTTCAATCTTCTTTAAGGGATGGTTTACTTAGGCCGTCGCCCGACATGTGGTGAAGTTTCGTCAAAATCGGCCGGTAAACAGCTGAGATCCCATAAGGAAAACGCGTTTAGAAATTAATAGCGGCCTTGTTTAATGGCGGATCTATGGGGTTCTTACGTCATTCGCTTCCTCTAGGATAGGCCTACACTCTGGAAAAAGTCCCGTGGGAATCGGTGGGTAAATAGGCTAGTTATTAATTTTCGAAAGTTTTTTCCTCATCACTGCAGGTGATGTCGGGGGGGGGGGCTTCCTCGCATCCTCACGTCAGGTGCCAGGTTTAAGTTAGGTTAATGGGTCACGTGACGGGGGGGGGGGAGGTCCCTCGGGCGTGCCCTCGGGGGTGACCTTGGGGGTCAAGGTCAAGGTCATCCGGGGGGGGGGGGATTCCTCGCATCCTCACTTCTGTGCTGGGGTTGAATCGGCCATTGCCCCCTACTCAACTTTGATCTGACTTTTTTGTATCTTAAAAAATAAGAATGTTATAAGCAATTTTTAATTTTGGTCAAAAATGGTTTTTTGAGTGTAGCGAATGAGTTTAGTGGAACTAAACTTTCGCCATTTTCTTTAGTTTATAATAACACACTTCTTTGCCCATTTAACCTTCCTTGTAACTATTATGGTTTACGAGATCCCAGTGGCAACCAAAAAAAATTAACACAAAATATGAATTTGTATAGAAATAAACGGTATCAGGAAACTGACACATACTTTCTCCCTTTTAGCCCAACTTTAATGAATAAATTACTTGTTATTTACTAAATATGGAATACAAAGCACGGTCGAATGTACAGAAATTCTTGTGAACAAGTTGTTTTAAAAACATCCACCCAAATCCCTGCTTTGGAGGCGCTACAGAATCAATTGCTACACTTGTGGTTTTAAGAGGGGAAATGCCCCCTATTCCCCCCCCCAGGGTTATTAAGGGGCAACATATTTCGAATTAACTCTGTTGGTCAATGCTTAATTCACAAGCATATCAAGTTTGAATGAAATTGATTAGTAAATAAGAGAGAAATAGTAATTTTTGTATTCCCCATAAGAATAACATTGGACAACGTACTGCGTTTACCGCTAAATGAAAATTTCAATTTTCTCCTAAACCAGCAGTCGTAGAATAGTAATTCTAGATACTAAATTATTTAGTTTTTTGAGCTCTTTTTAATGGTGTGAATAGTAATATTTTTTTATATTTATGTCTTTTTATGAAAAATCCAAAAAACTGAATTTTGGATGTTTCAAGTCCTGTAATTTCTGAACCCGAATTTTTACAGGAATGCGGGTTGTGTCATTTTGTTGGAAAACTAAATTTCTACAAACGACTAAAGTTTAATCAAAATCGTTAGAGCCGTTTTTGAGAAATTTTGATTTTTCATGATTTTTGGCGGTTTTTGGGGGATAATTACCCTTAAAAATCAAAAATTCAAAAAAATGAAAAAAACGCCTGGAGATATCGTAGATTAGTACCTACATACCAAATTTCATAAAAATCGGCCCAATGGTTAGGGCTCTAGCTCTGTACACATCCACACACACACACACACACACACACACACACACACACGGACACACACACACACACACACACACAGAGACAGACATCACGTAAAAACCACTTTTTTGGGTTCAGGGAGCACCAAAACGAATATTTCCACTAACAACTCAAATTCGAAAATTTTGACGAAAACAATACTTTCTCCATATACTATGTATATAGGGAGAAAGTAAAAAGACTAACATGAAAAAGTAGAAAATTTAAGCTGCAATATTTTTGGACTTATAATTTTTAAAGCCTACACAATTTATAATTGTTTTTCGGCAAATAAATATTATTCTTATTATTAATTCAAAATATTGACCTTATATATTGGCAGAGGTAAATTGAGCCCATGCTCTCATTTACCCAGGCGCCCGAAATTTCTCTGAACGGGACTGACCAGGAGTGTCAGAGCAGCCAAAAGTCAAATGTTTTCCAAATTTCAAAAAAAAAATTGGCACGAGTGTTTGTTTTAAATACTTTGTTTGATTGTTTAATGCAGAAATTTACTTCCCTCACGTCAGCGTACAAACTAGTTTACTATTAAAAACAACAAGTACCAACACAGTATGTTCAATGTTTGGCACATGTACTTAATTATGGAGAGTTCATCATCAAATACTCCCCAACTGAATTTGCTTTCAGTGATTTAGATGTTTGTTGATTGATGAGTAATGTTGACTGAGTTGGAAAACTTATTTGTTATTGAGATTCAATCCATGAGACATCCATCAGCTGGCTGGACTCCAAGTATCAATAAACACATAAGGGGCCGTGCATATATTACGTAACGCCTCCCTGGGGGGGAGGGGGTGTGGAACATCGTAACAAACCGAGACACGGGGGAGGGGGGGGGGGTTAAGGCCTGTGTGATGTGTCACGATTAAAAAATTGTCAGTTACAGTCGCGAAATACCGTACACGCCACAATCCAATACTTAATAATTAATATATGTGATGTGACAGGGGGGAGGGGGTCAAAAAGGGCTGAATATAGCGTGATGTAATTTATGCATGGCCCCTAAAACAAAACTAAAAAACCTTGGTTATAAGAACTTATAAGTAAGGACTACTTAAAAACTCACATCGTTTGGGTATAACACAACATACCTGCAACAAAAACACTGTTTTAAGTATATACATCATATATTGTTTTATAATTAAAATACTGGATTTCTTGGTAATATATGGATCTAAGTTAAATAAATTTGAAGCTTGTATTTTTTTAATGGCGAGTACATGCGAATGTTTCATGTACCATACAAGCCTGTATATCAATTTTCATCAGTGGAGTTCTCTAGCCGTTCTTTATTTTAGTGATGCATAACTAAGAGTGGCTGTGACTCACCATAATGTGCTCAGCGATATGGTACAATGGTTATAGGCAAAGGTGCCATGACTACAATTATTGGGAGCATGTGCCAAAGCCATCACACCATCTCCATTGATAAAATGTTATTGAAGGTTTTTTCTACCCTGTATACTCATTAAGGTCAAAAAGCTTTGGATGCAGGTAAAGGAGATAAAGTTAAGCTTGACATTTTATCTGCAGTAGACCTTACATGTGGTGTAATCTAAAACTTTTTCAAATTCAAAGTGCCTAGATGCTTAATTTTATCTTCTTTACTAGGAGAACTTCTCTTTTGGGATTAAAGGAGTTTCATTCATAAATAATTTGGTCTCAATTAACTCAAACAGGTGACAATAAGCTTTTGAATATAATTTTAAAGAATAGATTGGGAAAGTTGTGTCAATGCGCAAGCTGTGCACGCATAACACATCCATCTAGTATATGTTAACAAAGAAGTGAAATATAAAATTGTATTTTTTCTCTTTAAGAATAACATTGAACAATGGATTGTATTTACCACTATCAATATCTCAGTAAGCAACTGACGTAGAGCAACGATTGAAAATGCTGAATTATTTGACTTTATAGATGAATCCAATAATTAAAATCAAAATTATATATTTAAACAAACACTATGTAAAAAAATATAAAATTCACTAGTTGATTTACAAATTTGTACCAAGTTTCATTGACCACTGGTCCTTTTTAATGGAAGTTATCTAACACATATTACATACACTATAGATATTCCCTGGATACTTTGAACGAATGGTGTTTTTGGCACAATGGGTTTTTGGGGACCTAACAATGAAAATTATCATCATGCCGATACAATAGGTCCAAAATTGTTGGTTTGTGGGATGATCCTTTTAACCATCATCATATGAGCTGCTTTACAAGTTGAGCTAGACTGAAATATAATGTTGTTTTTTATTAGTTTTATTTTAGTTTTACTGACCTCACAACTGGTTAAAGAGGTCAGTTTATTTCCAACGTTTCCATTTGTAATTTTTTTATGTTGGTTTTTGAGGAAATAAGTCATTTATTCATTATTAAATTTATTCATGTTGTTTGTTTTTCAGGGTTTCTATAAAATTTCAATTTTCTATTTCACTGACTTTTCCCTAACTTTCCATTCCCCTTCTGGAAAACTACCCTGACCAACTTTTAAAATACTTCTGAGTATTTTCGCTTTATAAAGAAACCTGTGTGGACAATTATTACATATTTAATATCTAAAACATTATTTTCTATAATGTATGTCATAAATGTTAGTAAAACAAAATTAAATAAATTGATCTCCATAAAAACTCAATAACTGAGAATTACTAGATGTTAAGAATAAACTCCTGAGGAATCCTTAGATCATCAGCACACACCGAAGCACCAGCCTAAGGGCTTGGGCCGAGCATCCCCTAAGATCAGGCACCACAGCATCGGCCCATTGCCTTTGGCTGCCCTAGGGGCACACACCACAGCACTAGCCTAGTGTCTATTTGGGTTAAATTTGCAAATATTGAAAACAAAAACGAGTACAGCGACAGACAGCGTCACACTATTACCCATTAATTAAACATTTTCTGAGTCCAAGGGGGGGGGGGGGCTTGCACCCCCCGCGCCCCCTGGCTGGATCTGCCATTGTACCTAAGTGAGTTTTGATAAACAAAAAAAAACTCCTTTTTTACTTCTGAATCAATCCCATTGAATGGAGTCGCTCTTATTCATGGTTGTGAGTAGAGTTTTTCATTTCTTTATTTGTTTTAAGTCACAAATTTACCTCTGTTTTATTTGTTCACTTGGGGAATAATTTTCAAATATTTCAACGTTGAAATTAAAGTTAATATGACAGCAGAAACCAATTTTAAAGGTGAATGAAAAAAAGTTCTGAAGGCAACTAAATTAGCACAAGTTCAAGGACGAAGGCTAAAATCAGGGTGTGACTAATAAGCTAAAAAACTTTACTGAATCTTTAGAAAAAATCTAGATCAAAAGCAAACTCATAACAGACGTACGACTAATACTTCTGCATAGGGTTTAGACAAGTTAAAACTTACTCCCTGCAAACTTGATTGGTTTTATTATTCCATTGTAAATTGCATGAATTTATTTAACTTTTCTAAAAAAAATGTTGTACATTTTATACACAATAGAAGAAATATTTAATTGGCTAGCCAAGTTTATATTCGGCAACTAGATTTGGCTACGTACACGCAACATGGCAGACTGCCATGCTTGTTCTACTTGTAAATATCTTTTGGGAAAAATTGAGTCAACGCCTATTCTGACTTCATAAACGAACATCATAAACAATAAAAGTTGGTATAACAGAATATATTTTACCTTAAAACAGCATAACACAATAGGCTGGATTTTTAATTACAGACAGTTCATCACACACAAAAATAGACGATAAAAGCTCTGCGAGAAACAAGGTTCCAAAATATTCAATTAGCTATCCAAGCATTCACAGTTTATTAGTTTATCTGTGCTCCCTGGTCCATTTCAAATAAGACTATTCACGAAGATCTGAAAATTGCTATCATAAAAGAAGAAATTACAAGGTACAGCCAGATTCACCAAAGAAAATTAGAACAAGATAAAAATTAGCTGTCAACCTCCTTGACAACAGGGAGTTTACTAAACAGGCTCAAGAAAAACGTGAACAACTTGAACTGCCATACAGGTTTACTTAAGATTTTAATTTGTAAGAATGTTAAGACACAAGATTTGTTATTGGAGAGCAACTTGCCCATGCCATGTAATTTGTTTTATCTTTTGTACTGAATGTTCCATCCTATTTTGAACAGATTGTAAAACTAAAAATAAAGTTATAACAAAATAAAAAATATATCCACTCTGTATACTTATGTTATTTATTACCAATCTTCACTCAACGTTTTAAATAAGAAATACAACACCCGTTTATGGAATAAATATTCTAAGTCATCATCTGATGAAAATATTAACATTTAATCAAAGTCAGTGCACCTGTTTTCCTGTGAGAAGCGAACAAAAACCTGTACTTGAACGTTACCGACAGACAGACAGACAGACAGAAATTAAGATACGACTTGTTTTGGCTTCCCAAAGGTGTAAAAAGTGAAAATATGTAAAAATGTCATAATTCCAAGCAATGTACAGACAAAACTCTAATTTTATTTATATAGATGACAAATCTGTAAAATACCTACACAATAATCAACTGCTCAATATTATTAAGTGGGACTTACAAAAGTTGTACCTGTTTTTTTCATGAGACCAATGTTAACATTAATAACTCATAGGCTTCCCTCTTAATTGGATTATCAAAAATCATTGTTTAATGTATCATTTTAACACTTACAAACGAAACATCGGTCTGTGAGGCCCATAGATATTTTTTTATTATGTCGATCCTCAACCAGTTAAAATTAAATCTCCACAGTACCTTTCTAAAACCCTCCTATAAGGAATTCATATTCAATTTTGTTAAGATATTTTTACAGGTTTTTTGCAAGAGTTTTTTTTTTAATTTTGATGTCGGCTTGACAGACCGACGTTTCGCAAGCTTTATACATTGAGTATTTGGAAAGAGACCAACGTTTCGATTCATGTAACTCCAGGCTACTACTTTTTATTAATCAATATATAATCAAATATAGTTCAACAATACGGTACTGTTATACTTTTAACACTTAAAGGGTAATATTGCAAAAATTTGATTTTCAAATAGAGTTAAATAAAGTGGAGAAATAATAAAAGGACTGACAGACCGACGTTTTGGTTTATGATATAAAAGTCATGTTTTGTTGTAAGTGTTAAAGGATCCACAAAATACCTAGCAATAACCGTGAACAAAATTTCTACCTACATTGATCACAGTAATTTTTTATGAGAAAATATCAAGTTGGCCTACTGAATTATTTGGAACTTTATTGAATGATTAATTTTTGTGATATCAAAATTATTCATTGAAATAGCTAGGTATATCTTGGTCAGTTAAATGATTTTGGAAAGCCTGTTGAGGTTGGATGGAGTATTATTTGTATTTAAGGACCATTGCATGAACTTGAGAACCCCGAAAAATACAACTCAATTTTAAGCACTTTCAAACAATGCATAAATGATTATAAAACCCGCAAAATAATCATCAGTACTCTTTGCACAAAAACTAACTTTCCTTTTCCCTTATTTTGAGACTTATTGGTGGAAACTGAGCAAAGTGTGCTTAAGGGTGTTACATTTGATTTTTTGATGAAAACACATCTAAGTAGTGCTATTATCAGCTGAATCTTGTAGAGGCTCGGCACTTGTCAAAAAGCCTAGTAAATTCACAAGCTTCAGTGTCAGGGTCTTGACTGACATCAGAGTTATACAGATTTTGTACTACAGGGTGACTGAGGCTGTATATTAAGTTTACAACATGTGTCCTTGCAACTGAATTGGATTTATTGTATAAACAGCAGTTTTACACCAACAAATTCAAAATAAAGGTTTTAAAATGTCTTCTCCATGAAAATTTTAGTTGAAATACTACAGCTAATTTGTGTTCTGAGAACACATCCTCAGGTCAGAGGTCAGTAGTAACTTCAGGGAGTACGACAGTTGAAATATATAAAGCACAAATCCAACAAACAAAACACACACGTGCAGTACCAGTAGTAGATAAGTCAACCTTAATATTGGCAATAAGTACACCAATAATGTTGCTTCTAGTCATCAAATACGAGCCAATAAATACAAATGTGCATGAGTGTTAGTAAGTCTTTCATTTTCAAAATTTCATTGTGGAACAAAAGATCCACAAACTCATTTTCTATACATTTCCTCAAACTGTCTTAAGGGATTGATAAAACAAATAAATATAAATATGGTATAAAACGCATTTGTTAACTTTTATTTGAATACCTAAAAAACTTAGTCAGCAGTACAATTAATTAAATTTTACTGTGTATATCTTAACACGTTCACTACCAACTCCAAATCTGGATTTTCAATATAGACCGATGTCACATATGTGTGACACGTGGAGCGCTAACCACAGCCCGACGTCACGTATTTGTGACTCGAGCCTATTGTTACTAAATACGCTTTGGCTGCCTATCAGTGTATTTGATCGTCTTTTTAACTGCATATCGGGCTATAGGAATGTCTGTCACATACAAGGGTCGCTTGGTCCGAGCGTGGGATATTTCGTTATATTATTTTATAGGACGATTAGCTTTTTCCCAGTACCGGTACCATGAATTTCAGTAAGAGTAATTGTAAATCATATATTAATACATATACAATTCACATATATTTTCATCGGTAGAACAATGCTACAGACCAATAATGTCACATATATGTAACTCAAAATAAAAATCTATAAAAATGTACAGTTGTTGTTTATAAATGAGTCAGATGTTGTTTATTGGTATTCTGAACCATAATAACAGTTGAAACTTGCATGAAAAATTTGGTCTGGAGGTAGGTTTTTATTTTTGCATTAGTCTATTCTGGAAGTAGGCCTATATAATTTACAGTTGGTACGCTACGAACACCCATGCGTAACACATATGTGACGCTCGGTAGCCAACTTATACAGGTTAGAACAGTTGTGAGTGTCATAACATAACATAATTATCGTTGTTTAAACTGAAATCCTGCACACCTCTGCAACAATTTTTCCCCATTTCTTAATAATGTATTTTTACACGGAAGCGCAGATTTTTCGGCAGGGTAGATCGGAGCCTAAAAGCTTGGGAGAAGATTTGAGAATTCTACTTCCACCCATTCATAAGACCATTTAGTTATGCTTTTTTACAACATTAACATGATAAGTTTGTTACTTTAGATCATTTATCAAACTGACTCTTCATTAGTCAATTTTATTTCAAAATAAATATTCAGTTTATTTGGAGGCCTGACAGCTTTATGTTACTCTTATTTAGAATTTATTAAAAAACACAAACTAGTAAGCAAGTGTAAAAGTAAGGTATTTTTCAGGTTTTATTTATAAAATGAAAGTTCAGGTTGAGAGGACTTTCAAGAAAATTAAATTGAAGAAATAGAAAGCTACAAAACTTGTTGTGTAAGAGATTGCAGCAGTCGTCTTTATCTATGTGTCTAATTGCAACCGCTATGACAGAGGTATGCCATAATGTGATTGGGACAAGATAAATGGGATGATTCATCACAGATGTTAGCATTTCATGATTAACAACGAGTTTACAGTTTCATTCAACCAAATGTCATTTCTTTCTATTTTCTTCTAGTGGATAGGAAATTGCTCATTATCTTGTCTTGACTACCACATTAACAACTCATAATAAAGATATAACTCACATACCGTATCTCAACCTTAAAAATCTAAATTAACCATAACA